>JAVIWB010003149.1:0-420952 GCA_031893035.1 Dermolepida albohirtum
CGGATGTAAATAACTGGTCCAGACCTGGAGGGTGTGACACATTTCTCTGCACTTAACTAAAAATCATCACAACGAAGAGAAATCCTATAAATAAATGGATCACTCCGGAGATTTTGTTTAAGATAAATATGCGAGCTCTTCTATTCAAAAAGTTTAGAATACAAATCGAAAATAACAAAGGAAATTACAGGCACGAATACAAGAAGGTTAGAAACAGAACAAACAAGATAATATTGGACTGTAAAAAATAAAAAGGAACACTGATAAATTCTACATAAAGTCTGTAGAAACAATATAATAACAAAGACAACTTTTCACACGCTTTTGGAGACTCTCTCGTTTTTCAGATTGAAAAGGTACTCGTAGCTTCTCAATGTGATAATAAAAGAGCGGACTTTAGTAGGAGTGTGGACTATCCTACAACATTAAAATAACTAATATTATCAAAGAGAAATTACGGCTAATCTTCGATCTATGGTAAATTTAACATTTCATGGCCTTCACTTCAACAATTCTTTCGATTCTGCGCTTCTGTTAAACCAGTACCGAACACTTCCAATTATATTAATTTACTGGATTCATAGAGACTTCATTACTTCAACACAGCACAAGAAAATATAAAAATATGTATATTTCAAGAGTACTGCCATAGTACAATATTTTAGATCTCGAACAGTATAGATTTCAGGCAGATAAAAGTACGTCTTCATTTACCACAATATCTGCCATTTGTGCAGACATTGTTAACACACACCTTAATGAATTTAAGTATATTTCCCTCTATTTCTGTTCAGAAATATTGAATGTGTTAGATAGAGTTTGTCTAAGAGAACACTTTGTAGTGTGGATGAAAATCTTTTCAAGAAAAGGTAAGCCATATGTTCAGTGACAAATTCGATTTCAATTGGTGTATATAGAAGGCAATTATCTCATTGTATTTGTTATACATATGTTAATGATATGAAATTACTCTTACAAAATTGTGATCATTTTGTGTTTGCAGACGACAGTTGATTTATTGTAACAAAGAATCAGATAAGGCAGTTCAGTACTTGCAGACATTACATTAATTTCTGAGATGAAATACGATCAAGAGACACATAGTCAGTTCTAATAAAACCAATATTATGGTAATTAGGCTATATGCTCTTAGAAATTGGATGAACCGAAATGAACAGGGTACCGAAATGAATGTGTAGTGTGCAATGCAGTGATTGAAAAAGTAAGTAAACATAGACATGTAGGCTTAGAAATTGATTATATTTCATTTATAATAAATATATTTTGAAATTAGTTCGCAAACTACGGCATCAAGTTAATTGCTTTTGTTATTTCTACATTTCCATAAAAATATGCCAAGACAGGGCGTCTTTAAAATAATCCATGCATAATTTTAATATATAAGTTCAATCGCTTTAGGTGGCTGTATCAATACTCATGTTACAGCCAGATAAAATTTGAAAGGTTAGGCATCTGCTTTACATTTAATTGTAAAGATCTTTAAAAAGTTGCCTTATTTTCAAATATTCGCGGTTTTTTACGTGATAAATACCCAAAACAATTTCCATCTCGATTTATAACAAATTGCTCCTCTTCATATAACAACAATTTTTCCTTACGGCAAAGTCGATTTGCTGAAACAATTGTGAACAAAATATCTAATTTTCAAGTAATCGGTCTTGTCCCGCATGTGATTTCATTGGAAACGCTGCTTAAAAATATGTTTCGCGTTACATAAATTATAATTATTTACTTTATGTTATGTTTATTTACCAATTATCGAGCGCACGCCTGTGTTGTGTTATACAACCGGTCTATTTCAGGCGATTTACAACCATTTGTTTTTGTCTTTGTTAATGAAGGGTGTTTCAAATTTCGCGATTTTTTTTAAAGAATAAATAAAACACATAATTTGCATTCGCTTTCAAAAACTTTTTATTGGTAATTGAAGTATCAGTTACAACATAATATGCGAAAAATAATATCTGCCAAATGGCCTCCTCTTGCAGCTCCACAGACGCCCACTTATTTGTTAAGATTTTCAATAACATTTTGACTTATCTATCTCACTAATGACATGAATAATTTCATCTTTCAAAACAGGAATTGATTGTAGATTGTTTTAATAAACCTGACTTTTCACATAACCCCAAAGAAAATAGTCTAACGCTGTCAAATCACATGATCTTGGTTGCCAATTAACATCACCGTTTCTTGAGATTACACGTCCAGGAAATTTTTCTCTCAATAAATTTATGGATTCGTGTGCAAAGTGAGGTGTAGCGCCATCCTGTTGAAATCCGCATATTCATTAATTCAGACCACAAAAATTTGGTTATCATCCGACGATATCGATCACCATTGACAGTTACAGCTTCACCAGCAGCATTTTCAAAGAAGTAATTACACCACCTGACCATAATGCACACCAAACAGTAACTTATTTAGAATGCATAGATTTCTCATTCGTGCATTTTCCTCACCCCAGCTACGGCAATTTTGTTTAACATAGCCACCAAGTTCAAAATGTGCCTCATCGGAAAACATTATTTTTTTAGAAAAATCAGCTGGTTGTTTATTGACGAAATTGTTAAATGAACAAATTCTTGCTTAAAGCACGCTATGTTGTTTATCCACTAAGTCCAAGTTGTTGTGAACGTCGTCAAATGGACATTTCAGGATTTTCAGCAACACTTTCGTGAATCAACCCAAAATTTGCCCAGCACCCTTTACAGCAGTATATGCAAAAGAGACTTTTTGATAATAGTGTTTTACATATCAAGATGGAAACAGACTGGTAGATTTATTGTTAATGAAACGACTGTTTATTTAAAGGATTACATAGCAATTTTAGAATAACAATCCATAACGTACACTATTGTAGCATGACATTTCTTCTAAACACTGGAAGGCTTAGAGAGTTAAATTTTAATAGTAAATACGAAAGAGAAAATTATATACGTTTTTATCGAAAATATTTAATTCGCTCCCAGTTGAATTACATAATTTACAGTAGTATATAATTTTAATTATTTAATAGACTGTGTGGTATAATATTTGTACATAATTTCCTTGTACTTTTTGTTGAATTTTATACCAATTCTAGAGCTTAACTCAATTGATTTTATAAATTTAGTTCCCGGGAAAGTCATACCGTATTTTTGAAAGACATACTGTTGGTTCATTCTTGCGAGTGTTTTCGCATTTGCCCTTTACTTAAACCAGTTTTTAACGTTTCAACCTTATAGAGAGTTAACGACGGGACTGCTCTACAAGAAAAACAATGCCGTCATGATTTAGGAAATTACGCGCTGCTGATATTAATCTTAACAATGCTCTTTGGTAAGCTAGGACTATTGAGTGGTGAAAACAAAATAGGACGTTAATCAGGTGAAACTCATGTTCACAGGAAAACCATGGCGTACGTCCACAAGCTCTCTGTTAAGTTCCTTACGACCTCAAAGAAGTTCACTTGGTGTCATCTGCAAACTTCTGCGATATGCTTCCTAAATGCGAGGAAAGCATGTGCGAAAAAAACGGTCTCCATTTCGACCTCCTCCATCGAAAGCAGACATTCTTTAAAGAAAATTTATCCTCTCGATATCCTCTAGAACTAAAAGATGTTTTTATTTTGACTTGATTACTTATGTTTTTCTTGTAATGCTTTAGCTCAGTATACAACTGGCCCCAATCTGGAGGGTGTGATGTATTTTGTGGATTAGCAGAGAACATTCTATATCAGCCGATACAGAAACAATTTCAAGTACAATACTTTTGAAACGAAGAGAAATATAAATAAATGGAGACCTTATTTGAGATGAACGTAAGAGCTATTCCACTCAAATGAAGGAGAATTTTTTAGCAAAAAATAAAAACAAAAACCCTAACCTAGTACGTAGACTTCCGGGATCGTGGTCCATACTATCTTCTTCTGGGCTTCCGGGCTGGAACCGCGTCACTGGTATAGCTGCCGACGTTTTGCTAATATTTGGATTGTTTACGATGGGTCAGATACTGACCTAAAAATTTGTATCACACCTCATCGAAAACAGATGTTTATTAGAGAAATACAGGATTTTACAGGGGCCCAGTTTTTGTATTTCATGGTAGTTGCCTTTACTGATTCTTTAATATTATACAAAAGGGTGTTATTGCGCGGCTTATTTTAAGAATAAATAAAATATAGATGGCGCACTGAATTTGTCTGGGTATGTGGGCATTTAAAAAGTGTGATGTATGACATTTATAAAAATGGATTCGTACACGGTACGACAACGCGTTCAAATTGTTGAATTATTTTATGAAAATCAGCGTTCTGTGAAAAGAGTTTTTAGAAAATTGAAATATCCATTAGATGGCGTTCACAACAACTAGGACTTAGTGGAGCCACAAGATGGCGTACCTTACACAAGGATTTAGCTCTGAAGGCATATAAGGTTCAAATAACACAGGAATTGAAGCCATTATTTAAAACGTCGTTCATTTGTCAATTCCACCTGATTTTTCTCAAAAAATAATATTTTCCGATGAGGCACATTTTGAACTTGGTGGCTATATTAATAAACAAAATTGCCGTATCCGGGGTGAGAAACCTATGCATGATCAGATGGTGTAATTAGACCTCACTTCTTTGAAAATGCTGTCGGTGAAGCTGTAACTGTCAATGGCGGTCGATATCGTCGGATGATACGGAATTCTTCTGGCCTGAATTAATGAATATTGATCTAGAGGATATGTGGTTTCAGCAGGATGGGGCTATACTTCACTTTGTGCAAGCATCAACTGGTTTATTGAGAGAAAAATTTCCTGGACGTATAATCTCAAGAGACGGTGGTGTTAATTGGCCACCAAGATCATGTGATTTGACAGCGTTAAACTATTTTCTTTGGAGTTATGTGAAAAGTCAGCTTTATAAAAACAATCCACAATAATTTCCTGATTTGAGAAATGAAATTATTCGTGTCATTGGTGAGATAGAGCCTCAATTATGTCAAAATATTATTCAAAATTTTAACAAAAGAGTAGACGTCTGTGGCAAGAGGAGGCCATTTGGCAGTTATTACTTTTCGCATATAAATGTCATAACTGATACTTCAATTACCAATAATAAGTTTTTGAAGGTGAATGCAAATTATATGTTTTATTTATTCTTTAAAAAAACCGCGAAATTTGAAGCAGCCTTTATTATACATATTAGTTACGGTGTGTGGATTTGGGAAGAAGTAAATATTGAATAGATAACGTGGAGGAAGATAATAATTGAAATATCAAATGAATATGAAGGTAAGGGGTAACAGTTCGAGGGCTTTGCCTTTGTCGAGCTACGTAAGTATATATAACTTAAGAGTAATAATCAGCAAAACGATCGGTTCGAACCTTTGACTTATCTTGTCCTAAATACTTGTTTATTCTTCATTTTTTTTTAGTTTAGAAAAAATGGTTTAGTTTACCCTTAAGCTTTTTATTTCTGTGAATACCATATTTTATACTATTTTTTTGTGGTAACAATAATATAAGAAATTGAAATGGGTAGAAAGGAATTATGGCACTACATGAACGGAAGATGGACAGTCTGAGATGGAAACGTATGGGGTGATAGATGCCTTTTCCACTATTAGAAGTTTACATAGCCATCGAGTAAATAGTATATGGTAATCCTAAAAAACATTTCAAATTATAACACTATTCAGTATCTTCCAACAAGCGAATTACCACAACGCTTGAATGCTATGAGCTAATTTTTGTATATAGTAATCCATTATTAGAAATCAATAAATCTAATGGAAAATGTAATTATTACTGCCATTCTTCCGCTTGCATATTTGGCGTAGTAGTTCTTTTTCCGTACATTTGGGTCATTTATCGTCGAATTACCGCAAAAATTTCGGAAATAACGACTTATCATATCGAATGGAAATTTAATATACTAAAAACCCCAAGATTATATCGTCATGGTAATTAATTCGAAATCCCTTCATTCGGTTCGATAATAACCTGCCATATATGCGAAACACATCAGCCCGACTCATTGGTTCTTGTTTGTTCTGCCTATCCGGTGAATCAATATTTAATGAAAACGATATAGTAATGCACGCACGACCATCGCGTGATCATCAATTTTCTGCCCGGTTTCGTCGTTTATTTTAAGCTGTAGTGTCGCATACAATTATCTACGTAGTATATACGCAGTTTATGGTAAATACATTACAAATATGTATGTACCAATATTTTATTGAGGCTTATTAATGTTACTAAATGCTTTGTTATTTTAAGATAATTGGTTTTAAGAGAGATGAGATATTCGTTAGGTTTTCATAATTTTTGTTTTTTTAGTCTGGTTGAGCCTAAATCCTAAGTTCATTGTGGTTTTCTGGGGAAGTGAAACAGCAAATACTGATATTATGATATAACATAAATTCATGCCTTGACGTCCCACAACAGCTTAACGCTAACTACAGGGATTTTGGCAGACCATGGGTTATTATTACGTCAGCGCTCTTGGGGCGACTTAAAACTTTTGTCTATCAGCATTCGATTAATCGTGAAAGGCAAACTACGAGAAACCCCACACAATAGGCTAGCGAAGTCGAATCTAATACTCTTGACGTGATAAGCCAGTAATTTATCACTGTGCTGTAAGCCGTCTTATAATTCGAAAATCATATTATTTCTATGAGCAAGTCACAAAGGGTACTAGGAAAGTATTGCAATATGACGCGACAATGAATCTTAGCAAGCTGCTTGTTGATGCATGTTGAGACATGTTCATACGTACACAGTAGCCGCCGCGCCATGTCGATGGGCTCAGTTATTCATTAGCGGTGAGAGGGTAAAGTGCTTGCGACGGCAACGTGGTCACGAAATGAGATAAGGGCAGTTTTGCGTTATAATTTCGTGCGTGGTTTAAACATAGACCACTGCTTCGAAAAAATGACTCTTGCACTAGATGATGTTTGTCCAAATCGCACAACGATATTCAGGTGGTATAGAGAATTCCAAAGAGGAAATTTAACTGTAGAGGATGCTGAGAGACCGGGAAGGCCACGAACGTCAGTTACGGAGGAAAACATTACTGCTGTGAGGAAAATGCTTGGCGAGAACAGGCGAGTGACCTACCAGCGGATAGAGGGTATTTCAGGCCTAAATGCACCAGCAATTCGTTCGATTCTACATAATCATTTGCGCGTGAAGAAACTTTATTCTCTCTGGGTGCCCCATCGACTGACTAAAGAGCAGATGACACGACGCGTGACTTGGTGCCAGGTGATGCTAAAAAAGTTTAATAAGGAACAATCTCGGTATGTGAACATCATCGTGACAGGTGACAAGGCTTGGCTGTAGTATACCAATTTGCCTACCAAAGCTCAAAACAAAGTTTGGGTCTTTGATGATGAGGACATATACGTAGTTGTCAGAAAATCCTGATCTGTAAAGAAGAAAATCATAACTGTATTTTTCAAAACGAGTGGAATTGTGGAAAGCGTCATTTTAGACACACAGAAGATAGACACAGCTAAATGGTATACTAAACAGTGCCCGCCTAAAGTCATTGCATCTATCAAGAACCTGTGGCCAAATTCAAGAATGGACACCTGGTTCCTCCATCACGATAATGCTCCAGCTCACCGCGCTAAAGTCTGCACCGAATATTTGACGACAGGATTGAAACTTCTCGAGCACCCTGCATATAGTCCAGATCTTGCTCTCTGCTACTTTGCACTGTTCCCGCATGTGAAAATGAGCTAAAAGTGATGCGGTTTTCCAGTGATGGCGACCTTCTGCGGGCTTGGGGCAACGAGTGTGCTTCACTCTCTAGTGAAACTTGGCAAAACTGGTTTAAAGATTGGTTTCGGAGGATGGAGAGGTATATTGAGTGTAGAGGCTGTATTGAAAAACTTTCCTAGTACCCTTTGTAATATTATAATATTGTAAAGTAAATGTACTTACAAGGAGCCGATGTTTCAGGAAATATTTATGCTCAGATCTTTAGTTCATCCAACTTGGCCCGAATACTCGATTAATGTCATGGAATTCTATGCGTTCAATAAAATTGTGGCCGTTTACGTGAATTACTTCTTCCAAAAAGTTTTTTGTTATTTATTTTTTATTATAAGTAAGAGTTAATTAATTAAGTGGCTGTGTAGTTCACTTTATCCACTATTTTAATTACATGGTAAAATACATAAGTTTATCCCGATAGGAAATATGAAAATAATAAAATGCCAAGAACGTTATATCCAAAGCTGCATACCCTAACAAATTAACAGAGTAGCAACGGAGTATGGATCGGGTTTATCGTCGTCCACATATATACATACACATTAAATTAAAAAAGTATAAAGGTAAGTTGTATAATATACATAATAAATACATCCATATAAAACATTTGATAAAAATATATTTATGAGAGCTACATGTTTGTACAAAAGTTACTACATTCTAATATTAAAATCTACACATTCACTTCACTTTTCTACTTGTTCCAAATCAATATTAAGCCATTAATCTTTTCGTAATGAATAAATTTATTTAAAATACAATTACATATTTCCATTTTAAGTCCAGAAGAAAATGCACGTTAACATAAAGAAGATATGCATTATGCATTTTTATTGTCAAAAAGATGTATCTGCAAATACAGATTCTGTAACTACAGTAAAATACTCAAATCATAAATAGCTTCAGATATAAACTATATTATAATATTATTTCACTTTAGAATATGAAGGTGATTGCAATTTTATAGGGAAATTAGTGGCGTACGCTGCGAATCCAATATTATGAAGCGATCTCAAGAAAATTTAATAAATAAATTATTCACCTTCTGTTATTCAAGTTTTGACTTAAAAACTGACTGACAGCATTGTATCATAAGCATTTGTTTCATCATCGATCCATATATATCTACCAGATGGTGAAAACGCTCCCATATACGTAAGTAATGAAGGTTCTATATCTAACGAAGTTATAATATTTGCGATCTTAAGATATAATACCAATTTATGTATACCATAAAAACGAAATTTCGCAAATTTACAATACAGTGTTTGATATGTTGCGTTTGCTTGATGTTTGGTTTTAATTAAATTTTGCAATTGAATACATCACGGTCTATAATGCTTAGTTTACTTAAAATACATCAAATAGGACTGCCAATATACTGCAATGTAGGAAAATAACATGTTTTTAAACATAATTGGATATGGTAGCACATAACAAGGCCGTGTAAAGGAGGAAGATAATATTGGGTTGGCAACTAAGTACTTTCGGTTTTGTAGTATAAAATAAAACACTTTTTTTAAACAAAGAATAGTTTTTAATATACAATATTTTCCATTTTGCTCAATGACCTTTTGCCATCTTTTTTTCAGCTGCATGATTCCGCGCTCATAAAATTTCTAGTCCTTATCAGCAAAAAATGAACCAGGTGCGAGTGAAGGTCATCGTTATTTGTAAAAGTTTTACCATTCAAAGAATTCTGCAAACTTCGAAATAAATGGTAATCAGATGGTGCTAGATCAGGGCTGTATGGGGGATGTGGCATCACTTCCCAGCCAAGCTCCAATAGTTTCCTACGAGTTGCCAAAGATGTGTGAGGCCTTGCATTATCTTGGTGGAAAACTACACCTTTCCAATTTGACAATTCTGGCCGTTTTTCTTTGATTGCTTCATCCAGTTTTATTAATTATTGACAGTAAACATCAGAATTGATCGTTTGGTTCTTTGGAAGCAGCTCAAAAAACACAACACCTTTGTAATCCCACCAAACTGACAGCATGATCTTTTTTGGATGCAATTCAGCTTTCGATGTGGTTTGAGCTGGTTTATCGTGTTTGCTCCATGATCGTTATCGGACTATGTTACTGTACAGGACCCATTTTTCATCACCAGTGATGATTCTTTTTAAGAAAGGGTCGGTTTCATTTCGTCTAAGGTGCATATCGCAAAAGTTGATTCTTTGTCTTAAATGAATTTCTTTCAATTCG
Source organism: Dermolepida albohirtum (assembly GCA_031893035.1). Taxonomy (NCBI): domain Eukaryota; kingdom Metazoa; phylum Arthropoda; class Insecta; order Coleoptera; family Scarabaeidae; genus Dermolepida; species Dermolepida albohirtum. The sequence goes on from JAVIWB010003149.1 coordinate 9,987, forward strand.
TGAGGTACCCAAATATCAAGCTTCTTAACTAGTCCAAGACATTTTAAATGTTTTTAAATTGTTGTGTGCGATACATGTAGCCCCTCCGCAACCGCTCGAACAGTTATATGATGATCCTCTTCAATTATGACTTTGATTTGGTCATCATCAACATCAGTGGGCCGACCAGAACGTTGCTCATCTTTGAGGGAAAAATCTCCAGAACGGAATTTTTTATACCAATTCTGACACGTGCGCTCTGTTAAGCAATTAGCACCATAAGCAGCATCTTTGTTTCCTTTACGGAAATAAAATAGTAAAATATGTCGAAAATGTTCGTTTCTGCACTCCATTTAAAATTAACCCACAACTAATAGCTTTAATAAAAATCACGCACTACTTGCTTCTGAAGTTACGTCAATGTGACTAGTATCGCGCGACAAACGGTAAAGTACAGCACTAGCATACGTTATACAAAAAATAAAGCAACGCTCTCTATCAGTAAAAACAAGTACTTAGTTGCTAACCCAATAGTAACATATTGGAAGTGTGTGATTTTATAGGGGAAGTATGGACATCATACGAGAGTCGGACGTTTAAATCTTAATGTGGACGATGCGCTTAGAAAGCAGTTCATATTCAAATATAAGTGGATATGGTCGCATACTCGGAAAATGAATTATTCCTGGTTTATCCAGCCATGTTATGTCCCACCACATCTAGCTCTGTTTGAAAACAATTTTTTTTCTTACATTGTAGTATAGTGGTTATATTCGATGTATTGCATGTAAAAGAAGCATTGTAAACCGCGGTATAATCAATTGCAAACATATTAAAACCAAATATCGTCAAGCAACCATACAAGTAATATATTATCAATTTGAACAAATTTCGTTTTTACATTGCGTATGTGCATTATTCTTCTGTTTGTGTTGTGTTTTAAGTAACGAATATTACTTCGCTAGATACAGAACCTTCTTTCTTTAAATATGTTTGAAGTGTTTCATCAATTAGCGGCAATTTCAGTGAATCGACGATGGAAGGGATACTTGTGATACAATACTATGACAATTTTTTACGTTAATCCATCACATAAAAAGGTAAATATTTTATTCATTTTATTTGTGATCGCAACTTAAATTTGGGTTTGTAGCATGCGTCAGTGTCTTCCATAAACAATCACCAACTCTGTTGCCATATTCGAAAGTAAAATATTAATATAGATGTCTCGAAGATAAAGTATAACTTAATTTATACTGAAGCTGTTTAAGCTTTGAATACTCGATTGCAGTTACAAAATCTATATTTGCTCTAATATTCTTTTCATAATAAGAATGCAGTTCTTCTTTATGCTAATGAATATTTATTCTGTATTTAAAATCGATGTACAGTATATTCTCCCTTAACGAACATCTCCCGACAATGGACATCTCTAATCAATCGACAGTTTCTGATGCACCGACCGTCAGTACACTATTTGCTATTTAACAATATCTCTCACTAAAGGACGTTCTTAAAAATGGACACGGACAGTAATATACATCCACTAGAGTAAATTAAAATGAAAATTTATTTCTTTACAATGGACATTAGTACTTTACATTGCAATTCCCATAATTTTAAGCGTAATTATTTTGATACATATACTCGTAATAAGATTAATTAATAATAATGATTGCCTATAGAAGGATTAAGCCAGGTACATAATAAATTTTTTGCAATCCCTATAATTTCTAAACATAATTACATATTTTAATGTAATAAGTGCTGTAATGGTGGTGGTTCGGTTTATTATATGTAATTACATACATATAAATGTATAATAATTATGATCGCTGTAACATTCTTAACAATGGACATGAACAACATATAATTAAGGCAGATAATAAGTACAATTGTAATGGTGGTCTTAAAACGGCTATAGCTTTTATAGCATTCAGTTCATATTTAGTGCTCTACCAAGTTAAATACCTAGTGTTTTAGTGTTCGTACAAGTAGTATGGCTACGAAAAAGAGAGAATTTCTCAGTTTAGAAGAAAAAATGTTATTCAGTGTGCAGAGAAGAATAAACATAATGTGAGACTGCTTGCTGAAAGATTCTGCATCGGTAAAAGTCAAGTAGGCGATATTTTCAAAAACAAAGTTGATATTAATAGACGGTCTGCTGAAAATTGAAATTCACACCAAAAGAAGAAATTTGTAAAAACAGAATAAGCCGCACTGCACTGGTTTTGCACAGTGGGCGCTAAGAATATTCCATCGTCCGGTAAAATAATAAAGTAAAAAGCTCCAGAAGTTGCACAAGAGTTAAATTATGAATTCAAAGCTTCTAGTGGATGGTTTGATAAGTTTTCTCAGTGACACAATATATACCCTCGAACAATTTGTGGTGAAGCAGGCGCGGTAAATATGGATGAAATATCTGTCTGGAAGTTGATAATTATCACAAAGGAATATTTACCGAATGACATTTTTAATGCAGATGAACTGGACTTTTTTCCGGGCTTTGTCAAACAAAACCTTTGCATTAAAAGGTGACGAATGTTCGGGTGGTAAAGCTGCTAAGGTTAAGTTAATTATTCTCTTGTGTGCGAATATGGCTGGAGAAAAGAAAAGACCTTTAGTAATTGCGAAACGTAATCCACGACGCTTTAGACGAGCAAACGCTGAGAAGTTGCCAGTGGAGTGGTATTCTAATAAAAAAGCTTGGATGATGAGGGAAATTATGACAATTAGGTTAACCAAATTTGATATAAAAATGCAACAGCAGAATAGAAAAGTTCTTTTATTTTTAGACAAAGCCACGTCACTTGAGTTACAAAATGTTAAACTAATATTTTTGCCCCCAAACATTACCTCTCATTGTCAACCACTTGATCAAGGGATTATCAATAATTTTAGAACCAACTACAGAAACTTTTAATTAAGAGACTCTTATTGTCTATGGATTATTATAAATCTATTGAACATATAGAAAAATTCATTAACATTCTGTGTGCTTTAATTTAATATGAACCATTACTGCTTGGAAAACTGTAAGCGCTGAAACTATCAACAAACAACTTCTTAAAGCTGGATTTGGTGAGTCGAATGCCCTAGATATTTGCGAGGATATAGACTTCAGTGCTGAAGACAGTGTGCCACTGTCAGAACTTTGTAAACACTATTCTGACGTATTATCGTATGCACAAATTGATGATAGCGTACAAGAGTGTGTGCGTGAATTTCAAAACAGTACCAATGTACGTAATAGCGACAGTGAGGATGATGATATTATTTAAGAAACTACAAATATTAACGAAGCTTACAAAAAGCTTAAGGATATTCAAAACTTCTTTTTCTTGTCTGGCGACATTACTCAGTGAGAAAAAGTCGGTGAGATAATATGCAATGTAGAAACACAAATTGTAAGAAGAAGAATTGAAAATCTAAAACAAAAAATTTCAGATTTTTTTAAATAAGTTAGTTTTAAGTATGTTGTAAGAATAAATTAATAAAAAATTATTTATATTCCTTTTTTCTCCCACAAATGGACATTTCTGAATATATACACCGCTACTGTCCGTTATACAGAAAACCTACTGTAATTGTATTCTAACTAAATAAATTAATTCATTACGATAAGATTAATGGATAATTAATAATAATTGGTAAATTTTTATATATATACCTCTCGTGATTATACTTTTTCAAATGTATTATCATGATATATATTTAGATATTTCCTATATGTTTGTGAAATGTTATATGTCCATACATACACGACGATAGACCCAATATATACTTCAGTTCGTGGTACTCTATTAACATGTTAGGATGCGTGGCTTTAATCATAACACTTCTAACGCTTGAATGTATAATATGTTGGTTTTGAAGGCACTATTTTGCTAATTGCAAAATTCTTACGTAGTTCATTAATTATGCATAGGGATGTAAATGATCAAATAATATGACATGAAATTAAAATAATAGTCATAGAATTTGAACTATAATTATTAAGTTTAATGAATTCAACAAATCGAATGCATAAAACTGTTTTTATACATTTGTATTTGAACCTTTCATGTTTGGATCAACAGTTTCATATAATAGCATTATTTGAAAATATAAATCTGTATAAGATTTATTTTAGACGAACCTGGATACTTCTGACAGCTTTTGTTTAAAAACGTTCGATTCTCTACTTTTGTATTTTTAGCTCCAGTAAATTACAATACAACTTCAGTTACATAAAAATCAGGGGATATTGTAATAGTTCATTATTTTATGAATAACGCTGCATATTATTAAGTTTTAAGAACAAATTTAAAAGGTTGATTAAAATGAAGAAAATTTAAAAGTCTATAAATGAAATATGAAAATGTATTTTATTGGGTTGGCAACTAAGTACTTTCGGTTTTTACTGATAGAGAGCGTTGCTTTATTTTTTGTAAAACGTATGTTAGTGCTGTACTTTACCGTTTATCGCGTGATACTAGTCACATTGACGTAACTTCAGAAGCAAGTAGTGTGGACTTTTATTAAAGCTATTAGTTGTGGGTTAAGTTTAAATGGAGTGCAGAAACGAACATTTTCGACATATTTTACTATTTTATTTCCGTAAAGGAAACAAAGATGCTGCTTATGGTGCTAATTGCTTAACAGAGCGCACGTGTCAGAATTGGTATAAAAAATTCCGTTCTGGAGATTTTTCCCTCTAAGATGAGCAACGTTCTGGTCGGCCTACTGAAGTTGATGACCAAATCAAAGTCATAATTGAAGAGGATCGTCATATAACTGTTCGAGAGGTTGCGGAGAGGCTACATGTATCGCACACAACAATTGAAAAACATTTAAAATGTCTTGGGCTAGTTAAGAAGCTTGATATTTGGGTACCTAACGAATTGAAAGAAATTCATTTAAGACCGACCCTTTCTTAAAAAGAATCATGACTGGTGATGAAAAATGGGTCCTGTACAGTAACATAGTTCGAGAACGATCATGGAGCAGACACGATAAACCAGCTCAAACCACATCGAAAGCTGAATTGCATCCAAAAAAGATCATGCTGTCAGTTTGGTGGGATTACAAAGGTGTTGTGTTTTTGAGCTGCTTCCAAGGAACCAAACGATCAATTCTGATGTTTACTGTCAACAATTAATAAAACTGGATGAAGCAATCAAAGAAAAACGGCCAGAATTGTCAAATCGGAAAGATGTAGTTTTCCACCAAGATAATGCAAGGCCTCACACATCTTTGGCAATTCGTGGGAATCTATTGGAGCTTGGATGGGAAGTGATGCCACATCCCCCATACAGCCCTGATCTAGCACCATCTGATTACCATTTATTTCGAAGTTTGCAGAATTCTTTGAATGGTAAAACTTTGATAAATGACGATGACCTTCACTCGCACCTGGTTCAGTTTTTTGCTGATAAGGACCAGAAATTTTATGAGCGCGGAATCATGCAGCTGAAAGAAAGATGGCAAAAGATTATTGAACACAATGGAAAATATATAATTGATTGAAAACTATTCTTTGTTTAAAAAAAAGTGTTTTATTTTATACTACAAAACCGAAAGTATTTAGTTGCCAACCCATAAATTAAAAACTTTTTTATATTATATTTTGATTTTACTTGTTATAATACCTTTTGTTTTATATAGCATTTCAAATTCAGAAGCGTTCGGAAGGCGTTCAGATATGTTTCTTAAATAAAAATTATTATTAAGAAGATACGTTTCTTGAAGTAGCCGCGTCCGCCCTTTTGTTTCAAATCTTCGTGCACGTTCCATCTTGCTAGTCGAATACATGGGTAATCCCAGAAGTACCCAACACGACAAAGAAAACAAACATTTTGTAAAGAAATACATTTATTTGTCAACATAATCTCCTTTCAGCTCTATACGCATTTCCCAGCGATGTTCAATAAGTTCAATACCCTTTTTATAATAATATATACTATAAGAAGAACTGTCTTGCTCCTCAAAATAGCCATTAACTGTCGACATCACTTCTTCATCGTTGGAAAATCATTTGTCGCTGAGTCATTTTTTCAAGTTTGGGAACAGAAAATAATCCAAGGGGGCTAAATCTGGTGAGTAGGGTGCATGAGGTAGCAATTCAAACTTTAAGTCATTAATTTTGGCCATTGAAATAACGGATTAATGAGCTGGTGCTTGGTCTTGATGAAACAACACCTTCTCCTTAGTCAAATGCGGCCGTCTTTATCTTCTGAGCGAAGAAATCGTTATTCGCTCAGACGTTGCAATAATTTCGCATAATATTCGCCGTTGATAGTTTTTCCTTTTTCAAGATAGTCTGTGAAAATTATTCCACGCGCATCTCAAAAAACCGATGCCATGACCTTGCTTGCAGATGAAACGGTCTTCGCTTTCTTTGGAGCGGGTTCTCGCTTTTGAGTTCATTGTTTTGATTGTTCTGTTGTCTCGGTTGTGAAGTGATGGACCCCTGTTTCATTCATGGTTATGAAACGCAGCAAAAATTCTGCTTTGTTGCTGTAAAACTTCGCTAAACTCTCAATTGAAACATCTTCACGACAGTGTTTTCGCTCGAGTGTGAAAAAACGCCGGAACCAACTTGGACACAGCTTTCTCATGTCCAAATTTTCAGATATGTACCACACCTTTTGCAATGCCTACTATGTCTACTAGCTCGTGCACTTTCAGTCGACGATTATCCAGTACCGCTTTATGGATTTTCATCACCATTTCTGGAGTCGTCACCTCATTTGGTCGACCACAGCGATGCTCGTCTTGGCAGCTCGTACGCCCTCGTTTAAACTCTACTACCCAATATTTCATTGTTGTAAACGAAGGAGCAGACTTACTCAGAGTAGAAAACAGTTCAGGTTTTATATCGGCTGGGCTGAAGCCTTTCATATAAAAGTATTCTATCACGTAACGATGACCAATTTTCACCATTTTCACAAATTCACTGAAAACGTTCACTATTGATGGCTGCCAAACAAACACTAAACAATGTGGCGTCTGAAACGTATGCTTCATAGATTATGTACTTTCTAATTCAGTGATATTTTTCAAACAACTACCACCATCTTTAGGTCAGGCCAGGTATTTATGGGCCCACCCTCGTATAGGAACATGACTACCCTGCTTTCAGTGGGATATTCTGGAACCATTCCAATTTACGTAAATCTTAAATTGATTTTAATAATATTTAAATTTTTATTGTAAATTCCAATAAAAAAACAAAATTTCGCTTTTCGTCGTTGCATTGCCAATAACACAATAAAAAATTTGAGTATTTAATAAGCTAATTTGAAATTTAATTAGTGATTCGTTCAGATAAATAAATTCGTTGCGTTTACACAGTTTTCGTTGTTGCTTACAAATCCGTCAACCAATTTCATGTTTTTTGACACAGTAGAATAAAAAAATTTATGCCCTCTGTAACAATGTGTCACTCTATGTGGGGTGCCATTTAACAATTTAAACTGAGGTAGACTAACGGAGCGAAGTTAAATGACAATTTTGTCAAATATATAAACTCTCCACATGATATCCAACAATGCTGGTTTAAAAACGCTTACATTATTTATTTAAACCTATATTTATATTATAAAGTACAATTTCACCTATTCAGTTGTACGTGTAGCCCTTATATTTGTCTGTTAACAGTTGTTGTAGAAGAAAATGTCATGATGACTTTAATATAGAAGTAATCTCGGGGGGTTTAACAGATCTTACACAAATGCACCCTCTCGTCAATAGAATTAAAATAGAAGTCTTAAATAATGAAGAAATAAGGTACAATAAAGTGATGAAAGTATGGAAATACAGACATAAATAACACATCTATTTATAAGAGATAATTTCACTAGAGTTGCAAAATTTGCATTAAGAGATAACTCTTACTAATACTTAATACCCTATTATATCTTGAAACTAAATGTAAATATTAAATTCTAAGATTCTGATTGGAACGTTTATAATAGAGTAAAAGGTCTATTGGGATTGAAAACTTTCCAAGATATCTAAACAATTACAATAAATACAAGTTTAAATGAATACCAGACAATGAACAAATGCAAATAGATAAATGGTATTATGTGACAAATTAATTTTACATAACGATTTTACAATGAGAAAATTAATATCTAATATACACTTTGTTAAACAGCCTTTCAAATTAAAATTTGGAAAAACAGCTTTAGTTATACTCGTATAAATAAGAAATATGTATATTTATAACACTAAAAGTAATCAAAATAAAACATCTAAATTATGAACTGAAATATGGAGGTAAGATTGAAACTTATTTATAGGGCAATAAGAAATAAATACCTGCATCAGAGAAACAGATTTATAACATAATTAAAAAACTAGTTAATTAGAAAGAAGGACGATAAACATGCAGGAGCGAACAAAAAACTCGAAACTGTACTGCACGGTAACTTAATTGGTAGAGCGGCTGTCTAAACAACGGTAAATACAGGTTCGGTTCCTAGTCCTATGCAGAAAACTTTTCGTTAATTACCTGTAATTAATGTAACCATAGAAAAGCAAAAAATATTTAATTTTCATTAATTTCACATCATGAAACGCTAAACTTATTTACGTAATTATAAGCATAATCCAACTACATTATTCGCTTTGATGTTTTGTGATAAAAGATGTGTTTTTTAAACTTATAACAGTACTGGTTTTCTTTCAAAGTACTTGCTTAATTTATTCAGAAACCCTATTAATTAAATTTAATGTGCTCAAATTTAAACCTACCTGGAGGAAAGGACAGGGTCGCACATTTCGAAACACTGTGTCCTTCGTGATGACATGATTTACACAAAGCTAGACGTCGGATAAAGGGAAACTCTCAAAGAACAAACACAAAGGCATTCGTGATAGAGCTGCAATCTTTTGAAATATGCGGAGTTATTTGTGAATTATTAGAAATAAACGACGTTGTTATTTAAACTGTCGTATATGTATAAATTTATTAGTCGTAAATAAGTGGACTATACGAACAAGTAAATTATACAGTTCTTCTAAAATAAGTGGGATGTTTCCAAAGTTCTGGGAATTACATATAATTTTTATAATTTTGTTAATTTTCGTCAATATTACAATGTCGTTTTTCAACATAGTCTCCATTTACTTGAATACATTTATCCCAACGGTAAACTAATTTTTTTAAGCCGTCCTCAAAGAAGTTTTTCGGTGTCTTGTCGATCCACCTATTTATGGCACGTTTTACGTCAGTTAAACTTTCAAATCGTAAGGGTTTTTTTCAAATCTGGGAACAGATGGTAATCATTGGGTGCAAGATCCGGGGAATAAGGTTGGTGCGACAGCAATTCCCATCGTCAATCGTTCAAAACATCCTTCGTTTTTCTTGCGGTGTGTGGTCATGCATTATCCTGTTGCAATAACGGACGCTTATGCAACTTTCCAGGCTGTCTTTTGACTAGTGCCTATCGCAGTGGTCCGGATAATAAATTTGAATAATATTCTGCATTAATTGTAGTACCTCTCGGCAGATAATCCATGAAAATAAGCCCTTCGCAATCCCAGAATACAATAAACATTACCTTTCCAACAGACAGAGCTGCACGTGCCTTAAGTGGATGCCCTTCTTCAGGTTTGCGGCATTCTTTAGATTCACTTTTCATCTTAGGATTGAAATAAGGAAACCACATTTCGTCAGTGGTTATTATTCGTTGCCAAAATTCATCACCGTAACGAGCTAACAGCTCTTGAAGTTGACGACAAGTGTCGGACCTACTGAGTTTCTATTCTGGTCCCAACAGCCTTGGCACCCAGCGCGCCGAAACCTTGTTAACGCCCAAACATTCATACAAGATGTCATGAACTTGTCGTGTACCTATTCCTAGGTGTACACTAATTTGACGAATAGTCATTCGCCTGTCGTCTTTCAGTAGGTTTCCGACGGCAGTAATGTTTCTTTCATTTACCGACGTGCTTGGCCGCCCACTGCGTATATCGTCTTCTAGTGATGTTCTACAGGCTTTAAAATGATCGATCCACCGATAAACAGTACTTTTGGATTCTGCAAATTCACCAAATACATCTTGCAGACGACTAATAATTTCTGACGTTTTTACATCTTCTTTCCACAAAAAGAAAATTATCGCTCTTTGAGATTTTGCCCCGTGTTCCATGGTTACAAAAACAGTGCTACTAAAACGCGTCTACATCAGTCGAATACCTGAATCAGACTGAACAATGTTGCACTAGATAGTTGCATAAACATGTCAAGACTTGTCTGGCATCAATAACATTGCGTATAAGTTCTGCGTTATTTAATTATAGCACCAATTCCCAGAATATTGGAAACACCCCTCACATATTCAAAAAGTCATGGGTAATTTATAGAAAAGGAAACAAATTTTATTTAACGTTAGTTGAAAATAGTTTAAAGTGGATACATATATTTGGATATATATTTTAAGACCTTTTTTGCTTCTTATTCTGAAGCTTTATTTTGAAATCGTATTTTTACGAAGATCAAGCTACTGAAAGCTAGAGACTATAATAATTATTCAAATGTCCGCAAAATTCCAAGACTTCGATATTTAATTTCGGAACCAACAAACTCTCATGTATTACTGAATAGGATTGACTCAGAAATTGTTAATGTCAATTTTCATTTTCTATACTTCGTCGTTGCAAGAACATTTCTACATGCACTAAGTTCCGTTATTCTCCTACCAACAAAACTACTTTAGAAGAATGTAGTATTCTTCGCTGTATTAACGACACCTAACTCAATTAATTTTACTATATATCAATTGCTATCATATTTGGAATGAAAGCGACTTGTTACCATGGTTAGAAAAAAACATATACGAGGTACTAGATAAATTTAATTAGGCTGATTAAGAAGTGAAACAGTGTGAATTGAAACGTACAAAAAAGTATGAAGGTCCATGCCGAGAAACGCTTGAAGACATGTAATATTGTCTGATATTAAAGGAGCTTCTCCCCCGTCTCAACACTTTCCTGATGATGTTCTAACTTTTGATCCTCTTCTATCAGAAGATTCAATTAATGTGTATACTAGAGTAAGAAGACCAAGACTAAACAACGCAAATTAAAGTGCCGGCGGAATATCTTCTTTGTCGCTATAATTTGGTAATAGCGACAAAGAAGACATTCCGATGACACTTGAAATTGCGTTGTTTGGCCTTGGTCTTCTTACTCTAGTATACACATTAACAGAATCTTCTAAAGCCAAATGAAAGATCACTTTCAGGTGGCGAAGTGAACGACGGGATAGGTGATCGCAGAAGAAGTGCATCTTTATTGGATGGTGTAATGACAGATGTGCTTAGCAATATAAGAATTGTCCCAAATGATTCGGACGTTGATAAACACTTAACATAGCACAGCTGCTTATTTATCTATTGATTAATATATTATTTAACGTTAGTATATATTCCAATATAAATCTACATATTTTAAGAATTATATTTGTTATAATAAAATAAGATATTATAATGTTGCATGTGGAAAGTTTCTGTCTAAACTTAACAGAACTATATTACGTTAAATCGACCTTAGATTTAACGTAATAGTTTGTTCCCCAAAAAAAATTCGTTAAATCGGAATTTCGTTAAATTAAGACAAAATTCGTAAAAACGCTAATTATGTTAATTGAAGTCCTTTATGTTAATGTTCCTCTATATTACAAAAAACCAATTCACAAGAGTGAGGTTAAAAGTGACCGGAAATTATATATTAATAGGTATTATTTCAAATATAGCAAAACATTTTGAAAAATTAGTACAAAAAGGAATATCCAACTTTCTTTAAAAGCATGTCTTAAATAACAACGCAAATGGAAGTATTAGACATAAAATCAACAGCATGGGCTATGATTTAACTTATTGAAATAGTTGTAAGTTGTTGAATAACAAAACTGAAGTAGACTAATTATTTGTGGATCCGTCCAAAGCTTTCGATAGCGTATATGAACTGATCATTCTGAACAAGCTGGAAACAATGGTCTTTATCGGAGCCTCTTTTGTATAATTGAATAAGATTATACTCGAGAGTAAACTACCCTAGGGTAGTACGCATCTTAAGTTATCGGCGCAAGAGCATATCATACGTATACATGTTTACGCAGGGGAAAATTGTCAGTAAAGTGGACGCCGCATTGAATTGAATAAAAACGTGAAGAAGTAAAGTTTCGTAAGCATAGTTTGGGGCTATTTTCAGGTAATTTACAGGCATTTTTGACCGTTTCATAACAGTCAATGAAACTGGGATTCATTATTAATGATCTGAAACTGAGGAACAAACGGATTTGCAGTCGGAGAAAAAAAACAGAGATGACATTATGAGCTGAAAAAGCGATGAAGGCCTTCATTTTCTGGAATACTGGTATATCTTCGTTTATTTTATGGAAAAGGGGAGAACAATAATTGGACAATTATATGCAATCTTGCTGGATTATTTAAGTGAGAAGTAAGAAAAACACGGTGACGTTGAAAAAGCGAAATTTTTTCACCAAGACAACGTATTAGGATGCTTTCTTTATGTATCACAAAAAAATCAACGAAATTGCGGGACAGTCTTTTGACACCCTTTCGCTACTCACTAGACATAGCCATCAAGTAATAAAGGAAAGAGATCTTAGAGAGAAATAAAAAGGCCAAGAAAAATTTAGTTTTTCTATCTTTCTTCCGTAAAATATATAAAACAATTTATAATTAAAATCTGCTAGTAATCAAAATTAAAAACAAGAATCGAATCGAAGACAAAGATGTATATATATTAAATTAGTTTTGTACTAAACGAATTCCCTCCTCTACTGTCTAGTGATTTCGTAAATGATCAATATTTTTTTGCTTCTGAAGTAAATTCCAATCATCGGGAACTTAAGAACATTGAAAATTAGCGAGCCAAAGAGAAAAAATGAAGGATTTATAAACTGAAACACGACATTGTTGCCTGTTTATTTTAACGTACAGTCTGCAATTTATATGTGACTTTGTCGATAGCAAAAGAGTGAAATCTTTATTGGCGAAACAGAATTTTCTCAGATCGGTATTTTTAAGGTAGCACTTTTAGGCGAAGCTGTAAAGATCCGGCATTTTATTATTTCCAATATAAAATATAACATCTTTCTGATACAAAATATCCATAGTAATCACGTGTCAAAGTACAAAGCGGAAACTTTATATGCGTCATAAAAGAGAAGGCCAAGGCAAGCTAGCTCCCTTCTTTTACGAGTCCAGATGACATATGATGCCTTTATGTTCGCTTTACTGGGAAGTCTTTAACCAAGTTTACCTGTGTGTTGAAACGTTCTCTTTATTTAAAAAAACCCTCCTAAAACTATAGAATAACACCTATGAACAAAGTTTGACATAAAGAGTGTTATTAGGGCAGGTATATTTTACAGTTACTTTTTATAAACCACATTTCGTTTTTGTATTTCAAGCTTCATTACAAAAGAATAACTTTATAAGAAAATTTTCTTTGTATTAAAACCAGAATATGTAATACGGCTTAAGAAATACATTGAAAACTACTGTCTGAAGGAGATAACTCTAAATAAATTCAATATTATATGTACTTAAGATGTATTGTCGAGATGTATAGTTTTCCAAGTACTTGTTTTCTAGTTGCTCATCTATTTACTTACCAATGTAAATATAAAGTAACATCTTAAGTGAACGTTAAAGCGATAGCACAAACAGAACTACAAACTTTTCCAAACAGGCAATAAAAACCCTTTTTCTGCTACCATATAACTAAGTTGCATATTATAAACAGTTTATGTCAAGTGCGAAGTACATTACAAACACAGACACATGATGAATGATCTTACCTGGAGTGTTAAATTTAACGTTTCAGTTGTGGTGCCCTGATCTATACCGCAGGAGCCATGACTAAATGCACCTATTTCACATTGTGAACTATCACCTCGTGCGAATGTAATTCGTTTTCGTATTCCCAATTTTTGGCAATTTGTTATTACATCTTGAAAAATGTATTCTAAATCGGATGATGAAATTCAATTGACGTCTCCAGAAATTTTTAAAACAAGCGGGATTTAATTATGAAAATCTATCACCACGTGCGAATGTAATTCGTATTTGTATTCCCAATTTTTAACAATTTATCATTACATTTTGAAAAATGTATTCTAAGTCAGATGATGAAATCCAATTGACGTCTCCAGAAATTTTGGAACAAGCGAGATTTAACTATGAAAATCTATTCCTAGTAAAGTCTAAAGAAAGGTACAAGATAATATATCAAAAATTAATAAATTGGCTGGATGGAAACCACCTGAATTTATTTTCGAAAAATGTTATACCTGGATATTTGCGACCTATACATATGTAATTCATGCTATTCTCTTTGTGGGTAATACATTAAAGGTTTTGAAGAGTACCAGCTATTAAGAATAATGTCGCCATCCCGGAGTATTTAAAATTTAAAGCATATCCTAAAAGTTAGTTAGACGGATTTCAAAACAAAAAGTCAAGAACTTTAAGGCCTATGGAAATAAAGAAGTACATCGAAGAAGTTTCTACTTATTTAGGAAAGTAGGAAAGTAAATATGTGGTACAAACATCAATAAAATGTATATATATATATATATATATATATATATATATATATATATATATATATATATATATATATTTGATAGAATTAATTATAATCTTAATTTTAGACTGTTTTACTTACTCGAGTTACTGGCGCTTCTTGAAGGATAAAATTAAGAAATTTAGTATTGGTGGATGTAGAAGATTCGGGAATATACGTTTCATAAACGAAAATAAAGAAATTACATGAAATTTCTGGGACGTTTTATGACAGTCGTAAACAATACATAGAAATTCTTAAGCAGGTAAGGAATCCTAACATTTCTGAATTTTGGCTTAATTACCAAGAAGGAGAATGCGTGAGACTAGTTGTCGAAATCAAGAAATTAATTAGAACATACAGCACAGTATCTAAAAGTAACAAGCCCATGTATGTATGTCATTGTTTCTGAAGAAGTTTGGCTACTTCTTGTTGGTGCAGGCGGCGATTTAATAATGCTTAAAAGACCATGATCATGGATAGAAATCTTCAGCTACGATAGAAGGATATGCCGATAGTTCTTTAATTAATAAAACTATGACAAGTCATACTCATACTTCGTCAAACAATGAGGAAGGTAAGAAAATTATTTGTAGTGAAAATCCAACAACCAGTAGCTCAATAGCAGAAGCTATTAAGAATTCCGAATATCATAAGGGAGTTACACCACCAACACCTCCTATCATTTAAAGCGATCATAATTTTACTATTAATTATTTTCAGAAGTATTAAAGTAGCTTTTTATGACTTATTTTATGTTTTGATCTGATATTATAGTGTGAAGTGATGTCTAATGAGTCGACTATCAAAGTCTTTTCCAAAACCACCACATGTCCTCAATTCTTTATGATAAATACTTCACAAATCCCTTCTGATCGCGTTTCAGAGTATTTCATTCTTTAGTGCACCCCACTTACATATTTAACAAAGCTTAAGCGAGAGTACAACAAAATTTTAAGTTCGTTAAAATTGGATATTGTTGATATAGTGGATTGGTAAATCGTATATTCGCGCACTGAAACGGAGTATCACTTCAACTAAAAGAGAGAACAATATATTTGATGATATTTAACTGAATCTGAATACGAGTATACTATTCATCTATGATATACAAATTTAATCAAAGTTTGATGCTATCCACAGGTGAACTAATAGTGTGAAAATTTTTTAATTCGTCAGCATAGGCTAGTTTTGTGCAATAAATACCTTTCTACGTAGATGTTAAACAAAATGTGTCCCAAATGGGAACCCTGGCTAACTTCTGAGGCGATATCAATGAGATTGATTGAGAAACTATTATAAATAACATAAATATAATCATTTGTCAGATATAATGAAAGCAGATTAGTAATATTAGGATCAAAGCCAAGAAATGATAGCTTAGAAAACAATACAGTTTCAAAAGCTCTGCATATTATGTTAATGAAAAATTAGAATGGAAAGAATTTAAGTAAATATAATATGAGAACGATAATATTATAATAATACAGAAATATCAGATAATAATGGTGTTCAAACTAATTTCCAAAATTCGATCTTTTTAAATCATAAATGATATTTGATAATAGAAGGCATATTTACAACACTCTCAACAACATATTGTCGGTAACACATGATTAGGCACTATACGTACATGTTAATATTGACACAATACTTGATGAATCACTGCGTTAGGCATGGACTTTCAGTCTTAATTAACCCTCCAATGAACAGGTGACCAGCTAAACAGCTATTATCTACCATAATCTAAAAAATTATAAGAAAAATTCCAATATTTCTAATTTTCTTTTTGTAAATTTCGTTGGATTGTTTATTGGAAATTATGAAATGGCATACTTTTTAATCGATAATTTGAAATATAATTTTTTACATGATTTATTGGAAAACACTATATAAAATATTCAAATATAGATACAAAGTTTTTATGTCATAAAAAAATATAAAGAAAATTTGTATAAATAACACTGACAACCGCTAGTTTTTGTCTGCATATTCGCGTCAACGTACTGTAATATTCTGCATATAACTATAACAATTTTTTAATACATTATTTTCCTTCTTTTACAATATTTGCTGTTATTATTTGGTGGATGAGAGACTTCCGTCTTGTAAACCCAGTGAACCAACTAGATAATTCTCGTATTTTTATGAAAAAAAGCTAGATGACCAATAAATAAGATTACATACTAGAGGCTCTATACATTTTATATACAATAGGGGTTCCAATTTTTCACAACGAACTGCGAACTGCAACATAACTGCTTCATTTAATGACTGCGTAGATCACAAATGCAAAAGAAGGCGCTTCGCAATCGTCAGTTTAACAAAGCTGGCATAATCCGACTAACTTTTGGCTTCGAGTAATAACGCTTGAAAAAATCTGGATACACGGTTATGTATCATCCAGTGCTTTTTTTAAATCAGAAGATGTCATATGTGTCCCTGATTTGCTTACTAACGTTTTCTCTATTATTTGTTCCACTTTTTTTGATCCTTTCCAATAAATATATTTCTTAGAAGTTTTAATATTTTAATTAATGAAAAATTACAGTCAACAAAGCAAGCGATACCTTGCTGTTCAATGTACTTCCATTTATAGTTTCCTCTTCGGTCCGAGTGACGGAAGTAGTGTTCTCATTTCTTCGTTTATCGAATATGAGGAATAAATGCATTCTCGTTGAGACAGCCAGACTGTAAGCACGTACCTTGGTACATGTTGAACGTTTGGATATATCAAAGAGATTTTTGGCAAGTTTGTGACTCGATTGTGTTAGTGCATTATAGTGTTTCCAATAGGAGAAACATCAGTAAAGATAGAGACAGAAATTACCTCGCGGAAATTCCCAGGCCCCTCACTTACGATTTTCGTCGGCTCTTCGGGCGACGGCGGCTGCGGCCAGCGCCACTTAGACGGTGAACCGTCCGTGATAAAGCAACCGAAGGAAATGAATATGGACAACGAAGATGCGAGGAAACCTACGTCTTCGGGTAAGGCTACGAAATCAAATACAAATACCAACACTAACACTAACAATTCAACTACAACACACAACACAAAAACAAACAAAACACCAACACCGACACAACAAAAACCGGTAAAGCCGGTAGATATCATCATTGACACACCGATTAACGCGCTCGCGGACACAGACACGGCGAAAAAGTTAAATCACCAACAACTCACCGATATCTTACTGTATGTGAAAACGTTGCTGATGCAACTGGACGAGCAGAAAGATATGGAACAGGACGAACACAAAACAACAAAAAACACGGAAGACACAAAAGACACAAACACCACACTAAACAAAGACAAAGGGGCGGCGATGCAAGTCGTCATCCCTTCCTCTGACGAGGATGAGGATCCGGATAAAACGCCTTTCACGCTCGTACAAAACAAACGGAAACATCACGACTCGGACGACGAGACAAACAACACAACAATCAAACAACAAACAAACAAATACAAAAAAGACAACAAAGAAAGAAACACCATCCACATCATACACAAATAAAAACACAGAAAAACCCACACAATCAGCAAAAATAAACAAAATACAAACAAAAACGATCACAGCAAACGACAACAAAGACAAAAAACAAAATAAAATACCCCCAATCAAAATACGGGACAAGAATGTTTGGGGAACACTCAACAAAGACATGGACAGTAAAAAGATAAGGTTTACGAAAGCGCGACTCGTCGAAGAAGGAATAAAAATCCAGCCGGCGACGACCGACGATTTCAGAGCAGCAACAAGGCTGCTAGACAATAAAAAGACACCGTACCACACGTACCGGCTAGAAGAGGAGCGGACGTTAAAAGTAGTGATCCGCGGCATCCCTGAGGACTTCACTCCTGAAGAAATTCAGGAGGATCTCAGGAACAAAAATATAGAAACCATAGCGGTGTCAAGGATGAGGCACCCAGTAAGAAAAACGCCGTACCCCATGGTCCTGGTGGAGGCGTCGCGCGACAAAGCAGCCGAATTATACGGCATTACAGACATTTGCAAACTGGTAGTGCGAGTAGAGGCACTAATAAGGAAAGCCAGCAACGGGCAATGTCACAGGTGCCAACTATACGGGCACTCTCAAGCCACTTGTAGAGCAATCTACAAGTGCGTGAAATGTGGCGGAGACCACAGAACCGACGAATGCCAAAAGACGAAGGAAACGCCAGCCACATGCGCGAATTGCGGTGGAGAACACACCGCAAACTACAGGGGGTGCGCCAAAGCGCCACAACCAAAAAGCACACAAAAAGCACCTTTATTACCAAAACCGGCGTTACTTCCAACGCCAACAACACCAATAACACAACAAACCTGAACAAACACAAACAAAAACACATATGCAAATGTAACACAGACCAAAAGAAGCACAACACGTACACAAGAACAACCAAACACACAAAATAACACTAGCAAGACGGCGATAGCCGCAGCTGCACTAGGGGAAATGTTTCTGGCCTTCAGCAAAACAAACGACACGAAAACATTCATGCAACATACACAAACATTACTACGACTATTCTAATGGATAGTACAATAAAACCAGCGGCACTAACGATTATCGCGTGGAACGCGAACGGTATAAGAACAAGAAAAGGAGAACTACAAATATACGCCGAAGGAAAACAAGCGGACATAATCTTGATATCGGAGACACACCTCCAACCGGCACAAATACTGAACCTGAAGAACTATAACACGTACAGAAGACACAGACAAACACCAGGAGGTGGAACAGCGATTTATGTAAAGAGATGCATAAAATATACACAACTACCGATATCCAACACATCGGAATTAGAAGCCAACGGTGTAATAATACACACAAAGAAGGGAGATATCCATCTGTACGCGGCGTACCTACCTCCGCAGGCGAAATTCGTAGAGAAAGAGTTCGACGAATTGCTTGGAAACAACAAGCAAACCATAATAGCAAGCGACTTAAACGCAAAAAGCGTAATGTGGGGATGCCTACGAGACAACACGCACGGAAAAAAGCTGCTAAATTATCACGTTAAGCAAGGGGTTAACATAATCACACCCGACAAGCCCACATATTTTAGACCGACACATAGACCGGACAAACTAGATCTCACGATAACAAACAACCTACACAATAACCCACGGATAGAGACAGAGGATGCTCTAAGCTCGGACCATAACCCGATAGTATTATATTGGGAAATGGGAAAAGAAGAATACACAACACAACACACACGAACTGGCAACTCTTCAAAACACACTTAGCATAGAACACTCCGGCAATAACACAAATAAACAACAAACACGAACTAGAGGACGCAGTCACACAAATACAGAATACAATTAAAACAGCCGCGGAAGCAAGTACATTCCAACTAACACACAAATATCAAACAGACAAACTACCGCACAACATAAAACAATTAATAAAAGACAAAAACAAAGCGCGCAGAAAATATCATAGCACACTCGACCCGCGAGACAAGACCACACTTAACTCCCTACAACAACAAGTAAAAGACGCCATCTGCGAGTTCAAAAACTCACAATGGCAAAACAAACTGAACAGAATCGACGCGGACAAGCAACACAATAAAAATAACCTTTGGCGATTGTGTAAATCGCTGAAAAAACACAAACTTAACATACCACCACTACAAACAGAAAACGGATACGCGATAACGGACGTACAAAAAACAGAAACATTCGTGACACAAATCGAAACACAATGCACACCTAACTGGAAAAACACCGATATAAAACATATAGCGAACATACACAGACAAATAAACAGAGTAATAGCTAACCCAATAACAGAACACACAGATTACTTCACACCGGACGAACTAAAACACGTAATCAAACACACAAAAAAGAACAAAGCACCCGGTTACGACACCATAAATAACGAAATGATAAAAATAGCCCCACACAAAACACAGATGTACATCTTAGCAATAGCCAATGCAATACTGAAACTTCAAACATATCCACAACAATGGAAACACGCAAAAATAATCGTGTTTCCAAAACCACACAAAAGCCACAAAGACCCCGCCAACTATCGTCCCATTAGTCTCCTACCCACAATAAGTAAAATAATAGACCGGTTGCTACTAACAAAAATAACAGACCACTCAGACGCAGTAAATATAATTCCCGATGAACAGCACGGGTTCAGACAACAACACTCAACTACGACACAATTGGCTAGAGTGACAGAGTACATTAACGACGGGTGCAATAAAAACAAAAAAACCGCGGCCGCCTTCCTCGACATCTCCAAAGCATTCGACCAGGTGTGGCACCAAGGATTAATTCACAAACTACCCGGAACACCTAATACGTATCATACACACTTACCTGTACAGACGCACATTCCAAACACACATCCAAGGTACAAATTCGTCAGTACATGTACTAACGGCAGGAGTACCGCAAGGATCAATTCTATCACCACATATTTACGCAATTTACACAGCGGACATACCCAAACCGCAACACGGCATAATAGCCACATACGCAGACGACACAGCCATACTAACGCAATCATTTAACGAACAGATAGCCTCAAATAAACTCCAGGAAAACATAAACAGTCTTATCGATTGGTGTTACACTTGACGCATCGCGTTGAATACCGAAAAAACACAAACAATAATGTTTAAAAAGAATAAAAAACCACCGCCGGAACGAATTAAAATAAACAACACCCACATCGAGTGGAAAACCGAAGTCAAATATCTAGGCGTCACACTAGATAAAACATTATCCTACAGACAACACATAAATAACACAATTAAAAAAGCACGCGGGGCCCTCATGATGCTAACCGGAAAACAATCAACACTGACACCCAAGACAAAAGTACTAATATACAAACAGATAATACGCCCAATCCTCACCTACGCATCGCCGATATGGCTACATATCAAAAAGACACATAAAACAAGACTAAACACCTTCCAAAACAAGACACTACGGTTGGCACTTAGGGCGCCGTGGTACGTGCGAAACTCTCAAATACACAAAGAATCTAGTCTTGAATCACTCACTACACACATTAAAAATCAAGCCAAAAGCTTCTACAAACAGATGAAAACGCACACAAACCCGACACTTACACCTGTAACAGAATACTCAACACTACACTCCAAATATAAATGACCACGAATGGAAATCTCAAGTGAAGACAGCGAGCAGGAATAGCAACAACACATCCAAAATCAGGACTAATCAAAGTAAAGATTAGGAGTAAAAGGGCAGAGCCCTAACTCCAACAAACGAAAAGAAGTAGTAGTAAAGAAGTAGAGGAATGAATGTCAGAAATGGAAAATTTGACAGTGTATTATAGACGTTCTTTATCAGTTTCACAGAAACTTGTTGAACCTGCCTCGTATTTCAAGACTGCTGCACATATGTTTTCTATTGTACATATATACTTAACAAAAATAACTTTGAAATCATAAGAAAACTAATCCGAACTAAAAATCAATATTTGAATTCAGACGATATCTATGTATTCTGTAGAGCCATGAAGTTTTCATTCATAATTTATACGTTAATAACGATTTTCCCTATTTATTTTTAATGTGTACCAAATGCTATATATAGCACATAGAATGTACATTAATAGTTCATTGTACTTGTCAGAGGACTTCCATAATTTATATACTATGCTACACTTGAAATATGAATCGCAGGTATTTAACTAGATGCCATATGCACAAGGCGAATTAAAAAAAAATATGCCTAGCCATAATAGAAACAACTAATTGTGTGTTGCCTAGCAACGTTCAATAATGACATTTTCTCTACTTGTGTCAAATTTGACTTCGATTCGTTCATTATTTTGTACTTTATAAAGTATTTCACAATGAAAATGTTATTGTAAAGAACATTAGAACATCGCGGTGTTACTAACTTTTTTCAACAGAGACAAGAATTCTACTAAAACTATTCACGAATGAATAATTGAAATGTAGCGGACAAGATAGTATAGTGGTATTTAAATTCGTTTCGAAATAATTCTAGGAAATTTTCATTTAATTTGTTTGTGACATCTTTTTGTACAGTTGTGTATTCATTAGTTTTTGTCTCAGTTTATTTCTTCGTTGTGCGTAGATGGGTGTTCAGATTTCTTTGCAAGTCATATATATCATTTTATTATAAAACTTTCAACCTAGAGCACCTGTAGAATGCAGGCTAGCAAAAGGACGTCCCCGGTTAAGCAAACATCTCCTCGTAAGTGTTTCACTTATTTATAAATTTTCTGCAGATTTTTCTTTTTGTTTAAATTTAAAAAGCTTGACAAAGCCTCCGTCATATTTTAAAGAAATATATTGGTCAAAAAAAAATTTCAGCGAGGCCCTGAATTTATTGAAGGTTACGAGTTGTCTCTTAGGATTAACGAGGATTATTTTGTTGAATACTAGGTTAAAAGGCTAGGTTAAAAAGCTGTTGCCTACGGTAATATGTTAAAACAAAATTACGTACATCTCTTGACTAATAACATCCAGATTTTGTGCCACGGAGATAATCTTCATGACAATGCGCAAATTTACAAAGCAACTAAAGTTGAAGATATCCTTTGAGTGTAATTTCTTTGGGCTGTGTCATTTTAATTCGAATTTAGCTCCGTTTCACTTAGTTTTATTTGGAAATCTGAAAAAAAACACCTTAGAAGACGTCACTCTACAGATGGTAAGTGCCTATTTAGAAGACCAATGAAAACCACATTTTTCTGATAACATAAAATAGCAGGGCAGGCGACGCGCAAATGCGTTGAAGTTAAAGGAGATTATGTTGAAAAATTAAATTAAAAAAAAAGTAGACGCTTGTTAGGTAGAAAACTTTTCTAGCTTCCCTCGTAAACACACGCATATAAGACACATATATCTATTTATGTATCCACATTTTGAAACAGCTTTCCGAAAAAAATTCTATAATTGCCTGTACTCCTCTTCACACAAAGTAAACAATTCAAGGTGATATTCGAAAAAGTGTTTTTCATCTTGTTGCTCTTTTTTTACACAGTTACATCAGAAGATACAAGTAGCTCTCGCCTCGATTTTTCGTTACGTTGTCTACCGATGACAATAAGCAAACACTCTGATATTTACATGGAGGGAGTCAACAACCACATCGTAAAATTAGAAATTCGAGGAACCCGTGTAAGAGCCTGCGTTGTCTTCCTGTTTTTCGAGTGATCCGTGAATTTAATAAATGAATCACAAGCAAAACCTTGCAAACGTATTTCAGATAATCTCGATTATTTCGTCTGTTCTTTTAGGAATTCATAATGCTGAACCCGGAATTAATTTTAGAGTACCGCTGTTTATTAAATTTTACGAGAGGCTAACTTATTTTTTGAAAGCTGTACGTAGACCTCATTGTATTACGCAGTTGCGGTAGAATTAGCAACAGTCGTCTTCTCTTTTTGAATATATTTCTTTTTTTTTGAAATACGTATAATATAATTACTCGCAAACTTGAACTATATTTTTCTAAATACCGTGGTTTTTGCAATCCTATTATTACTCTATTAAACGCTTGGTAAAATTTTCTCTCGGCATTTTTGTTTTTATACCAAGTATCGAACTTGTATTTATGTTACTATAGATATTAAAATATTGAAGTGGAAGATATTAGTAATGATTGCGACGGAGAACAACAAAAGCATAGCACCATGCAATCCTGAAGTTCTTAAATATGTGAAAAGAAACTTGCGTATTCATTCGTATTGATGTAGGAGGTACAACACAACATATGTTTAATGTTGGAGAAAAATAAACAACAATTTCTATGCAAACATTCAAAATGTACACTCTGTACCCTGAAGACAGCCTGGGTGGTCAAAATTAATTTAATTATTCATTGGTAGGAGATTAATGCATGAAATGTCAACTCTCCAAAATAATACACTAACATTTCATGACATCCATTCCACTAGACGCTGAGATAGGAAGCATTTAAGTAGCAGAGGTTTGTATAACGGAACATTTACTAAGCAGCAGTTTTTATAACTTGGTCAAAAATGAGCAAAAGCCAAGAACTTACTTCCATGTTAAAAACGATGAAGGGGTTACGAAAATTTTCCAAATAGTTAATATAGGTCATGGAGATAAATGTTTGTTCTAAGTGGTATTAACCATTCAAAGAAGGTAGAGAGAATTTAGGTAATAAATATTCGCACCAATTAATTGTTGTTAGGGTGGATGATTGACTGATAATTGCGTATAAAAATTAATAGTAATGGGACTTGGAATACCGAAAACAATAATTAATTGCTCCACATCAAAAGTATGGTAATTGGCAATGCAAACATTATGAAGTTTCGAAGAGATGAATATTTCTTAATAACTACTATGTATGGTGATAAGACGTGGTTTCGAAGCAATTTACAGTTAGATTGGTGGTTATAACACAAAGAAAATTTAAAAAAATTATTTGGAAAAGTAAAAAAAAAGAAAACAATGCTCAACGCTTTTCACGATTCTAAGGGGATTATTTATAAATAATTAATTTTAAGTGGGTCAATGATGAATGCTATTATCTTCATATATTCAAGCGTTTGGTGGTCCATATTAGTCAAGTTCACACTGTTTATCGAAAAAACAAATAGTCAAACGATGTGGCAATTATCTCTATAAGAAAACCCATTGCTTTTGTTGTCTAAGCAATAAGTAAAAGGCTCTTACATATTAGGTCAAATTGGTGAAATTATTTTTGGAATTGACAATATAATTAAGATATTCAAGTAAATGCGAACTTATACATGTACATATAGAAATAATTGATTAATTTTTGGGTACGCCGTCTGTCAAGAAAAGCTCCGTTGATGCAATCTTTTAATTGCTTCTTCAGAAGACGCCAAAAGACTGATGAAGAACTATTTAATAGATTAATATTGTATATCACACTAAGCAACAAATATTTACAGAATCGGAGTTCTATAGGACACAGCTTTATGTCATATTTAAACATTTATTTTATATTATTTGTTTTAAAATAAGTAAAATCTTATTTTAAATCAAATAAACTATACTAAATGGCAGTGTTGCAAATATATCGAAAAACGAGTACAATCCATTATTTAAAGGATTGATAAAAAACCAAGCAAATAATAATAATACTATAGTAATTTAATTATTGGCATCATATATTATAATGCATAACATTATATTCTACATCGGTGACCTTGACAGAAAGAAAGATCATTTAATCAATAACGCCAAATATATTATAATATACTATACTTAGTCCGTTAGTATCTGATTTGTAATTTACACTGTTTGTGCCTCTGATAATATGGACCACTTCTAAAAATGTTCTTTTGTTATAGTTGTTGTCAATGTCCAAGATCTTAATATCATCAAAATTGAATTTATGGTCAAAACTAAGTGAATGCTTCAGTGCACAAGATCTTTTACCGATACGGCGATCTCTTTTATGATAAGTAACGCGCTGTTTTAGCCACTTTGTCGACCTGTATTTAAGTCCCTATAATTTTTTTATTGTGGTTGTATTGTATTGGGCAATTTTTATATTACTTGTTTAAAGTGTTATATAATTAAACGTGTAAGATTTCCAATGTATGAAGTTTTTTTGTAAATTAGTGTGTTATCAGGAATGTCCTCAGTGGGTCATCAAAAAAATTAGTACACTAGCCATTGTAGACAAGGATGCTGAAAATTTCCTTAAGATTATCCTTTAAAAACATTGAGTGACTTATAAGTTTTATTCTATTTTTCATGCCCGCAACTGTATTATATTTTTTATTGAGGCGATGATGGGAATAATAACACAAGCCAACTATGAAAAAACTTTTTTTATAAATTTGGCTCCCCTTTATATTTTTTGACGTGCTGAATCCGAAAATGGACTTTAAAATACCACACGGCATGTTTACTTTACGTTATTTATACATTGTAAGTGTATAACAATATCTTGGTCTCTGCACCTAATTAGTAGTAAATGCACTTTCGAGTATCTGCGTGGCTGATATTGTACAAAGAAAAGCACGAAAGCATATACTTTCTAATCTGTAGGTACATTTTTTACACTGACATTTAAATTTTATCTTTGATAATCTTAAAGCTGTAAGTGAGGAACAAAGGGAGTGTTTCCATCAAGGTATAAAGGAGATGGAGAAACGGTATCAGGGTCGTTGAAATGTCAACATGATGGCAGATTGCTGTTGGACCCTTCTACGAGCAACTCCAGAAGCATCATATAAAAGGGAAAACTACATTCGAACTTTTACCGTGAAGAGGTTGAGGAAATACAAAACTTTAGATTAATAAGTAAAAAACTGCTCATATTCCAACTTACACTACCATTGTAATAATAAAATGTTAAATTTTTCACTTATACTCTCAAAATAAATTACGTACCTTTACATCGTAACTATATATTTTAATACTACCATACCCAACAAAAGATAGAGATTGCGAAAAATTGGTACGTGGTAAAAAAAAGTGATTGAAAATTTGAATTCAGCACACCAAAATACATAAGAAACATGATGAACTTTGAAAAAAGTTTTTAAAAAATATTCATTGGTTGACCTGTGTAATTGACGAACTTGCCAGATGAACGTGGTCTTTTATGTCAATTTAAAATAGTCGATTTATTTTTGTCACGGATTGCTGAAGCGTCCAAGAAGGGTACACTATTGTTTTTTATCTTCTACCGCCAAACGATATATATGTGTTATTGAAAATAAATGTGATTAGTAATTAGAAATTATATTTCGAAACATTGTGAGGTTTGATTATGTGCCATGATGTCTGCTATAGATTTCACTGGTATATTTGTAAACACTGATATTACATTCAATGAAAAAAAAACATGACTATCTGGAAGTGATAAACCCTACATGTGGTTCACAAATGAAAATGTGTCCTTGATATTATAGTAGACTGATGATTGGTTGAACTGGTGTGCCCGATTTGTGAATTTTCGGAAGTGAGTATGGTTTAGGGTGAGTAGCATTATAAACTGTTAATGTTCTTGCTGTTATTTGAAATGAAATTTGTTCACCGAATTGTATTTTTTTGACAGTCGTTTTTGTATATTTTTAGTAGGATCTTTCTGTAAGAGGCCAAACATACAGCAAAATTAGTTTCAGTAGAGAATCTAATAAAAAATAAATTAGAGGTACGAAAACGAGAATCTAACTCATTTTTAGCGCAACATATTGATACGATAGGTGAGAAGATAGATTTCGAAAATACAAAGCAGCTCACTAGAAATACGCATGTAGAAGCGAGAGTCATTAGGGAGGCTATTGATGGAAAAACGTTCGTTTTTTAGTTTATATTATTCACCATCAAACAGCTTTGTGAACGTATGCAATAAGAATAATAATTATTACTGGACATGGAAGATGATTTTGATAGTAAGGAAAGATATTTCAATCATTAAATTAAAAACAAAACAGTTGCAATTTCTTAAAATTGATTAAGTTGACAATTGCCTTTGTATAGTTATTTGATTGTCAAGAGAATTACACAATCTTTTGGTAATGGAATAGTAATTCTCAATTAATTACCGAATAAATTTTGTTAAGCGTTATATCAAACGGCATTATTTTCTATTTTAATATTTACACGTAGATGGCTTGTGTTTAAATTTATTTAAACACGTTATATTTTAAAATGTAAATATAAACGCATAGTTACACGAAATATTAAATAAATACGAAATGTTGACGTTCTAGATCGCAACGTATTAATGTATTGACCTAAATAGAATTAAAGAAGATCTTGTCAATGGCGATATAATGAAACAAAACACTTAAACTTTCCGTTAGGCTAAAACCATCAATCATAGGATAGACCTTTTTATAGATCTCTTTTTTCTCTCGCTTTATTGACTTATCATTAATCTTAAACATAACACTGTTTGTGTTGCTTCTATATTAAATTATATGAGCAAAGTTATAAATAATGTGAAACAAGAACCCCATAACGCAAATTCATATATGATCGACTCTTTTCTTTATATCAGATAATAAGGTATTGCATAAAAGTAGATCTCTTAAGACATATAGTTTCTTTAACTCATACATATGTATATGCATGTTAAGAGCTTTCGTTAAAGAAAAGATATTATATGGAATATAAAATAATACTTTGACAAAATAATAGAAAAGAAAAAAATTAGCCTCTTAAAATATAAGATAGTTTATATATTTTCTTAGTTATGTACTCCTACAAGAGGTGTATTTTTAAGTAAGTACCGTTTTCAAATATGTCCATTGCAATGATCGTGTGGTCGTCATAACGCGCATGCTATATATCTACATCGTGGTACCAGGACGAAAGTATTCGTTCGTGTTTATGTTTCCGAATATTTAAAACGCCTCGGACAACTGAAAATCCCGCCGATTGTGAAATACGCGCCAAAATTCTTTTTCTACATGCAGAAGGCGTGAAATACGTCGAAATTCATCACAAGATTAATGAAGTATATAGAGAAAACGCTATGAGAGACAGAATAGGTACGAAATTGGATTAGAGCATTTAAAGATGACCATACAAAGGTACATGGTGAGAAGAGTAGTGGATGATCGTCGGTCATTATTGAAGATCTAATGCAGAAAGTTGATAGAGATGTTCGAGAAAACCGACGTTTTACGATTTCCAATTGTCTAATAAGTTTCCGCAAGTGTTCGTTATGAAATTGTGACCGAATGCTTAAATTAGAGATGGACAAATCTGAAGGTGTAGACATGGCTTTCACTTTCAGTGAGCGGTACCACGATAAAGGTGATGACTTATTAAGCCAAATTGTGATTGGCAACGAAACATGGATGGCTTGTGTGATGTCGGAATCAAAATAGCAATTCATGAAATGGTGGCATTTAACATCGCCCAAGAAAGTGAAGTTCAAGCAAACAATTTTAGCGCCCAAAATCATATATTTTTTGCGTGCTGAAATTGTTTGCTTGAACATCACGTTCTCGGGCGATGTTTAAATGCCTATATAAATATGTATGCAGTTTGTTTTAGGATAAGTGTTGACTGGGGATTTTTCGCCTTGGGAGAATACCAAATTCGGAGAGATATTGTGACATCTTAAATATACTTTGTCATGCGATATGAAATAAAAGGTGTGGCATGATCAGTAAGGATTGTTTTACTTCATAGCAATGCCTTTCCACACGTAGCTTGTCGTATCCAAGATCTCATCCACATAGCCCAGTGGCTACTACTTGTTCCTTCATTTGAAAATGAAATTTAGAAGCTACTTGCACGATATGATAAGTGCCATAATATTTGTTGCAATTATGTCGAAAAGTAGATTAAAGTACATCAAAATGGTACTTACTTAAAAACGCACTTATATATATATATATATAAGTATATATACATATATATATATATATATATATATATATGTATATATAATATTATGGCACTTATCATATGGTATACAATATCGGTAAAAAAATTACTTCATATAGCAACGGGTTTCTTTAAGAATAAATAAAATTTAGATGGCGCACTGAATTTGTCTGGGTATGTGGGCATTTAAAAAGTGTGATGTATGACATTTATAGAAATGGCTTCGTACACAGTACAACAACGCTTTCAAATTGTTGAATTATTTTATGAAAATCAGCATTCTGTGAAAAGGGTTTTTAGAAAATTACGTGAATTTTATGGTTTACATAATCGTCCATCTGAAAGCACTATTGGCCAAATTATTAAAAAATTTCAAGAGACCGGTTTAGTGGAAGATCAAGAAAGTGAAAAATATAGTCGTAGTGGTCGTTCACAAGAAAATATTGGTTTGGTTCGTGAAAATGCTGCTGAAGATCCTGAAATGTACATTAGACGACATTCACAGCAACTTGGTCTTAGTGGATCAACAACATGGCGTATTTTACACAACGATTTAGTTCCGAAGGCAAATAAGGTTCAAGTGACACAGGCACTGAAGCCATCAGATCGTTTAAAATGTCGTTCATTTGTCAATTTCACCAATGAACAGCCAGCTGATTTTTCTCAAAAAATAATCTTTTCCGATGAGGCACATTTTGAACTTGGTGGCTATGTTAATAAACAAATTTGCCATATCTGGGGGGAGGAAAATTCACGAATTATTCATGAGAAACCTATGCATCCTAAACGAGTTACTGTTTAGTGTGCATTATGTTCAGGTGGTGTAATTGGACCTTACTTCTTTGAAAATGCTGCTGGTGAAGCTGTAACTGTCAATGGTGATCGATATCGTCGGAAGATAACCGAATTTTTGTGGCCCGAATTAATGAATATTGATCTGGAGGATATGTGGTTTCAACAAGACGGCGCTACAAGTCGCTTTGAACACGAATCAATTGATTTATTGATGGAAAAATTTCCTGGACGTGTAATCTCAACAAAGTGTGATGTTAATTGGCCACCAAGATTAGGTGATTTGACACAATTAGACTATTTTTTCTGGGGTTATGTGAAAAGTCAGGTTTATAAACATAATCCACAATCAATTCCTGCTTTGAAAGATGAAATTATTCACGTCATTGGTGAGATAGAGCCTCAATTATGTCAAAATATCATTGAAAATTTTAAGAAAAGGGTGGACGTCTATGGAGCTGCAAGAGGAGACCATTTGGCAGATATTATTTTTCCATATGAATGTCATAACCAATAAAAGGTTTTTGAAAGTGAATGCAAATTATGTGTTTTATTTATTCTTTAAAAAACTGCGAAATTTGAACACCCTTTAAACACACTTTACTATAGTAGTAATTGTACATAATGTTTAGATCACCCACATATCTTCAATCTGTTTATGTATTAGTAGTTGTGATTTTAATTGTTATTACTTAACGGGAAAATATATTACCCATATTTGAACAGTAATTGATTAAATTATTGTCGGTGAAAGTGAAAATAAATGGTTGGCTGTTTACTGCTTTAAAATTTTATGGAGTTTGGTCACTTTCAGTTGATGTAGATAGCGAACAGGGACCTGCAAACGGTGAATTGCTATAGCGATAGATATTATTGACTTATCGTAGCCGTGAATATTGAGTGGTCGTCTATAAAAGCCGAAGATTTTCTTGCCATCTAATATAGACTCAAATATTTTTATATATGTTATCTTTAAGAGTAAGTTGTTAAAATACGATGTTAGTTTGTACAACTGAAGAAAAGGTTTAAATAATTCAGTGGTACTTTTCTGCTCTAGAAACTTTTAATTTATTTTCTGTTGTGTATTCAGATCGACCTATCCCATCTTGTACTATTATTGAAGGGATCGTAAATGTATTCAGAAAATATGGATGTGTGATCGGATATTGCAGAAAATGCCAACACATGAATGAACAATCGCAACTCCCTATGAATCTCGTTAGTGAGGAACGAGAGATGTGAGAATTTGTCTCACGTAGAAATTAATTATGAATGAACAATCGCAACTCCCTATGAATCTCGTTAGTGAGGAACGAGAGACGTGAGAATTTGTCTCACGTAGAAATTAATTAACTTTGCTTGAGTCGAAAGGTTTCTGACGAAATCGGGATTAAAGAAAGGACTGCAAGGAATATTTAAAATCGCAACAAATACGAATGTGTCAAAATTCAATTACGCTAATAAATTAATATTTGGAGAATGGCACTTTGTGAAACTATGATTGAGATGCCTAATAGATGTGAATATTTTATAGAAAATATTTTATTTTCAGATTAGTCATCTTTTCCAACTTATGGTAATCATAATCTCTTAGATGTTCGGTATTTGGTCCATGGACAATAAACATCTTCAGACCTTTTATTATTGATGGCACCTCATAGGTGCAAAAATTTGAATTTGGTTTTGACAGAGCAAATAATTTAGAACAGTTGCAAGAAAAAATTGTGAGAGTTTTCGAAACGACCACTCCTAGAATGCTCGAAAATGTTAGGCGATTGTTTTATGATAGGTTAAGTTATTGATTGTCTAAGGAGGGTGGCATTTTCGAACCATTTACGCACAGCAGTATATATATATATATGTATATTGCTGTGTATTTTGAAGTAGACATTTATGTAACTGTAAATATGCATTATGTCATATATTGTATATATATATATATATATATATATATATATATATATGTATATTACTGTGTATTTTGAAGTAGACATTTATGTAACTGTAAATATGCATTATGTCATAACACTCAACTTAAATGTGAAGATTAAGTTTGGCAATAGTTCGAATATGATTAGAATAATCAGATGATTTTATATATCTTGAAAACTAATGGATTTTCCATGTTCTGTTAGACTTGTCTTCCACAATATCAATAAAGTATAAAACATGGACCAAAAACACATCGATTGTACACAATTCATAGGTTCGGACATAATTTATTGTAGCACTAAAAATATACAGAATGTAGTTTGAATTGACTTGAAATATTGTATTGTACCAAGGAAGTTAGCAAATTCACTGGGATTTGGATTCAATTTAAGTGTTTTAATTGCAGGTTATAAACAGATACATACCTAAAAACATTGCGTAATATACATATAAAATAGGCGTAATAGTATGTAGTAAATGATACTTTTAAATAATAGAGTACTACTAAGTACTAAATAGAGTACTACAGTACAAAACAAATTGAAAATAAATCCATTAGTATACAATTTCTATGTGAGCTTTGTAAGTGATTAGTTGTTTATAAGGTCAGCCACGATCAAGGTTACGTGTATTAACGTCGATAATAATAATTATATAGGAATCGTTCGACAATATTATAAAAAAAATATTCAACTGTAAGAAAATGTGTTATAGATAACATTGGTGATTAGATAAATTAACTAAAAAATATAATAAGTGCGAATTTAATGAAAAAGTAAAGAGTAAATAAGTAAATTAAGCCCAAAATGAATTAGATTTAAGAAATTTTTAAAAGAGTAAGACAAGTATCGAATCGACTACGTGGTCGAAATACTTATCTCTTTAAGTGGATCCCTTCGATCACTTTGGCATTGTGTTACGTCTAATTTTGCAAATATTACTTTGTTCAAACATTTTATTTATATTTAGGGTCAAATGCTAGAGGTCGATATGTTTCATTTTGAGGAACTAATTGCACTTTAAAATATTTCAATTAATTTAATTCTATTAAAAACTTTAAATTTTAAAATTTATATCTGGATTGGATTTGACCGACTTAAATTATTTCGAATTAAAATTTATATAGGTCGGATGATGAGAGTTTCGGTTGTGGATTTCCAAGTGGTTTCAAATATACTAAAGGTATTGTTGAAAATTAAATTTTAAAAGTTTGACTTTTGTATTTTTTATCGAACATCTTGTTACAAGTGTGCTTTAGGAGATATATAGCCATGAGTGCACTAAACAACTGATGTGCCTAGAATTATTTGTTATTTTTATTCTAGAAGGCAAATCATAAATCAAACATTTTAATTTTGTGTAATGGAAAATACATAGAATCACGAGTTACATGAATAGGTCATAGATGGCCATGATTATGATAAGTGGGAATAGGTATCCGTGTTATTTTAATTTCATTTCCTCATTGGAAGATAAGATTCTTGTAAGTTTATAACCAAAACTTCGATTTTTAATTTGAGGTTCTCGTGTTTAGTTTAAAGTGTAAATGGTTTGAAAGTGTTACTAATTACTATTTAATATCAATTCTGTATATAAATAAAACACCAAATTTAATAAGAATAGTATATTTAAGAATATTTTCATTATTTTAAATTACGATATATATATATTATTACTATTAAATATTATTACAGTATTAATGTAAACTAACAGAAGATCTATTAAATAAAATACAATTGAATACTTATACCGTGAATATATTTTATAATGCAACATGCACATACATACATACACTAGTTGCTAGAGTAACGTAATAATGAAATGACAGCAATGTATTTTAGCGTGTATTTTATTTTGCAACATAGGATGTCAAAATAAGTTACTCTATTTTTGAGGTATGGATAGTGTAGAAGAAAAACTGTTATTAGTGAACTGGTATAACTCGAATATGAGTTTGAGGAGAGTAGCAGATTTGTTTCAAATTACATATCCTGACCGTCCAAGACCGAGTCCAACTACAATAAGTAGGTTAGTACAGAAGTATAAAAATAATGGATGCATCGTTCCTAATCATAAAAAAAAGAATAGGCCAAGATATGTTATTACTGACGCCAAAAGAGATGAAATTCTACAAACAATCGAAAATAATAATAATATGCTCTCCACAAGAGCTTTAGCACAAACTTCAAATGTAAGCAAATCTTCCGTGCATAAACTACTAAAACGAGAACATTTTAAGTCGTATCATTTTCAAAACCATCAGGAACTAATTGCGAATGATACAGAAAGAAGAAGTAACTTTTGTGAAATCATGTTGGATAAGCTTCATAATGATGATACTTTACTACGCAGAATTTGCTTTACAGATGAAGCAACATTTTATGTAATTGGTGAAGTAAATTCACAGAACTGCCGCTACTGGAGTAGACAAAATTTGCATAGATATCATATCACAAGGACTCAGCGGCCACAGAAAGTCAATGTTTGGACTGGGTTGATTGGACACCATATTGTAGGACCGTTTTTTATTGAGGGTACTCTTACAGGAGAAAAATATTTAGAATTGCTTGAGTACAGAGTTATGCCAGCCCTCCACGCTTTAAATATTGATGGTGAGATTTGGTACCAGCATGATGGCGCGCCGGCACATAATTCTCATATGGTTAGAACATTTTTCAACCAAAGATTTCCAAACCGTTGGATAGACCGTGGAGGAGAAGTAGAATGGTCCGCAAGGTCACCAGACCTGTCTCCAAACGATTTCTTTCTTTGGTCATGTATCAGAAATAAAGTTTTTCATGGAGAACCTCTAAACAATATTGACCAATTAAAAAATAGAATACGAGTTGCTGCAAGAGAAATAACTCCAGAGCAGATACAAAATACAATAAATGAATTCTACAATCGCTTAGGATACTGTCTGGCCGTCAATGGTGACATTTTTGAAAATTTGTTAAATTAGTTTTTAAATTTTGTTCAACTACTGTATTTCACATCCTATGTTGCAAAATAAAATACACGCTAAAATACATTGCTGTCATTTCATTATTACGTTACTCTAGCAACTAGTGTATGTATGTATGTGCATGTTGCATTATAAAATATATTCACGGTATACTATGTTGTTAAATACTAAATCTTGTAAAATCAATTCATTCATTCATCCGCTTTCGTTTTCACAGCTTCAACGGAATTTTGTTCCCTTTGATTCAGATTTCACCCTAGGAAACAGATACAAGTCGCACGGCGCAAAATCCGGCGAACAAGCCGGATGGTCTAACACTGGGACGCTGTACTTGGCTAGAAACCTCTTGCCAACCTCTTTGACTGACAATGCGGAATGAGCATTGTCTTGGTGGAGAACCCATGACTTGTCCATCCACAATTCGGGCCGGTTTTTCCTTATTCTTTCACGGAGTTGAGCAAGAACGAGAAGGTAGTACTGTTGATTAATAGTTTGATTGGCGCTTCATTTCAGGATCATAAGCAAAAAACCATGATTCGTCACATGTTATTATCCTTTCCAATAAGTTTGGGTCATTTTCAATGGCATTCAAAGTGTCAGTACAAACATTTTTGCGAGTTTCTTTTTGTTCAAACGTGAAAATTTTAGGCACCATTTTGGCACACACTTTTTGCATGTTAAAATTGTTATGTTAAATTTGTCGTACGAATTCTTTATCAATTCCTACAGTTTCAGCAATCACACAAATACTTAACCGACGGTCAGATCGAATCAGATTACTGATTTTTTCGATATTGTCATCCGTCTTTGACGTGGAAGGGCAATCCGGGCGTGAATCATCTTCAACGTCTTCTCGGCCATCTTGAAAACGCTTAACCCACTCAAAAACACATGCACGCGATAAGCATTTATTGCCATACACTTCTTTCAATAAATTATAAGTTTTTTTAGCGGGTTTTCGAAGTTTCATGTGAGATTTCACAACAATTCGTTGCTCTATTGTATTACAACATTTTTCCGGCGAAAAAGAAACAACTTTAATGCGAACGAAGGCTACGGCTATACTGATTTGTATACAGAGGCGAGAGGCACTGCATTCGAAAGAGAAGGCTTCACGATAAATTGCTGTCAATCGTTGGCATTTGACGCATGCGCACTTCTTCTGTACCAGCGTTAGTCTCGTTATTTAATAGCCACACTTCGTATATCCATATTTAAGATGCGTTTGTTGTCCCTGTAAGCTCACCTTATTGATTATATTGTATATTCAAGCAATCAATGTCTAGTATAAATGTGAGAAATTTTTGTGAAGTAAATATTACGCTTCGTCATACGATACATCCATTACACATACAAATATATGTACGTACTTGTATCGAACAAATCATCAAATACTTCAACCGGAGACTTATTTTTCTATCTCTCTTATTTCATTTCTCTTCAAATTGTAATACGTACTTACCTCAAAAAGTGCTTGCTTTTTCCTACGTAGAAAAGAGCACATGAGATGTTTTGAAGTTTGCTTTTTCATATGAAGTGACTGAGATTCATCAATGATATTTATATTTTATTGAAGTAATAGTAAATTTCATAATAAAACGTACCTCAATCATACCTGGAATGTAGAAGTTTAAAATTTTTGTCGATTAGTTCGTTGTCCAATATTATCCATTGTTTTCGGTAGATGTGTATAATGACCAGAGATGCCAATGTCGCGGTGCGCTCCACTGGCGTACTAGGCCAACGCGCAGCCTTCGCCAACCTAATCTGCATTTTTCACAATTTCGACTGCGACATTACATATTAATATGCTAATTGAGAGCGATGCGTTTTGCAACAGACTGTTGTATATAATAATGTCATAGTTAGGTGTATCGAGAAAATGACCATTGTGAGTAAGTAAGTTAATAAGTGGATATTCTGATTTATTTTACAACGGCAGAAAAATTAAATATACAGTTTGCGATTTGTTTCTAATGCGTTGGATGAAAACCCACCGTGAATGACACGTGAAAGTACAAAGCCATATCAAAAAAACTGGTGTAAAATCGAACTAGGAATTTTTATGTTATTTATGTGTAACAATGGTGTTTTGTAATCTACCGCTTATTTTATTATCTAAAGAAGTATTTTCTTAATTCTCCAATAAATACGCGAAATATTCGTTGCCTAGTAGGACAGCGATACAAAATTTTCTACCATCCGTTCTTGAACGTATTGAACACAGGATTAAATCCGAATTGAAAAATCAGAAACTCTGCTTATGGTGTAGACGAAACAACAGACCGCAAAAAATTATATTAACGTTACGTACAATGGGTCAACTTTAATTTACCTAGCTTCCAGAAGAGTACAACAATGTACTGCCGAGGTAATTTCAAAGTTAGTGTTAAATAAATCGGAAAATTTTGAACTTTCAACAATGTTGTTAATGTTCGTGAGTAATGGCGTCGCAGACACGTTCCTGTAGACCGGTTGCTTAAAAAACAATATATCAACTTGTTACAGGTTGAATGTAAAATTCATACTTTCAGTCTTGTAGCAAAAACTATTCGACTACGTTATCCTGGGGTAGATGCTTTAATAGCGCATCAGAAGAGTATTTGTCGAATTCCCAAAATCTGTTCGAAAATTTCACAGAGAGTGTCTCGGTATCCCTGAACCATCAGAGCTGAGTCTTACACAATGGGGAACATGGTTACAGGTAGGATTTATCTATTATAAATATTTTGAAGATATAGAGAACGTGGTTCTAAAATTCCATCCGAAATAAGCGGTAGCTACGTACAAGCAAAATCAGTCAAAATTTGTGAAGGTAAAACTAATTTAAAAACAATTCAAAACAATTACTTTCGACTAGTGGAGGTAAAATAAAAATTTGAAAGTCGTTCGCTGTTATAACTGTCAAAATAGTGTTCACACTGAGCTTGGCAGAAACAAAAATTTTTTGTGTTATACGGAGGTTTGAAAATGTTTTAGACAAGGATTCATATTTTTGCCGCTTTATGACAAATTTGTGAAGGTGAGTTGCTAGATCCGTTAAGTTGTTCTAAAGAATATATTAATTATGCAAATATAATAGACGTAAAACGCTTTTTTTACCACTCTGCGTTCGATTTTATAAAACTGTAGAAACACACCTAATGTTGCAAATATTTAAACCATGTTTGTGATCATTGTGACTTCACGGACGACGTTTAAAACGCAAAGTTAAGTTCTACGACGTTTTATATATTTACTGCTTACTATTTCTTTTATATATTTACTATAAAGCGCGCATCTGATGTACACCTTAATTTGACTTATATAATAATAACTTTCTCTTTACTATTATTAAGGAAATTGCGATCGACTTTTGCTAGATTCGTAATTTTTGTATAATTGTATATGATGTACAAGTCGTAAGGTCAAACATTCTACGTTCTAAATATAAATTTTATTTTATCAACTTTATTAAGTTTTATTGCATTTTGATATTAATTAACATACACAAGAATAGATACTTACCAATACAATAAATTAGAACTATCACGCAATATATATTATAATATATATAATATTAATATATATTATGATTGCTATTGGAATAATAAACACGATTATCTCTCGTCACATTTCAGTTTCATTAAAAATGGTGAAATAATTCCGCTGTGGCTGTATTACTTTAAATAATTTAATTGAAATAATACATTCGAATACATTATGCAGATAAGAATCGGTGCACGTGATCAACAAAATTTCTTAAAATATATAACCACATACAGCAATTATGGTATTAGTATTTTTAATATCATTATGATTGCAGCGCTGAAAATCATAATTGCGATGATATTTTTCGTTGTTATTCTAGCGCTCATATATGTATATCCTTGTTTATTTGCTCTGTAACTAATGGGTGGTTTATAAGCTGCATGAGACCTATCCATATCGATAACTATGGTTTGACAGCTAATAATGTGAAACTGTGCTGACATTTCTGTTCAATAAGGTTTGGCAAATCATCATGAATCGTTTAACGCCAGAACAAGGCTTCCAAATTGTGGAAATTTACTTTGACAAAAATAAATCTCTTCGCGAAGTTCATAGTGGACTTTGTCCTTTTCACGGCCAACATAATTGGCCTAGTGAGCTAGCAATTCATGCAGTTATTGATCGTTTTCGCAATAATTTTACTCTTCTCGATTCAAAACCATCAACAAGACAAGGAAATGTACGTACCGAAGATAATATTGCTTTTGAAAAAGACACCGAAACGTCGAGTCGTCGTCGTTCTCAACTCGTTGCCTTCGTCCTTCGATTACGTGGAAAATTTTACCTAAGGATCTTGGCTTACAACTAATGCAGGAATTGAAGCTAAACGGCCATCGTTTGCGTCGCATTTTTGCTGATTGTGCTCATTTGAAACTGGCCGAAGATGAGTATTTTTATCAAAGAATTGTGTTTAGGGACGAAGCTCATTTCTGTTCAAATGTCTAGCTCAATAAGCAAAATTTCCGTATTTGGAGCGACGACAATACTCAAGCCGTTAACAAGCCATCATTACATCCATTAAAACTGACCGTTTGGTGCAGTTGAACCACTGGCGGCATCATCGATGATCCTTATTTCTTTCGAAACGATAAAGGAAATGCCGTTACGGTGAATGGCGAGCGCTATCGAGCCATGCTAACTGAATTTTTGTTTCAAAAAATTAATAAGCTAAACATCTGCGACATTTGGTTCCAACAAGACGGCGCTACTTGCCATAGAGCGCGCTTAATAATCGATTTATTGCAAAATCAATTTGGTGACAACTTTATTTCCAGAAATGGTCCTTTTCATTGGCCCCCTGGTTCGTGCGATTTAGCGCCTCTGGATTACTTTTTATGGGGCTATATTAAGTCAAACTAGCAACTCTTGAAGCATTGGAAGCCAATATTCAAGTCACCATTGACGCCGTACGTCCAGATTTATTGGAAAAAGTAGTCAAAAAATGGACTGATTGAATGGACCATGTAACTCGCAGCCGCCGCGGACAATGCCGGAAATCATATTTAAAAAATACATGCCATGAAGATATTTACCAGATTATAATAAAAAAAATTTAATTCCAACAATATTTTTGTCTAGTATTATCATTCAAAGTTCTCAAGATCTTAAAAAAACACCCGTTATTACCATTATTGTACATTGTGCTAAATCTGATATGCGGCAAGGATTTTTTTTCTTGCGAATACTTTTGAATTTGTTAGATCCAAACGTACAAGGGTGGTTACCTAGGTCCATCTGACCCCTAGGTCCGCCTGACCCAGAAATGGCGGTAGTCGTTTGAAAACAATCACTATATTAGAAAATTCACAATCTACAAAGCATATGTTTCAAGTTTTAAGACGCCACACGTTGTTTAGGATTGGTTTGGCAGCCATCAATAACGAACGTTTCCAGTAAATTTCTAAAAATGGTGAAAATTGACCTTCGTTACGTGATACAATACTTTTTTTGAAACGGTTCAGCTCAACCGACATAAAAGCTGAAATGGATTCTACTCTGAGTGAGTCTGCTCCTTCGTTTACAAAAGTGAAATATTGGGTAGCAGAGTTCGCACGAGCTGCCAAGACGAGCATCGCTGTGGTCGAGCAAATGAGGTGACGACTCCAGAAATGGTGAAAATCCACAAAGCGGTACTGGATGATTGTCAAATGAATATGCACGAGCTAGCAGACATAGTAGGCATTTCGAAAAGTGTGGTACATCGTATATTATCTGAAAATTTGGACATGAGAAAGCTGTGTGCAAATTGGTTGCCGCGTTTGTTCACACTCGAGCAAAAGTAGTGTCGTGAAGATGTTTCGATTGAGTTTTTAGCAAGGTTTCACAGCAATAAAGTAGAATTTTTGGATGAAACATGGGTCCACCATTTCACACCCGAGACAAAAGAACAATCTAAACAATGGACTCAAAAGGGAGAAGCGGCTACAAAGGAGGCGAAACCGTTTCATTTACAGGCAAAGTCATGGCAGCGGTTTTTTGCGAGTGGAATAACTTTCATTGACTATCTTGAAAAAGAAAAAACTATCAATGGCGAGTATTATGCTAACTTATTGCAACGTTTTGAGCGAAGAAATCAAGCAAAAACAGGCGCATTGGCGAAGAAGAAAGTGTTGT
Organism: Dermolepida albohirtum; assembly: GCA_031893035.1. NCBI lineage: Eukaryota > Metazoa > Arthropoda > Insecta > Coleoptera > Scarabaeidae > Dermolepida > Dermolepida albohirtum. The sequence continues at coordinate 51,737 of JAVIWB010003149.1, forward strand.
TTCGTCAATACAATGCACCAGCTCACAAATTGGTTATTGCGATGGCTAAAATTAATGAATTAAAGTTTGAATTGCTACCTCATACACCCTATTCGCCAGATTCTGTTCCCAAACTTGAAAAAATGTCTCAGTGGTCGAAGATTTGCCAACGATGAAGAAGTGAAGGAAAATTGTATAGAGCCGAAAGGAAATTGTGTTGAAAAATAAATACAATTCTTTCCAAAATTTTTGTATTTTCTTTGTTGGGTTTGGTACTTCGGAGTCCACCCTCGTAATTGGTACAAAATGGGGCGGGCCTGTCGTTGATAAGGAGATCTTTGCTGTCTGCCGTTCAAATTTTATTTATATTATGATATGCATATAGATAGTAAGTTTTCTAAAATATTTATCATACTATACTTTTATAATATTTAATTATACATAGTACTGTGTATGACAATGATACTCTTGATATATCGCTAAGAAGCCTTTTTATCTCTTAGTTATTATGGTTTACATTTCTCTTCTCATTTAGTTAAAATAAACCTTTTAAATTTTCGAAGTTGCACTGAAGGGATCTGTTCAAGAATATAATATATTCATTTAATAATGTGATTGCTTCTGCTATAACACCAAGAACACGATGTATTCTGTATTGTGGCGTAATGGTAATTTTTAATTTTGTATTATCAATACGTTGATGATATGATATTTATTAAATTAAAAAATAGTGTCATTTGGTGTAATTTTGGAACAATTTTGCCCAATCTTATAATTTTCCATAGCCCTATATTTACACTTAAACAGCCCGATATTTAAAATTTGAAATTAATACAAATATGTAAAAAAAATTCGCTTGCCAAATAAATGCGATGTAATTCTATGCCCAAGCAATAAAGAACATTTTAACGACTACACAGTTGATATGGAAAATTCATTTTTGGATAGTGTGTAAATTAAGTACTGACAATAGATAACACATGTACACATGGGATCTATATAGTACCATCAACTGTGCAAAACATGCAATAAATAAGGCAAGTGTTAAAAGGCACGCGTTTTGGCGATCGGTAAATAATAGAAGAAAATTTGTATAAAATGTAGCGAGCTAAATTTAATGATATATTAATAAATACACAGTGTATTAAAATTTTTACTATTTTTATTTTTGTTTTACTTAAAGCACAATCTGTTTACTAGACATGCGGAAGACGCTTTCTTTTCGAAGATACAGGACCAGAGAGAATTACTAAAACTATTAATGTATCCTAAACAAATCCATGGTGTACTACACTGGGTTTACAGAATATAAGAAATGCTCAAAAATTTATTTTTATATTTTTAACAATATTTCAATTTGAAAAAACCGAGGGATGCAATTCGGCACCCTCATATGTGGGTGCGCCAATACATTTTAGTGTAGTTCTTCGTCAATTTTTAAACATAACATATAAACATCGCTGGATTGATTAACACTTATGTCTTGTATGCCACCAGACTTAAATCACTTACATTTTGTGGCTGTGCATTACTATTATATTCAAAGATTTTAGACATTACCCCTGGTACTTTTGGAAGTTTGGCAGTTCATGAGGAGAAAATTTGATGCATGGTGATAGATTTTCAGCAGTTCTTTTTAGATTAAGAATCTTTACATGTAATAGTGTTTAATAAAATATATTATTCTATTGTTGTATCTTCAAAATAAAGCATCTTTACGAAAATTATCTGATGATTTTTTGTCAGCTTAAAATAGCCCCAGGAATAAATCTTCTGAATATTCGCCTTATATTTGTAGACAGCCTGTATATATAATAATTGTTTCACGACACAGTGGTTCCTTCAGAAGTTTAAAGTAGACTGAAGTAAAGTTTAGTTTAGACATCTGAAGGAGCTATTAACAGATGGCGCAAAAGTAATGTCGTAATTTGAATTGTCTACCATTTTTGCAGATGGCGCCAAATGTCACTGTGCTTTAACATGTATGATGTAGATACATAGAGAATTAGTTGTTAATAAGCCATAGAGCGATACACACCTCAAGAACGTGGAATTATTGTTACTGCTTATTTGATATATTTTTAGTCTATTGTTTTAGCGCAGTGTGAATTTCGTCGTCGCGTTCCATGTGCTCGAACAATTAAGCGTTCGGATGAGCGCCTCGTGCAATCTGGGTCCACTACAGATGTCGCAAGAAGTATTGCTCGTTCGACCGAGAACATCGCTGCTGTTGCCGACGAAGTCAGATAGAATCCACAAAGATCAATGAGACGACGACGCACACAATTAGGCATCAGCAGACGTTCGTTGCAACGAATTTTGGTGAAAGATTTAAAAATGCCCCCCTTACAAAGTTCAAACCGTTTACGAACTAACTTGCTAACCATCGGACATGGTTAACTTACTGCCATACATTTTAAACTTGGTGCAAGAAGAGGATGATTTCGTATCAAAAATCATAATGAGCCAAGAAGCCCATTTCCACTTAAGTGGTTATGTTAACAAACAAAATTTGCGTTTCTGGAGAATCCACATGAAATGCATGAAGAGGCGGTGCATCCCCTCAAAGTGACTGTTTGGTGCGGCATTTGACGTGAAAAAGTGATTGGCCCTCATTTTTTTAAGACGCCGATGACACCAACGTATTCATAAATGGTGAGCGTTACAGACAGAAACTCTTGAAAGTTAACATTAAAGAAGAAATCGCCAATTTGGAGCCAGATGTTTTGCGAGCAACAATACAAAATGCCGTAAACGAGCGCAATTGTGCATCAACTCGGGAGGTGGCCATTAGAGCGATATAATTTTTTCCAATTAATGTCATCAATTTTAAACTTTAAAAAGAACTTTTTATGAAAACTGAGCTCTTTTTTTTCATTTATAACAAAATAGCAGCCAGTTCAAAATATGACATTACTTTTGCGCCACCTATTATATGGCGAAACAATGTACATTAATTTAAATAAGAATGTTTGTTAAAATTGTAAATCTATCTCTTTCTATACTTTTTCAAAAATTTTCTTTGACTAATTATGTTTTATTATAATTAGAATAAGTTTGTGAAATGATATTATGCTATTTGTAGATGGTATCATTATCTAGAGAATTCCTAAAGCTTGTATTTGTTGCTTTATAACTACTTCCTCGTGATCTGATATTTGCCCTCTTTTATTTTCTTGTATCTTTGTCATGGTACATCTTCGCTAAACGACATCTTAACCGTACAATTTATGATCAAATTTCCAGTAGAAGACTGAATGTAAAATCAATAACACCAGGTAAAGTATATGGTGAATGTAGAAAAAGATAACGAATGTCAATTTGAGCCAAGAGCGTAATCGTGTAAAGACGAATATGGATTTACTATAACTGGGCGAGAACAATTGCTTTTCTTGTATATGTATATCTTTACACACCTATTATCTATTTTATTAGCGAGTTAACCGTGTCAGAAGTAGTTTGAACATAAACACACGTACATGCATATGGACTCATAAATTTGTATTTATATATGTCAATAACTCATAAAACCTAGAGCTAATGCAATTGTGTTATACGAGTTTAAATAGAATTACACCTTTATATCCTCACTTATTATTGAGCCATATTACTGAAGTAGTGACGTTAAAGTTTCAGGTTTACAAAACTATTATTATGAATACTTGATTAAGTATCTTCCGGATATTCTAAGACTGTACTAAATTATAAGGTTTGTAAAAATTTAAACAAAGTAGAATAGATACAGATTGTCTTGGGGAGCGATGAACCAGTCAAAACATGTATGTAGGTCTATGAATTTAACATGCGTGTCAGCCAACAAACTTCCCTGAAAAATCCAGTGACAGAAAACCTAGTGACAAAAGTTGTCCGACTACTTGGAATCAATAAAGGATCCAGAAATGAAGAATGACAAATCTTAACGAAATTTCCTGGATCATATGTCATCAAAATTAGGAAAACTTACAACCCAATACATTGATATACGAGGGTGGCCTGAAACGTTTCCGACCTAACAAAGATACAAGACATTTTTTCTTAAAATTATATTCATTTTTCTACATAGTCTCCTTGTCTCCTACACACTTCTCCCAGCGATGCTGCCATCTCTTTACAACGTTCAAAGAGTACTCGGCGTTTTTCTCTGCAAAATAATTGTTTGCCTCCTCATTTAACGAAAATCTGTCCTCCGAGAGCAATCTGGTGAGTAAGGCGGATGGTCAAATAGTCATACCGTAATTCGTGAATTATCGCCATGGTGTCTTGATGAAACAGGATTTTCTTTTTCTGCAAATGTGGCCGTTTTTCCACATTTCTGACTTCAGATTGTCAACAAATGATGCGTAGTACGCTCCTGTAATAGTTTTTCCTTTTTGAAGATAATCTATTAAGATAATTCCATGACTATCCCAAAAACAGTCGCCATCACTTTCCCAGCCGAAGAAACAGTTTTTGCTTTTTTGGAGCCAGTTCCGCCTCTGCAGTCCACTGTTTTGGCTGTATATTTATTTCGGGCGTATAATGATGTATCCAAATTTCATCTACAGTAATTAATCGGCGTCGAAACTTGGATTTATTGCGCCTAAACAGCGTTGGAAATATTCATTCGAACAAGTTTTTCGTCTAACGTTAGCGAACGTGCCACCCAACGCGCGGACAGCTTTCTCATGCCTAAATCTTGATTTAACATGTGACAAACACGTTCTTTGGATATATTCATAGCCTTTGCTATCCCTCTCACTTCAATTCGACGCTCGTCTAGCACTAATTGGTGAACTTTAGCGATGTTATCGTTAGTAGTTGCAGTTCTTGAACGTCCCGAACGTTCATCGCCTCCCAAGCGCTTACAGCCACGTTTGAATTCAGCTACCCAAAATTTCACTGTGGTAAATGATGGTGCAGAGTCCCCGTACACAGAGTCCAACTCATCTTTGATTTGCATAGGCGTATTGCCTTTCAAAAACAAATATTTAATGACAGCTCGATACTCGACCTCACATCGACTCACTCAAACGACTGTCAAATAACAAGTGCGCGTTCACAATGACTGAAACTTTTGTGAGAACCCGATAATAGATACACAACTACATTTCTTAGCTTTTATTAATGAGTGCTGCCATCTTCACGTTGAGGTCGGAAACTTTTCAGACTACCCGCGTAAATAGGATATTGAATAAATTGTGCGTGATTCAAAATTTGAATTTTAAAATTCAAACACGGTTCGAAATTTAAATTTTTCGATAATTCTTAATATATACAGTTTTCATTTCTTCGTCGTTGTTGAGCTGGCGATTACCAACTCCTTTAAGTACCGAAGCAAGTGAAAATCACTGGGTGCAAGGTCGGGACTGTAAGGTAAACGATCCAGTTATCCTCATGCAAAGACCTGATTAGACCTTATGTTTGTGCAGAAACATGTGGCCTTGCACTGTCATTGAGTAAAATCACACCTGAAGACAGCAGGCCACACCGCTTGTCCCTTTCATTATAAAATCCACTAATAAAGTCCCTTTTCTGTCCCAAACACGGTTGCCAATCTTACGTGCTGAAATTGTTTGTTTGGCTTTCACTCTGGAAGACGACGACGTTTGTCACCATTCCATTGACTGTCGCTTAGATTTATGAGTCATTTAAAGTACCCAAGTCTCATCTTCTGTAACGAAGTGGTACAAAAATTCGTCTTATCAAGAACGATAAAGAACAGCCCAATTTTTTTGTTTCGTGATCGTCGAAAAGTAATCTTGGAATCAACCGATAACACAATTTTCGACACTTTAATATCTCTGAATCAATGGTGTTCAAAACTGAAAAGCAGAAAATCAATTAATAACTTTAAAATCGTGTGGACAACAATAATCGAGAATATCGACACTCTCGATTATTGTTGTCCACATCATATACCAAATTTTCAGAAATCACAGAAATCCGGCTCAGGCGTGGTCCATTATGCACATTAAACCGCCTATCCTTGAACGTTTTCATCTACTTTCGAACTTTACTATCACTCATAGCAGAATTAAATTTCTTACAAAATATAAAATTGTACAGCCCAGCCCAGCACACAGATAGACGATATGGCTGCAAATTACATTTAAACGCATGCAAAGCATGCTGGAAATAGACGCGCACAAACGGATCTTATTTAAAAAATAATCTTGTAGTATTCAATTATTATATACGATTTATTAAATAAATGAACAAATAAATTAGTCCTTTCTACAACAATGTAGTTATTAAATTTTTAAAGGATAAACAGATATCCTGTTGTGCTAATTGGATTTCACAAAACAACTACATGTGACTATCTATTGTATGAACGGATATCGTATCACTCATAAGTACACGTCCACGGCAACGAACCCACGCATTATTCTTTGCTTTAAAAAATATATGCATAAAATCCTTAAATATAGATTTTCAGATGGACCCTAATGATAATGTTACTTTAAAAGAAATTCTATACAGGTAGAAAACACAAATTCCAGAGATGTCGTATCTCTTATTTATATTTGTTGTTTTCCCTGTATATCAATTGTAATCAAATTTTCTCTCCTATTTCAAAACACGATAATGAGAAATAAATACAAGTTGAAACTCGGGAGAAATCATACAACCTACCTTTACTTAATACACTCTTAGAACTATAAATTAATTCTTAAAAATTGAATGATAAAAATAAATAAATTCATAATAATCTAAAATTTTTAAACAATTTACATCGAAAACACTGATAATGTTCGTATGTGATTATCTTTTTGGCTTCCTCCTCTCTTTCCTCATGCGTCTTTCGTTAAATTTCTAGCATCCAATTCTGGAATATTTATCAAAGGAAGAATATTCTTGAAAATCCACAAACTTGTGCTTTTAATTTCAATTTTATTAGACTTAATTTAACGTTGAATATTTAATTAATTTCAACGTTTTCAATACTTTATTGTATTTTACTGCCATCTATATTCGACCTTCCTTACCAAAATTTAGTGCACAGTATACTTGCTTTCTCTGAGATTCGCTATCGATATCAATGTTAGCATTCATCGATCTATTTGGTGATATTATCATATACGTGTTAGTTATTTCGTGCTTTTTATTTACATTATTTTCTATGCTCTTTAAAATAAGACGTGAATTTTAATTTACTGAAAGACTATAACCTATGTCTAACATTATGATGTTTAAATTTTATTGTCATGTGCATGAAAATAGCGGCGGTCTTAAACTTGCTGAAATATCAATTTATATGTTAAATAGAAAAAATTCAGGTTTATCGAACTCTTTGTTCCAATATAACCGTAGCAATAAATAAATAGGTTTCTTAATACCAGAGAGAAAATAAAACAAAATAATTGTGCATTAAAATAGTAGTCATGCCAACATACTAACCAAATGTCATTTTTACTTAATTGGTTTGAAACATCTAATCTTTTGCTGCTTGATCTTTAATGTTTATCACCTTTTGATATCTGTGGGGCAACGAATTCACCAGTTGCCTACATACTTCTGCTGAAATTGATTGGGATTCGGCTTGGTATATTCTCCACAAATCTTTTTGCGATTTGCAGCAGATACAGTCTTTTTCCACTGCATCCATAAATTTTCAATGGGATTTAAGTCCGGCAATTGTGCTGGCCTACTCAAAACGCGAACGTTATTATCTCGAAACTATGTTTCTGCTTTACGAGAAACATGCTTCGGGTCGTTATCCTGCATATACAACCACCTTAGTGGCAGTTTTTAATTTGTTCACATAGACATCAGTATTCGGTATGCCTTTTATCTTATGTATATTTGCCTAAGAATGGTACTTTGATAGACCTTCTTGTACTCAACTTTCATTCTTCGTCTAATAGTAGAGGTTCTTATACAAAGGTGTAACGCTTTTAATTGCAGTTGAACTTATGAACGGTCTTTTCTTTGCACAAATCATGTTTTGTCTTTTCTGGGGCTAGTTTTCCTTTCACCACCACGATTTTCTTTCAGGTTTCTCCATTCGTTAGCATTTGTAATCATCTTCGCAGAACATGAGAGTGTATTTTGTATAAACTTGTAGCTTTTGGCTCTGTTAAGTAGATTGAGTATAATTGCTTTTTTGTCCAAGGAACATTGTTTCACTCGGCTCATATTACAACAGAAATGAATGATTAAAAAATTGTTGAATTTTTCTCCGACAGACAGAATTATACGTCTGCGTTTAGTACCGCTAACTATGGTGCTGCTCTTTTAATGCACAGGAAAATAAGAGCGCATGATAGAAAACTCAGTAATTCCCTCTCATATTCAGTACTTTACCGGAAACCATATATATTCAGGTATTTTAAATAATTTCAATATAACTGCATCAGAATTGTACGTTGTATTTATATATAGTTATTTATAAGTATCAAGACTGCTAAATTCGTGCACATCTGTATATATCATATATGTACATATCTGATATCTCTTATTTGATAAATAATAGCCTTGAGTTATTTAAACAAGCAATATTTATTTAAAAATTCGTCTGGGTCGTGTTACATTTGTATATTTGTCATGAACATTACACTAGAAGATGTTGCATATTATTTAATAGATAATATCACGGTCGTAAACTGAAAACAAATTTCATATAAAATTGACGAATTAAAAACTATATGATAAATAATGTAATAGGTAGTTTAATATATAGTGTCGGTTTATTTTTAACGAAACTTTGTTTTAGTTAAACATGATATTAGCTCCTTTTTTCAACTTCATGCTTTAGATCGATATTAACCTTTTGAATTTACTAAGATATGTAGGGTGGGACATTTAAAAGTTAAAATTTAAAAATGCAATAAAACAAAAACGGTTTGAAATTTTGCCAAATTTATTTTTTTGTTGTGAAATACAATTGTTCCGGTTAGAGATGGAATATTATTATATTATTCATATGGCTGCCGCGGCTGGCCTCACAGTACCCCATTCGATCGGACCAATTTTCGAACACTTTTTCGAGTGTATGGGGTCATATCTCGGCAAAGGCATCACGAATGTTGGCCTTCAAATGCTCAATTGTCTCTGGTTTGTCGGCATAACACTTGTCTTTAAGGGCACTCCACAGAAAATAGTCCAACGGTGTCAAATCGCAGCTTCTTGACGGCCAATTGACATCACCATTTCGGCTAAGTAATCGGCCATTAAACGTTTGACGCAATAAATCGATTGTGGCATGAGATGTGTGGCAAGTTGCACCATCCTGTTGAAACCAAACATCGTTCACATCAACACCATGAAGAGTGGGCACAAAAAATTCTCTTATCATGGTGCGATAGGGGTCTTCATTGACCGTAATTGTTGCGCCATCCTCATTTTCAAAGAAGTATGGGCCAATGATGCTTCCCCTCTACAAGCCGCACCAAACAGTCACTCGTAATGGATGCATTGGCTTCTGTAAGACCACGTGTGGGTTTTCTGAGCCCCAAATACGGCAATTTTGCTTGTTAACGTACTCACCAAGATGAAAATGAGCTTCATCCGAAAATATGATTTTTTTGGCAAAATCGACATCATCGTGCAGTTTCTCGTTGGCCTATCTAGCGAAGCGAAAACGAAGCGGATGGTCATGCGGCTTCAACTCTTGAACCAATTGAACTTTGTAAGGCGTCATACCGAGATCTTTTTACAAAATTCGCCGTAAACTGTTGCGTGAAATGTTCAATTCTTGAGAACGATGACGAGTTGATGTTGATGAATTCTCACTCACACTCTCAGCCACAGCTTCGATATTTTCGGGTGTACGCACTGTACGAGTACGCTCACGTCTTGGCGCATCAACAAGAAACCAGTTTCACGAACTTTACCAATAAACTTGCGTATACTGGGCACTGTTGGTCCTTCTCTGCGACCAAATTTTGTACGACATTTTCGTGTAATTTTCGGCCAATTGTCTTTATTTTGGAAATAAATTTCCAATAAATCCCAACGTTGCTCAAGCATAAATCGATTCATTTCGTTCAGTGCAGATAATATACTGAATTTTATGACAGAATAGAATGACATAAGTATTGCCAGATTCGAAATAACCGGTGGTTCAAATTTAAACCGATAGATGGCCCACCCGTTACTTCAAAAATATTAAATTAAAATTTATTAAGGCAATTTAATGGTTTTATGTAAAGGCACTCTATAGTTGTTAAAATCCTAGATTTAAGGTTAATTTAAATATATATGAATATATAGTGTGATTTTTTATTTATAACAAGTTGTCGTATAATGGTATGTACACAAATGTGTCACTCATGATATTATCCGCACTTACTGATTGCGAAATATACAGCAGTATACACGAGGGTTGGACTAACCCATATTTTGTGAAAACGAAAAAAAACCACGGAGTCACTGAGAAAACAATTGTATAAGCATTACCCTATATAGACATGTGTACATACACAAAGTTTAAGATCGAATTTTTTACGGTTCTGTGGGAAGAGATACGAAATGCCGAAAAGCATAAAATATTATCCAAGTAATTGGAAAGATTTATAAAATATGGTAGTTGGTACAAATTATATATAAGTATATATATATATATATATATATATTCCCAGACCAATAAAGTAGCCGCTTGTGCGTACTGGAAACAGTGTACTCGTATTGAAGAAGAAGGTGACGTATGTTGCAAAATCTTGTTGGAGCATTAGGGCTTTAAAAATTGCTTCCATTATAGCTTTTCGCAAAGGCAGCACCGCTGGGACTATATACTGGTGAACTACAAAGAAACTGGTGAAGTAATCGTTCAAATTTATAAATAAAATGTTGATAATATTGGACCTAGCCTCTATTAAAAATATGTATATTCACCGTCGAGAAATTTACACTCTGTCGCTTGGACAAAGTTTCATCATTGGCAACATTCTGCAATATGTACGTATGTTATGTAAGTTTTAGGAGAGTTTCAGTGTTTACCTATCTCAAGTATGGAAATTACAGAGAATTTGTAGCATAGTTTAGGTATCTATCCTGTATCATTATGATAAGTTATAATGATACAGGACTTACAGTAGTCCCCTTCTTCTTTTTGCGTCGATGATGGCATTCCCCTTTTTCGTTTTCTTCATTTTATATTTTAGTTCTCTGTTCTTGAATTATTGATTATAGCGTACTAAATCAATGACATCTAACGATGCTTATTTACATTGTCACAACGTCTTTGTTCATCTTTCATATACAGGGTCCAGTAAAATGGATACTTCTTTTTAAACGACTTATGAAAATTTATTAATTTTTAACAACGAAATAAAAGAACATGCATTTTTAAACTGCAAAGTTAGAAGTTTATTATACTGTGACTTTGCCCCCTGTTTTCTTCATTTACGAATTGAAACTGAAATTATTTGATGCTGAGAACACAGTTGAACATTAAATCATCGTCGAAAGTATCTTGAATTACTATTATTGAATTACCTTCAAAAAATTTATCAGCATAAATGCTCCATTTTGACAAATGTCAACAATTACAATAAAATCTTCAAAGTCTACCGCATCAATTAAAAATAACATCATCGTAAATAGTTGGTTAAATCTTCTATTGTTATAAAATAAAATTTGTAATACATTTTGCTGGATTCTATATACACTGCTGAAAACAATTAGAGGATATTAGAAAAAATAATAACAAAATAAATAAATAATATAAGACATACAAATATTTTTATATTGCAACTATAACGCTTTTAAACAAGAAACAAAATGCACTGACAGGTTCCACTACTTGAGGGTATAAAAGCGCATATGCGAGCGACCTCGACTAGAGTTAGATTTACTATTTTCTGTATCATAGCTAATTTTTTAACTATAATTACGGGTAATAATGGAAAGGCAACGCGATTTGGGTCAGTCAAAATGTGATTTCACGTTTGCGGAATCGATTTTTAGAAACTGGAGATGTTCAAAGAAGACGAGGACAAGGACGTCCAGCACCCAGAACATCAAGAGATGATCGATACCTAGCAGTATATGCACGAGAAAACGCACTCGTAACGCAACACAACTTAGAAGTGTGCTTGCTGGGTAAGGGTAGTATACACCTAGTATGCGTTCCACTAACTGCTCTTCACAGTCCCGAAGAATATGAGCTGAGCAGCATAAAAATTGGAATCACCATGACTGGATACAAGTATTCCTGTGTGACGAACCCAGATTCTCCTTAAATCCAGATAAAAGGCATTTTTTAATTTGGCATGAACCTGGAACAGCTACAATATGAAGGCGGGAATGTAATTATATGGGTTGGGCTAAGCGTACGAGGTCATACAGACCTTTATGTGATACATAATGTCAACCTGACTGCTCAGAGGTATGCGGATGAAATTTTGAGACACGTTATTCTTTCGTACGCTTGCGCTGTGGGTGAAAGATTCATTTTAATGGATGACAATATTCGTCCACATCGAGCAAACATCGTGAACAACTGGATTGAACAATTGGGAATCAATGGATTGGACTGGCCTGCAAATTCTCCTAATAGTAGTCCTATCGAACTTGCTTGGAATGCATTAGGAAGACGTGTTGCAGCAAGAAATATGCCACCGCGTACAATTCAGGAAATTCAAATTGCTTTGATAGAGGAATGGAATAATATTGCATGAGAATTTTGATATCTCGATTCAATCAATGCCGATAAGATGTCAAACCTTTACTGCCGTTCGTGGAGATTACACACATTATTAACAACAGATTTTTAGTCACTTTATCAATAAAACTTCATATAAAGTCACATAATTGTATATTCATTTTATGATATTTATTTACTCTAGTGCCTTAGTAGCTTTATAATGTGCACAAGCAACTTCAAAAGTGTTAATGCGTTCGGTTTCCTATTTAAAAAGGTTGTAGTTAAATATAAAAATATTTGCGAGGTGCTGCATTCTTTTTTTATTTATTCTATCATCATTTTTCTAAATATCCCCTAATTGTTTGAGCAGTGCATGTATATATAGACTACTATTGTTAAGAATTGTGCTTAGCTGTGATAAATTTAGTATTAAAATGAGGACTCCATTTATTTGAAATAAACTCGCTGACTTTGAAAAATATTTCTCGACAACAAAAAAAAGGTCACTTAAAATATGTACAAAATTTTTTCGCTTCTACATCTATGAAAAATTTTGGATTTTGAGGAAACGAAAACTCAAATACTTAATTGAAAATATTTATATTTGTACAGATTGATTCTAAAATAAATAAAAGCAAATATATTGTATTTCCTCATATTTATATTTAATTTCTTGTATTTATCTATAAAAATATCAAATAAACAAAAATTCTAAGATAAATGGAGCCCGATTTTAAAGTCTTATTTAGTTACAACAGCTATAAGTAATAAGCAATGTAAAGATACATAAATATTAATTATTTTTGTTTGTACTTACTCCTGTGTGGTTCATAAATTACACGGAGTCGTATATTACAATCGTGTTTAATGGGAAAGAGAAATACTAACACGTACATAGTGAATGTATTGACGTATATACATACATACTCACATATATATGTATATATATATATACAATATACACGTAGGTGTATAAAATAGAGAATTTGTCAAAGGATTATTCAGTTGCAGGTGATATTGCTACGTTCATTTATATTTAACATTAATAAAAATTTATGAACATACGTGAATACGGACGCAAATTAAGGCAAAAGTACCTTCCCTGAGTACAACTTCATTATATCTGAACACCAATAGCTTTATTGCTATACTTTTCCAGCATATTTTATAAATACATTTTTCTATGTAAATTTTTAATGTACATACATACTAAAATGTTATCAACGAAGTATTTCGATCTCGTTGCTTTTACTCAAGGAAAGGATGTATTACTCATTACATGAACATGTTATATCCATTAGAGCATATGGACAAAGGATGTAAAATGTTATATTAGATATTCATTTAGATAGTAAAACTCTTACGAAATCATGTGACAACAAAGGGAAATTATTAGCGAATTAAACCCTAATTTAACTTATAAAGTTATTTTAGCACATAATGCTATCAAATTAACGGTCTAATAAAAAAAGGGTACCCTGCGACGGTTTCGAGTTGTTAAAGATGAAACTCGACTAGAAAGCAAGAAAAATAATAAATTTGTCTCATTGAAAGATGGTAGGAATTGTTAGGAAGGCAATTCCCTGTTTTCAAATTCCATAGATGAAAACGTAGTTGTCTTGGGACTGGATTTTTGTTCTTGTGTCTTAATATACTGGCAATGAAAGGTAAGTAGCTACAGTTTTGACATGTTCTACAGATAAGTTTTTCCCTTAATAAGTTTACCCTTAATAGAACGGAAAGAAGAGTAAATGTATAAAAGTCAGAGTGTGAAATAAAGCATATTACACTAAAGGAACACAGGTGTTCATGAAACTTATTATTTTCTGCTATTCCATCATTAATTAAAATCATAGAAATGAATTAAAAATTTCTGTGCTGGAGAAGGACTTGATCTATCTGCCGTTTTCTATACGGCTGCCTTATCAATTAGGCCACCAGGCAGTATAGCTTCGAGTCCTTTAACACGCCGCAAATTGAATTATGAAAACAGATCTAATATTTTAAAAACCCACATTCAGGTTGTCAGTCAAGTGTTCAGTGTCCGCTTATACATTTGAATATACTACGAGGCGCGTTTTTTAAGTAAGGGCCGTTTTGTTGTATACACTAATAGGTGGTGCGCGCACGGAAACGAGTGTTTACGTCTTTCCCCGGCAGTCATTGGGAACAACTATGCCCAGTTGCAGCTGTGTAGGTAACATGTATAGTCTGCTCTGTGCCAGATAAGGTCAGTGATACGTTCTTTGTCGACAAATCCGCTGCAGACATTCACCAGCAGATTTGTGAAGTTTACGGAGCTACTCCTATGTGTAAAAGGAAAGTGCGTAAGTGACACAGATGATATGGTGGCTTCAGTTGAAGCGAAAATGCTTACAGACATACGCTTCAACATAAGCACTCTTTCAAACGACTTTCTTGAAGTGCCGAGGTCAGTGCTTAACAAAACTGTTTCCGACAAGTTCAAGTTTTGCTCATGTTGAGTCCCTAAACTTCCAACGGAGGACCACAATAACAAAAGAGTTGATTGAACTGAATTTTCTCGTTATAACGAATAAGGTGACGTCATGTTGGGTCGTATTAAACATTCTCCTTTAAGTGTCAAGGCCAAACAGACTCAGTTCCAGCAAAAGATCATGGCGTCCGTGTTTTGGGATGAGCATGGTGTTTTGTTGGTCGACTTCATGCAATGCGGAACCACTATAAATGCGGTAGCCTACGGCCAAACCCTGCGAAAGCTACGCAGAGCGATTCTAAACAAAAGACGCGGCATGCTGACAGAGGGAACTTTGCTAGTCCATAACAATGCAAGGCCTGACACCACAGCTTAGATCCGAGCTCTATTGGACTCTTTTAACTGAGAAGTTTTGGATCACCCCTCCTACAGCCTCGACCTTGCGCCGAGCGATTTCCATTTTTTCCCCTATCTCAAACATCATCTCGACGGTAGCCACTAAAACGATGACGAAGACATGAAAAGGATCTTGACTTGTTGGTTATCAGAGTAGGCGGCAAGTTTCTACGAAGAAGGTATTCAAAATCTAGTTGTAAGGTTTGATAAGTGTTTAAACAAACTCAGCAGTTATGTTGAAAAAGAGAGAAATGTATGTAGAATCTGAACATAAATTTGTTTCTTGAGAATTTTCTTTCCTTTGGTTTTTATTTTCAAATAGCCCTTACGCCTGGTACTTATAGTGGCACAAGAAGAGACAAAACTTGAAAAAAGACTCTCTCGGAATAACTTAATATTAAAATTAGAGCTTTAACAATGGTAATTATCTGATGTGATAGTCGTAATATATATATATATTATATAAGGCATTTGTTGTGTTTCAGTTTGAATGGAACGGGCAACAGTTTGGAGAATCTCTAGTAGTTGCTTCATATCAGGAAATAAGGTGATGTCACAAAGGCTTGTATTCGGAAAGTCTTGTCAAAGTACTTGTTAGCAGAAAAACTTTTTTTCAAAACTTTGAAGTTGTATTCTAAATATACACAACAACACCATAATAATGGTATGTAATAATTATAACTTGCATAATATAAGCACCTGATATGCATAGTGACCCATATTAATTCGTTTGATTAACGTTCGACTTAATTCGCGCGATTTCCTCCATTGTCCCGTTTCTTCGAACGTAAGGTATCATCTCGTATTGCAGTCTTGTACGCATTTCTGTCAAAACATGGGAAATTAATTTTTCTTCAAGGATACGTTTTACAATGCGAACAAGTCATTTACACTAATACTTCCTACGGAAAGCACACGAACTGGTAAAGGCTCTAAATACATATGTATTTTTTCACATTTTATTTACAATTTACATTTAGTATATTAATTTCATCTGTGTATATTTGCTTCTATTTATTTCATTCAAAAATTGTGTAAATTAATCGCGAATCATCTTTATTTGCATTTAAATTATATGTACACACAACACATATATTCCACCAAAGTGTGTAGCACCTGCATACTGCAATGGTTTGCAACCTTGTCTTACTTATATGCTTCGATAACATATACGATATGTTATTTATGTACATTCAAATTTTACTGTACTTTAGATTGCTAAAATTGCCCCTGCCCCGGCCGTTGCAATATAACCATACAATAGGCAATGGCGAATAGTTCCACATATATGAGCTGCAGGGTGAGCAATAATATAAGGCAAGACATGGCAAATAGCATATAACACAACGATCTCGAACGTCGGGGGCACTTTAAATTGCATTACAATGATGATCGGGCTTAACTTCCCACACCCTGACTTTCATGGCCCGATGCGCTTTGAAATATCTTCGCTAATCAGAATCGATTTTCTCATAAGTAAACATATTCTGTATACTTGCATATAATGTAATATATGTAGTCCTGTAAGACTTGCCAATATATAAATCAAGGCCTTACTAGAACATACATATATGTACGTATATGTACATATACATTAAAAACAAGAAATGTAGGGGTAAATTTTATTTTCAAGTTTTATAATATTTTAGCAGAGAAAGCGCTTACAAATTAAAAGTGACCCATCAGTGTATAAGTTATTCAAATTAGAATAACGTAACACAAACCGAATGGTATATGCACTTCTGTCACTAAAACGACCAAGCTGAGATATACATATTTGTAATTTTTTGGCCTTCCTCACTAAAGTTTCTACCGATTTTGCCATTAGGAAGTAAGGGCGTATCAATTTTAGTATAGTCCCAATGACATTGTTCTATATACAGTCTCTCGTAAATTCAATTTTTATCCAATTTCGCGTATGCAGTTTCGATAATGTCGCCACATTACATCAAAATGCCAACTAAAATAACTTCGTTCTTCTACGGTAAGAATAAGGTAAGCATGTAATTATTATATAGTACAGGCAATTTTTCTAATCCCTTTGTATGCATCTCTACACTAGTTTCAATTATAATAATTTCAAGAGCAGTAAATCATTGCGCACATAGTCTAATACAACAATACATTCTCTCTTATCAAGTGGAAGATTCACAACTTTTACTACATAAGTACATTAAACAAATGAGACAATTAGAAGTAGACAATATGAGCTGGTGATTTGACGGAAGCGTTACCTTTCTAGAGTTGGTAACATTTTGGCCATGACTTCGAACTAACTGTCAAAATTTCATCGAAATGTGTTATATAGGTAAGCTTTTGCAATCGTTTAAAGTTAAATATTTGTTTTTGTGTTAATATGGAGAAAAACGAATTTTGTCTGTTAATTAGGCATTACTTATTATGCGGAAAAATCATTAAGAAACTGTAAAAATGTTACATAAATGTTATAGTGAATATTGTTTCTTCTAATAGGATGTTTTGGCTTACTGCTTTTAAAGAAGTGGTCATATTTGCGCAGAGGATGTTGATTATCTGGACCTTCATTACAGCCATTTCTTCAAAAATGATTAAAAATGTCCTTACCATCGGTAAAAGCGATAGTCGAATAAAAATATCTGAGATTGTTAATGCTGTAAACGTATCAACCAAAGAGGCATTTGGCAATTACTGCTGAGCAAATTTGCAGTCGCGTTAGAATTTCAAACCACTGTATGGCCAAGTTCAAATGAAGTTCGAGAAGATTTTTTCATCTATACATTACTGTATAGACAAGAGATTTTTTTTTATGAATTTGCTACGAAGAAGGTAAAAATAGTTTATTCCGAGAATTTTAGCTACTATTTTTCACATTCCAAAGACGTCATCTTTCTTGAAAATGTACAGAAGAGAAGCACAATCGGTGGACAATATTATGCTAAAGTATACCGATACGTTTCCATAACGAATTAAAGAAGAAACGATCGCGTTTATTTGGAAAAAACTTTTGTTCCATTAGGAAAACGCGCCTTCTCATTTATCCACTATTGCAACCACTAGATTTGTAGAATTAGGATGCGAACTTCTACATTATTCACCATACTCACAAGATCTGGTTTCCAGTCATTTTTTCTTATTGTCAAACTTAAAAATATATCTTGGTAGACAGAGATTCCGCACAATGAGGAGAATGCCTAATTTAACGAGTTCCGAAAGATTACTTCTTAGACGGCTTAAAAGAAATCAGCAAGCCACTGGGCTAAGTATATAAAATGAGAAGGGATTAAAATATTTGTTTCTAAAATAAGTACGTCATTAAAAACTCACTCTTTCGTCAAACCACACGCTGCACAGTTTGATATTACAAGAAGAAATTATAGCTAATTTATTTAATCATATAATTCACGAACGAGATCAAGGGATTCAAATCTTGTAATTCTTTTAAATTCTCTATTATTGGCCAATAGACTACACCATTTCTAACCGTTTCTTGTACATGGCGCTTCACTCTTTTACTTCTTCTCAAACACATTTTGCTTGTAGCTTTCGATATACTATTTCACTGGTAATATAATAAGTAACATATCTTAGTGTGTTCGTAATTATTGTGAAAGCCTTTTAGTAAAACTTTTGTAGTAGTCTGATATTTGAATCAATGTCCCATAGTTACATCTCGTAAAAGCACGCTCCACTTTGAAAATTAATAATTCTTTCATGGTATATAACTGATAATTTCGTCCTAGAAGCCAGTAGTGTTTGTGAAGATTTAGACCTGGTTATTTTCGCTTATGGAAGATATGAGCTCTACAAGTAAGTGGATCGTTGAAGTCAATACCGAAATATTTTGTACTATAGAATTGGAGGATGGTTATTTAGAAATACAGGTTTGGTATATTGTGGTAAAAGTTAATTGTTTACATTAACTCCTATTTCGCTATTTTTTAATCAGAACTGAATACTGTTAAGGTTAACGAGTGATTTAAGTGAGTCTTGAGAATTTTTGTGATGAAATGATAGCCTTCTACAAAAGTTGCGTGCCTGACTTTATTTGTCTCAGTGATGATAATTCCAATGATATACTTTACTTGGAAATATAAACCTGTGGTCCACGATTTGAGATTTCGGTCGTTCTAGAACAATTTTCTCTAGGTGATGTGCCAAACTTGAATGTTTATATTATTTAAAAATAAATTGTGATTTTGAAATGTTTGAAAGTAGGTATTTCTATTTCTCTTGTTTCTACAAAGGTTGATATATGAAATTTCAATTATAATGAAGACTACATATTATTCGATTAATTACAAATACACAATAAATTACATATATATATATATATATATATATATATATATATATAAAATGCAGTTATTTACGTTCATATTTGTCACCGCTGTGTATTGTGAAATTGCAAAATTTTGGGAATAATTATTCGAACAATTTTCGTTCCTTTGTTACTTTTATCACCCTTTCTGCCCGCTTAAGCTTATAATCAATATTATCAGTGGGTCATAGATCTCTCAAATGTTTTAATTTTTATTTTAAGTAGAGAGTAGATAGATTTGAATGATTATCGTCATAATATTTATTTGAAGTTATACCTAGTGCATTGCAATTAATTACCATAATAGTGAGTCGGTATTTTGCTCTTGCCCGCGTTTATTTTTTCCTGAACGCGTCACGCCTTGAGTTGCTTAAAAGTTAAATGGCCACTGACATCGCTCTCTTTTATAATTTACACGTTGTCCGTTAAGAAGTCCACCAGTGGTCACGGCATTAAAAATTAAGCTGTGAATGTTGGTCGTGCATATGTGGAGTAAGTTACCACATACTAGCAACGATTACGTTGGAATATATTAAATCGATCGATTAATTTATCGACTTATTATGAGATTGTGTCGGTTAACTTCGATACGTGATCGAAGGTTCAATTTGAATTAATATTAGCATCTTACCAAAGGGACGATTTAATTTCCATTAGTTAACTCTCGAAACTAACAGTGAGATATGGAATTTGTAAACTTTGTATTACATAGTGGTTTAATTTTCCTCTTTGTGTTTCTTTCATCTACGTTGACTTTAGAGTTGCTTCCTTCCCTACTTTTGGTAGCTTATTAATTATCGAATGGAGTGAGCTATTGCATGTACGAAGATCTAGTGCTCATCTCGTTAAGAAGAGAAAGCTTAACTTGCAGTTTTAAGGTTTAACGAAGACATTTGGCATCTTGCTTATGACTTGAGACACCGAGAAATTGGAAAAAAAGTCTGGGATCAAAGACGTTCGAAATTATTATTATTTACATAGTTTATTCTTAATTATATTTAACTGTTTATTTTATATGCTACCATTAAGTCTAATTACGGGTTCATTTAAGAGCGTTTTTGGTCTTGATTGGTGATATTGAAGCCATAGTTTAAACTTAAATGCAAGTTAGTTAACTGAAGGTATTTATAGTATATAAATATTTACCCATAATTAATTGCTTTAACTAGCTATTGACTCGTTAGATAGCATCGATAATTAAAATTGACATGCCCATAGCCGTAAATTAATTAAAGGGCTTGCCAGATCGTACTCTGTTTAAATATTACTTATTACAGATTTGATAACCCTAAGGTAGTCGACAATTCTAATTTATTTGCTAGTAATTAGTCAAAATCAATATATTACTTTCATAAATTTGTCAGTTTCAATTTAGTGAATTAAATATAATTAGGAAGGAGAGCACACCTACAGTATACAGTGTACAGTTTTACGGACAGATAAAATAGGTTAAACTAATTTTGCTGAGTTGAGTTTTATTATATTTTACAATGTATTTTAAAATTAAAATTGAAAGTTATTTATACAATTATTTTGAATCAGCCAATGTATGACGCCTTTTAGTTTAACACTCCTAAGGAATCTGTGAAGGTTTGGCAGTGAAATATAGAGTATTAAAAACTAAAATTGTTTGAGTCTGTTCAACCGACCGATACACCTGATAATAGTTACGTTTAAGATAGTAAGAGTACGGTCCATTATACAGTCCTTACTAATACGTATATATATATATATATATATATATATATATATATATATATATATATTTAATTTTTACAAGTACTTACTTTTGAAAACAAAGGGAAATAATGCTCCAGCTCGCTTAAACATAAGACTCCAAAATGACATATAGTAGGATCAACGAATTTAACTAATTATTTATATCTTTACATCAAATAATTATACTTTAGATGGACTTGAAAAATAAAAAAAATTTATGACCATTTTATAACAATTTTATAACAATTAATATAACGATTGAATCGTAAATACCTCACAATTATCAAGATTAAATGAAATACTTAACAATTAAAAAAACATGTAGAAAAACTCATACAACAATGTAAATAGGGTTGCATATACCATAGATAAAACAATTTTCAGTCTCTTTTTATTACTACTTTAAATAACGCTGAAAGGACGAACAAAATTAACAGTAATACTGTGAAAGAAACTTATAAGTTAAAATTAATTAATATGTTTATATATCTATTTTCATAAACTAATAGTAAGTAAATATTTATTCCATTATTTTGTTTTAAAAAAATAGGGTTATGTCTTATAATCCTTTTTAAATCACCCTGTTTACGAATGTATATATTTAGTTGACTAAATAGAGTTTAGTTAATTCAGGACTTTTCTATTTATGTTTGAAATTTTTAGTATTCCAATTCAATGAGTTTTGTTCATAATTTTATTGATCTTTATTATTAAAAAATTTATTATTTGTCAATGGATAGTTCGAGATTCAGATGCATTCCTTTAATAGTCAGGTTCTTTCTTCACAAGGTGGGGGGTGAGGATCGAAAAGCATACGAGGATAGTGTGACAAGCAGTGAGAATGACACATAGGTGGCCCTCTAATTGGTCAAATAAGTGCACTGTAAATTATGTTGCCTATTTATATGTTTACATTCCGATATTTAGATAAATCGGTTGATTAGTTTATTTTTGACAGCTGATTCAAAAGGAAGCAACACGTCATTTTGTTAAAATGGAAAAAGCAGAGTATCGTGCGGTGATTAAATTCTTCCTAATTAAGGGTATGAAAGCTACCGAAACAAAAGATGTGTTACGGGAAACATTAGGTGAATCTGCTCCATCATCCGCCAGAATAAGTAGATGGGTTAATGAATTTAATTGTGGTAGAACAAGCTGTGTTGAGGAAGCGCGCTCTGGAGCACCCAAAATCGTGACTTCTAAGGAAATGATTGTGAAAATCCATAATATTATTACGCAAGATCGACGACTCAAAGTGAGAGAGATAGCAGACATAGTAAACATTTCAACAGAACGCGTACACCATATTCTAACGAAAAAATTGGGCCTTTCCAAGCTGTCGGCAAGATGGGTTCAAAAGTTCACTCAATTGCGCAATTCCAATGAGTGTTTGGACCTTTATAAGCGGAATCCTGTTGATTTTTGTAGGCGATTTGTTACTTGCGATGAAACTTGGATACACTACATTACACCTGAAACAAAACAACAGTCGAAACAATGGTTATAACGTGGTTCTGCACCTCCAAAGAAAGCGAAAACCACTTTATCGGCAAACAAGGTGATGGCATCGATTTTTTGGGATTCAAAGGGCATTTTGCTCATTGATTACCTTCAGAAAGGTGCCACAATAAATAGACAATATTATGCAGAACTTCTACAAAAATTAAATATTGAGAGTCGTGCTAAACGGCCAGGAATGGCAAAGAAAAAGATTCTGTTTCACCAAGACAACGCTCCATCGTATACCAGCACAGTTGCCATGTCCAAAATCCACGAGTTTCATTTCCAATTAGTACCGCAAGCACCTTATTCGCCGGATCTAGTTCCTTCTGACTTCCACCTTTTTCCAAAAGTGAAAACGGCACTAGGTGGAAAGAAATTTTCTTCTAACGACGAGCTTATCATCTTCGTAAATGAGTAATTTGCAAGCCTTCCGGAATCGCATTTTAGAGATGGCATAAGGGCATTGGAGCACCGTTGGAATAAATGTATTGCTCTTTCAGGAGAATGTAATGAAAAATAAAAATTATTTTGTATTTAAAAAATTCGTTTTTCTTTTCCATTCTCACTACTTGTCAAACTACCCTCGTATATAGGATAACGATGATACTGGAACTGAATTCCTAGAGAACATGTAGTTCATCAAGAATGACGATTCGGTATAAATTAAATTATCTATTATCTATTATATTTGAATTATATACAATTTTAAATATGGATAGTAATATAAATTTAAGTTAAATTGGTATAATCTCGTTACAATTTATATACCAATAAATGGCATTTACTAGATTACACGCACGTCATATAATTGTTTTAATAGAATAAATTAAACTTACGTTTCACTAAAATTTTGATAAATAAATAAAGTACCGTAAACGTCCGTAATCAAGCTTATTGGCAAACATAATGCTAAGATTAAAAGCTTTATTATTGTTATTAGGTGATTCGTAAATTGCAAAAGTTAATAGAAATTCTATCTAGTAGTCAAATATCAATTATACATACGCGATGATATCTAAATAATAAATCTCTCTTAACTCAATTAATTTTTTTATATAACATTATTGAATAACATTGCGTTTAATGTAATATAATACATACAGACTATATATATATATATATATATATATATATATATATATAAATATATATATATATAGTCGGTCTCAGAGAAAATGGAGCTTTTTAAAATAAAAACAAAACGCCTTTTTAATGGCTTCGACGTTGACATAGAGCTGTCCTTTCGTCGGCAAATGCAGTTTGGAGAATAGATAGAAATCACAGGGGGCCAAATCCGGTGAATACGGTGAATGGTTAATAGTTATAGTGTCACTTGTACTAGAAAATCAGTGATAAGCTTCGAGCGATGAGATGATGCATTATCATGTAACAAACGCTAGCTACCATTTTCATAATATTGAGGGCGCACACGTCCAATACCGCGCCAAAAGACGCTTCATAATACCAAGATAATATACAGCATTGACTGTTTGACTAGTTGGTACAAACACTTTGGGCACTATGCCTTTTGAATCATAAAAGCAAAACAACACTGTCTTCACTTTTGACTTCTCCAAACGGCTTTTTTCAGTCTTGCTTCGCTTGGATGCTTCAAAATCAGAACTTTGACGCTAGGGCTCTGAACTATATTTATTGAAGACATCACGTCTCATCGCCAGTTACAACAGAATACTTGTAGTTTTCGTCATTTCTTGGGTGTTTAATTATTTTTGGTCATTAGCTAGCTTGTGTGAAACAAACCTTGCACAAATATTGCTCAGACTCAAATACTGTGTTAAAATGCGATAAGTTAAATTCTTGGAAATATTTAGTTCCACTCCTATGTATCGCAAGGAGGATTTCGGCTTATTTCTGATAAATTCACGGACAAGTTCGATATTACTTTCCGTAACCACAGATTTTTTTGCAGCAGGATGTTCATCGTCATTTATGTTCGTACGACCATCTTTACGACGTTTATACTACTCATACACACTCATACGTGATAAATATGCATCACGATACACATGTTCCATCAAATTAAGCGATTTACCGAATTTAAAATAAAACTTTATATTTGCTCTTTGTTTAAAATTCATTTTTCGAGCAATGTCAAATACACACAGTTCTTTATGTGCAATTTCTCTGCTCCTAATGATGCAAATGTCATGATATTTTGACATAACTTTGGTAAAAAGTCTACCTCACCGAAGTATATCGTTTCAAAAATTTAGATCACGCATTCTTTTAACTAAAGCTGAACGAGTCTAATACTACTATAAAGTTTAATTTGAGTCAGTTATTATTAAATTATCTAAACTAATTAATAATTATCTTCTTGGAATAACGATGATGAACACAAATCGTATGTGTACTGCGTAATATCAACAAAACCAAAATTATAGATCATTAGTGGGAATTGATTTAAATACAAACATGAGATGTCGTTTCTACATGCATATAAGCTATATTGCCATAAATTTGTTTTGTGTTCCTTTTTGCCAGTTTGTCTGTATAATCATCAATGTTCTCTACAAATTGTTGACGTCTGCTGAAACCATACTTCGTTACGTAGCGAGGAAGGGATGCGAATTATATGGCAATGTCTGTTATATCAGTATTTGCCTTCCCCCAGTTTGCTTCAATACGTATGAATAGATTAAATAGATTAACATATAAAGGTGTAACTGTTGCATGAGCTGTTTGCTCATTTCGTTTCAACTAGAAGTTCTTCAAATATTTATGTTTGCTATGTTATGTTAATTTCACCTCTACCCGTGGTATTACGAAAGAATAAATACTTGATTATTTTGAATTAGATTTTTAAACATCGTAGTAAAAGAAGCAGTGCCGTCTATAAATAACAATTTGATAAAATGTAGTAGTTGTTTATATTATCGCATTCTATTTTCCATTTCTACTAACAAGCCTACTTTTCAAACTACTTTTATACATACGAGGCGGTCTGAAATGTTTCCGAGTGTCGAGTATCGAGCTGTCATTAAATATTTGTCTTTGAAAGGCAATACACCTATGCAAATCAAAGATGAGTTTAACTGTGTGTACGGGGACTCTGCACCAACATTTATCGCAGTGAAATTTTGGGCAGCTGAATTTAAACGTGGCTGTAAGAGCTTGGGAGACGATGAACGTTCGGGACTTCCAAATACTGCAACTACTGACGATAACATCGCTAAAGTTCACCATTTAGATAGCGGAGGCTATGAATATATCCAAAGAACGTGTTTGTCATATGCTAAATCAAAATTTGGGCATGAGAAAACGTTAGACGAAAAACGTGTTCGAATGAACATTTCCGACGCAGGCGCAATAAATACGAGGTTTGGCGCTGATTATTTACTGTAGATGAAACTTGGATACACCATTATACGCCTAAAATAAAAATACAATCAAAACAGTGGACTGCAAAGAGCGGACGGGCCCCAAAAAATTAAAAACTGTCTTGTCGGCTGGGAAACTGATGGCGACTGTTTTTTGGGATAGTCATGGACTTATCTTAATCGAACATCTTCAAAAAGAAAAAACTATTTCAGGAG
Source organism: Dermolepida albohirtum (assembly GCA_031893035.1). NCBI lineage: Eukaryota > Metazoa > Arthropoda > Insecta > Coleoptera > Scarabaeidae > Dermolepida > Dermolepida albohirtum. The sequence goes on from JAVIWB010003149.1 coordinate 78,211, forward strand.
TATACTATGCATCATTACTTGACAAGCTGAAAGTAGAAATTGTGGAAAAGCGGCCACATTTGCGGAAAAAGAAAATCCTGTTTCACCAAGATAACGTGCCATCTCACGCCATGGCGAAAATTTACGAATTACGGTTTGAACTGCTTGACCATTCGCATTAGTCACCAAATCTAGCCCAGAGCGACTTCTTTTTATTCCCTCATCTAAAAATTGCGTTCGGACATATTTTCGTCAAATGACTAGGCAGTCACCTTCGTGAACAACTATTTTGCAGAGAAAAACGCCGAGTACTATTTGGACGGGTTAAAGAGATGGGAGCATTGCTGGGAAAAGTGTGTAGAGTTACAAGGAGAGTGTGTAGGAAAATAAATATGAATATTAAGAAAAAACGTTTTGTATCTTTGTTAGAACAGAAACCTTTCAGACTACCCTTGTACATATATATATGTGCAATAACCTCAACAAAATGTTTCGAACTGCCAATGTTACCTTTTATAGTTTTAATGCCTTCAAGAAGGCTGCTGTTGATTATTTTTGTCGTTTTACAAAGTAATATCTTATTGTGTAAATTATATATTTATTTCTGTACACTATTAGTATTAGTTTCTTTTATTTTATTTTTTTATTATAACTAGTATAGTGTAGAAATCTTATCGGCGCATCGTTAGGCGTGTACCGAGAATGTGGAAGAGGTTTAGGCGTTTACTTGTATGTACATATGTAATGCAATGTACGTCATTGTTCAGAAGTGACCATTTTTATTACGCCTTTGTCTATTGTTTGGAGTTTTATAAGCTATACAGAATTTTGTACCGGTTACGTCAGTCGAAGAAGCGATCACGACCTGACACACTAGATAACTTTATTTGTGAATTTTGGATTTAACAGATGCAACAGATCGCTTATATGCCGAACGAAATATGATATGCAAATATGCAAAAAACACGGCATAGTATGCAGCGCAAAAAAAGAGGTGTACAATCTAATGAGCGATTTCTATTCGCCTTATGTTCATCATTGACAGTGTGTAGTCTACCGTTTCGTTTGATAGATAACAAATCATTTTACTGATTCTGGTGTAAGTCCGCGAACTGTAAATTGCCTAATTCGGAATCGTTACCATCTGCTCGAGAACGTATAGAAAGTAAAACTTAATCGGAATCGGAAAATAAACAAGTCTAGTTACGTGTGGACGAAGTGACACACTGCAAATAAAATTTTATTGTTAATGTTATAGTCCGTACAATGGAAGCACTTAAGCTGTCATCTTCAAGAATGTACTTCCGAAAAGTAGTGTTAAATATACTGGAAGAATTTTAACCTTTGAGAAACTAACTCCTAATGTTCATGACTGACGGCTTCCTAAACGGATTTTTAAACACTAGGGAACATGTTTAAAAGCAGCATTTTATTATTTTCTGCATTTCGAAAAAGTCTGTAGCTTTACAATTTTATCCTAAAGAAGCAACTGCCATCAAGGAAAGTCAAGAGAAATTTCAATATGCTGACGTTGAAGTAGATTTACAAATAATTTATAACAAATACAGAGAGGTAGTTCAATTGATAAATTGCAAAATTCTGCGTCGCCACTAGTGGATTTACTGCAGCAAATACTGGATACCATCTTAACACAGCTAAATGCTATCAGCGACGACTAAATATTATTTTGATAGCCAAAGTAGATAGTGTATTAAAGAAAGATGAGTTTTTATCACATTAAAACAAATTTGCAGTGATAGCGAGCGCACAGATGCGTTGAGTATTAAGAGATAACGGATGTTTTTTTTAGAGGTATAGAACTTTAAGTTGGCAACACTTTTTTAACTGGCGGCCATTTTGTCAGCTGTTAAGTGATTTATATTTAGTTTGGTTTGTCATTTCAACATGAATAGACTGACGCCTGAACAACGCTTGCAAATTGTGCAAATTTATTTTGAAAATCATGGTTCTGTTCGAAATACGTATCGCGCACTACGTCAATATTACGGTCAACATAATCGTCCATCAGAGCAATTAATTCGATTAACTATGGAACGTTTTCGCACCACGTATACTCTAAATGATAGCACGCATCCAGAGAGACGTCGTACAGTGCGTACAGAAGAAGTCATTGCTGCTGTAGAGCGTAGCGTAGAGGAAGACCCGAATCAGTCTATCCGCCATCGTGCACAGGAATTGGATATGTGTCCATCCACTTTATGGAAGATTTTGCGGAAAGATCTAGGTTTGCGTGCTTACAAAATCCAACTCGTGCAAGAATTGATGCCACACGATCACCTAGCAAGGCGTAGATTCGGTGAATGGGCCCAAAACAAGATTGCCGTTGATCCCGATTTTCATAATCGAATTTTGTTTAGCGATAAAGCTCACTTTTGGTTGAATGGATACGTCAATAAACAAAACTGCCGTATTTGGAGTGATGATAATCCTCAAGTGTATGTTGAGACACCGTTATATCCAGAAAAACTGACTGTTTGGTGTGCTTTATGGGCTGGTGGAATAATTGGTCCGTATTTCTTTAAAAACGAAGCTGGCCAGAACGTTACAGTCAATGGTGACCGCTATAGAGCCATGATTACTGACTTTTTCGTTCTTCAATTGAACAATCATGATGTGCAGGAGTTGTGGTTTCAACAAGACGGCGCAATATGTCACACAGCTCGTGCCACAATTGATTTATTGAAGGAAACGTTTGGTAACCGCATAGTTTCACGTTTCGGACCCGTGAATTGGCCTCCAAGATCGTGCGATTTAACGCCGCTTGACTATTTTCTGTGGGGATATGTGAAGTCGCTTGTCTACACCGATAAGCCCGAAACGATAGACCACTTGGAGGACAACATTCGCCGCGTTATTGCCGATATACGGCCACAAATGTTGGAAAAAGTCATCGAAAATTGGCCCTCCAGATTAGACTACGTCCGAGCCAGCCGTGGCGGTCATATGCCAGAAGTCACATTTAAATTATAATGCCAGAAGATTATCTTTCGAATAAAGTAAATTTCATGTCAATTTAAAAAAATCATATTTGTTTTGTTCCATTTCAAAGTTCTATACCTCTAAAAAAAACACCTGTTATTAATTTAATTATCCAAATATTACATCACTAGGTGTTTTCTTCATTTAATAACACAGAAAACTCGACTTGCTGAAACAACAGCGTAAATATATTTGGTGTTTCAAATATCTAACTGCTCTTGTCCTGTTTGAAATGAAAAGTCTGCTTAAAATGGTGTTTCGCGTTTCATAAATTATGTATAACTATTTATTTTAGTTTATTTACCTATTATGAAGCGCACACTTGTCATGCGCCGACCATATTCTTCACTCTAATTATAGCTTTTTTATTTCTCTGCACTTCTCTCTTAGTTTTGTCAATCAGATAGTTTATATTTTCTTTTCTTGTATATTATTCAGATAATACAGTCTGTTGCAGAAAAAAACGGAACTTTAAAAATATAATGACATTTGTATCACTAGCAGCAAAAAAATTGCGCATAAAGAAGCAGTGTGTATTTGGCAGTCGTCGAAAAATGAATTTTGAACAAAGAGAAAATATCAGGTTTTGTTTTAAAATCGGTAAATCGTTTACGGGAACGTTTAATTTGACGAAACAAGTGTATGCTGATGCGTATTTATCGTGTACGAACGCGTATGAGTGGTATAAACGATTTAAAGACGGTCGTACGGACATAAATGACGACGAACATCCTGGTGCAAAAAAATCGGTGGTTACGGAAAGTAACATCAAACTTGTGCGTGAATTTATCAGAAATGAACCGAAATCTTCCTTGCGATACGTAAGATAGAATTAAATATTTCCAAAGATGCAACTCATCGCATATTTGGGACTGAGAAATATTCCTGCAAAGTTTGTATCAGACAAGCTATCTAATGATCAAAAATAAACTCAAAAAAGGACGAAAGCTTCAAGTATTCTATTGTAACTGACGATGACATGTAGTGTTTTCAATATGATTAAGAGACCAAGCGTCAAAGCTCTGAAGTATTCAAGCGAAGAAAATCGAAAGAAAGCCGTTGGGAGAAGTCAAAGGTGAAGATAATGTAGATTTGTTTTTATGATTCGAAAGGTATAGTGGACAAAAAGGTTGTACCAACTAGTCAAACAATCAATGCTGTAGTGCTTAGTGTTATGAAGCGTCTTTTGGCGTGTATTTGTTCTGTGCACCCTCAATATCGAGAAAATGGTAGCTGACATTTGTTACATGATAATACACCTGAGCTTATCGCTGATATTCTAACTACAAATGGCATTTTAACTGTCAACCATTCACCGTATGCACCGGACTAAGCCCTCTGTTAGTTCCATTTGTTCTCCAAACTACATTGCCGATGAAAGGACAGCGTTATGTCAACGTTGAATCCATTAAAATAGCGTCACCAGCGATCTTGAAGGACATCTCTAAAGATGACTTTGAAAACTCATTAGACATATTAATTGACCGAAAAACATTGTATTGAAGCTGAAGGTGACTACTTTGAATAAAATAAATGAATTTTACCAAAATAGTAAGCCTTTGTTTTTATTTTAAGAAAATTCCGTTTTCTCTGAGACAGACTATGTATTCCTTGTATTATCTTATTTTTATTTTTGGTCTTGTATTTGAAATAAGGTATTGACATGTATATTATTATTATTTTTCCCAATATCTAAAGCATTCTTTGTCTTTTATGATTTTGCTATTTCATCAAGCGTTTGTGGAGTATGTGACCATAGTTAAACATTTTTCAAAATTATTTTTAAAATATAATTACAGTAAACTATTTCGAAATAAATAATTTAGGGAATGTGTAAGATAATTTTCAAAGCAGTCAGACATATATTCTTTGTCCATAAGGTATAAGCTGTGTTCGCTTTTTCAGGGATCATCTAAAACGCGTCGTAATGCTTGCGTGTGGTCGGATAATTATTTACCTACTTTGGGAGGCATCCGTAGTATGTATTTCACATAAATAGTTTTTACTGGATCTTGCTTTTATTAAGCATAAAATTTTCGGTTTCCGCGGAATTTAAAAAAGTTCTAAAGGTATTTTTAGAAAGTAAAGATATTTACGTCGAAAAACGGTTTTCAAGGTAACTACACTGAAAGGAATAATACGTTACATTTAACAACTATTTTTAGTCACCTATAAGCAATGCACGAAAGTAGAACAATACTTTGTTGTTTCTTCTTATTTACGTCATGAATAAAAACATCTTGGCATTTAATATGAAATTGTATCTTACTAGTGCAAACTATTTTTTGGTTAACAGAAGAAAGTAGATCTGTTAAACCAACAAAATTGAATATATAAAGTAGTGACAGAACTTAGACGTCTATTTCTCTGATAGAAGTCGAAGCACTTTTATATTACTTTAACAATCATTAAATAGAATATCTGTTGACCAAGAAAACAGCGACGTATGCATATAAACCGTTAATGGCCAAAGACACAGTAATTAATGAGACTTTTGTCAACTAAGCACCGACTACTACTATCGTTTCATTCATTTCCAGTGTTCGTCAGATCAGATGGTCTGTGTTTGGCGACCGTTGTAAGTACACGCCGGATTTTACTATCGAAATGATAATACAAAGTAGTGACCGAGAACTATATAGTCATCACTCATTGCAATCATAAATCCGTAGTTATTCAGAATTCTATAAATCAACCAGAAAATAACATTACTGAACTCTCCGTCTTTCCTTAGAGATAAGTGCTTATTTCTTATCTCGAAATTCGCATAACTTAGTCCACTAAGTTCTGTAATTTTTTCACTGAAGTAAAATACATAGTAATTTTGTAAGTGTTCTCCCTATGCACCATTTATGTTTATTTATTGGTTATTTAACTTATAAAGAAGCGACATTTAATAGCTTGTTGAATTAAGAAATTTTTTTCAGCATGCGTTTCGAATACGCGTCGCAAAATGTGGGCAAATATGAATCTAAATTTCTTTATTTATAATTGCCTTTTGCCACAGTTCGTAACTGCGTAACAATACATCATCATGTTTAGTCTGTTAAGGAAAGATATCTTAGAAAGTATGTTACTTGAGCATTTGACATGGAAAATATGATATTAAAAATAAAAAATGAGTAAAAAGGGCTAAAATGAACAAAACGTCTATGATGGGTGTAACAGTCATACAGCACGATGTTCATTTGCAAATTTTTTTCTGAGAAATAATGCTAAAAGGTGAAGTCAAGTTAAAGACCCTAATGCAAACCGATTCCTGATAATCAAATCAACGACAAACTTAAGACACCACTGCCGTTAATTGTCCCTTTCGTCAGCTAAAAAGGGTACAGATTAGGTGTTTGAGTTCTTTATTTATTTACTGAACTAAACAAGCGTTTTCGTCAATCGCGAAAATTTAGTCTATAAGAAACTTGTTTTGATATACATATGCGCAATACATTTATTTTCTATTTGCATTTGTTTTGCAAAATGTCCGCTTTTACTTCATTTTGTTACCAAAGGGTTGAATGGCATGACGGTACGAACTATGGAAGTGCGAAGCGAAAGTTCTGGATTGCGTAAAGGGGAACGAGAGGCATATTCTTTCAATAAACTCTGTTAGAATGTATTTTTAGTATTTATTTCTTCGGAAAAATACCTGACACTTTTCCACCGATTGGAGGCACTCATAACTGAATACATTCTCCACAGTATATAAATTTCCTATGCCTTCTGATTAACCATCCGAAGTTTCGATTCTAAGTTAGTTATTCCAATGCCTCTTTGCATCGTATTACCATATTAACTAGAAGTCTGTCTATCTGAAAAAGCAAACCATATTTAAAAGCGTCACGTTTTTATGTTTCTTAACACTTACAGTGAAATAAATACTCGTCCATTTTGGGAAAAGTTATTATTGAACATATACACACATATTTTATAGATGTATTTAGGGAAGCTTTTACAAAATCTTTCCTCAAGCAGTTTTTAAAATAACCATAACAAACGAAATTACCTCCATTGGTGGAATTTTGTATTTCCACTGCATCCATAACTATTGAAAATATTGTGAAAACAATTAGGATATTGTTTAAATTATTTTTTATTTATTTCATAAATAATTACCCAGAAAATTCTGACATGATATTTAATACGTGTTATATTTGTGATTTACTATTTCTAAAATAATGGTAGATTTTATCTAATCTTCATAGATTATGTATTTTTCACTCTATTACAATCATTAATTCTATCTATTAAACCAATAACATGGTGAACATGAAACATTGGTGCCAGAATATTTACATCTTTTTCAGGCATCGATCTATCCTAAAATAATAATTGATTATTCTACAACAAATAATTATATTTAATGAATACGTATTTTACAGATGTTGAAGTAAATTATATTATTGCGTTCAGGATGGTTTATCCCAATCACATTTATAGGTTTCCACGGGCCTCCTCCTGGATTTATTTTAACCAACTACAGTTGTAATGTACATACATACTTACGCCTGCGACACACGAGCCTTAAATTAACGTTCGCTGTAACAACGAATGTTGTGGTCACACGGGCGTAAAAATAAACAGAAGACGTTTGTTGACTGTGGAGAATATACTTTGTGGAGGTACATTTTGTTACTTGACAATGTAATATATAAATAAACTAAAGCATTAAGAAAGAAAGTTGCAATGATTTAAATAAATAAGGAATAATTTGTATATGGTGATATTTAGTCCTTTTTTATGTATTTGTGCTTAAATTGAAGTATTTATTTTTGTCTTATAATTATTGTTAGATATATTTCACAAAAGTAGCCTTTTTTACATTTAACAATTAGTAAGAAGCTTCAAACTTACTAAATCAAGGTTATTAATCCGAAAACTAAAAAAAAAAAGATTGTAAATGCGAATGGAAATAGGTTTCTGATGGAATTAATTAAACGAGTCCATTCAGTTTGGGTCATTAACGTCTTATAACTATAAAATTCTACCAATACTACTTTAAAGGAATCCTTATATACTCTTGGAAAGTAGTTTTAAAAGCATGGTACAAATGTAGTTCTACCAAACAATGGTGAGCATAGCCTATTACTATTAGACTTATGAATAAGCTTACCTTCTACTATGAAACAAAAATATCCGGCTAATCGACAAAAAGATATTCAAATATTCCGATCAAGTAACACTTGCAAACTGTGATGTAGATTTGCATGCACAGAACAACGTAATAAATTTACCATCACTTATCCGTAACCAATTTTAGATTCCGTGATATGTAATTTTACTTGCATTTAATTGATTTTAAGTGGATACATTTGCCAACGAAATCGGACTGAGACATAAATGCATTCTACGCATTTCTCTTCAACTTAATGTAGCAAAGTTGTAGTAAGTTTAACTTGGTAGTTCAACAAAACTATGCTGTGCAAGTGAGGTCATCTGCTGAGTAGAAATATTAGGGGAAATAATTTGAAAACTAGTTGCAGGAAAATATTAATACGATAAGCGAAAGCAATGGAAGTTGGAACACAAAGACGAAAAACACAGCATGCAGATATCAGAACAAGTACAAATATTAGAACAAGTGTATAAATGTACGTACTTAGGAATAATAATGAACTAAGGATGAAAACTAGAAAAAGGATAATTGGAATTGAGAAGAGTAAAGCGAGAAGCATGATGAAAACAAGGATCAAATTAGAAGTCATGTAATTAGAGATAACCTAAATATAGTCTTTATCGAAATAACGACAACAAGGTCAACTAATGTGGTTAGACCATGCAATGAAAAGAAATTAGAACACACCAATTTGATAAATATTCTAGGCGTAGAAAAGGAGAGCTTCGGCTGAGAAAAGTGACGTAAGATAGGAAGATATAAAAGCGTAGCAAGTAACAGAAAAAACGAGAGGGATATTGAAGAAAGCAATTGAACACATACTCCGGACATAGCTTGACATCAAAAATGACTTGAGTTTCCAAGATTATGTAGGAGTTACCCATATCAATTCGAATATCATGCAGACAGTAATTTAGGAAATTAAAAATTATGATCTTCCGCCTGTAGACCGGTGTTCTCCTGAGAAAAATAGTCCACGCACATTGCACCTACAGTTCAAACAGGACACTAAAAAACACAAACGATGCAGTAACGAAGGACAGTCAACACTGTTACCAAGGATGTCGTGTAACATCCCATTACAGAGATCAGCCTTCCTGTCATGCAAAGAGGACATATTATGATCAAGAAGCAACTCTCCTTGCGACACACCTCTTTGTAGGTAAGTACCACTAATCTTGAAGTTAAGGAATTTTAAAACCTTCGATGAATACGCTCCAACTTCAAGCACTCACTAGCATATATCGGAGACCAGAGCAGTGATGCATACTCAAGTTTGCTTACCACTTAAGCATAGTATAGGGACTTTAATACAGCAGGGCCACAGAAATAGTTGGAGGTGCGGAATACAAACTCCAACGATTTGATATGTATATGACCTAATTCTATATTTTCTTTAATGGAAGCCGTTTTCTTTTGGTTTTTAGAGTTCCGTGGTCGTTGTTTCATGATTATGAACAACGATTGCGGAAATCCACAAGCCAAAAAACATTTGTTATAAATCGACTTCCATTAACTTCCACGCGGTTCTCACTGACAAGCTATGATAAAATAACCACTTCATTTTAGGTTCTGTATTGGAATCGCGTCTTCTACTGCTAATGTTACATGACACATCTTTAGGGCTAATTGCTGTTAGTGTTGTCGTTGTTACACTGTAGCAGTTTCAGGGCAACAACACTGTTACTGCTATTGTTGTTGCACTAAAACAGTTTTAGTAAAACGATATAAAATAAAAGCTAGTATTTTTATTTAAATTAAAAAAATGCTAAATTGAATATTATCAAAATTAATTCATGCAAAGTTTTCCTGAAAAAATAGTGGGATGATGCACCTGTGAAAATGCGAACCTTCGGAAAAGTCGAGAATATTAGAGGGGGGAAGGTATGAAAAAATAATAGCGACGACGGAGGACTTTCACGATGCATACGAAGTTAAGCAGATCCGTTCAACTCAAAGAAATTTTCCATTTGAATACCAGCGTCGGTAAAAATATCCAAATTTTTTTTATACAATACCGAAGTTGAAGTTTAAAATAATTTATCAATACAATTGGTATATTCTAAAGTTAAACCAAATTTTATTTTTGAATTTATTTTTAATTTTTTGTTATTCGAATTTAACCTCAGGAATTTTGAGTTATACAAGGTGACGCATATGAAACTACGGAGGGTGAAACGATATCACCAGCAGTTCTGTGTCAGCCGTTTTTGTTTCTTCTGTAAAAAGTATCATTAGAACCCTGCTAAAATCTATATTTGATTTTTATTTTATTTAATTTAAATTCTAATCGATAATTTAGTAATTTACATTTGAGTCACTAATATTTCAAGGAGATGTCTCTTGGTTTGTTAATGTTGGTATATCATGAAACAGGACGTTCTTCGTTTCCCAAGAAATTCATTACCTAGAACGAATACATTTTTACACGTAGGAAGGTTCCTAGAATATTCTCTGGAATATTCCACTTACATTTAATGTTACTTCCATTAGAAATTCTAATTTTTAATCTCTTATTGTCAAAGAATACATATTTATTGTTCTGACGAATATCTACCATTTATTATGACATATTATTTACTAGCCACAAATATTTCATTTACCTATAATTCACAGCTACTAAAATTATTAATTTATTTGCTTCTATTGTATATTAATTAAATAAAGAAGATCATGTAATACATCATTTTGAAGCGTTTAAACTTTTAAATTGATTGGGCCCTTAATTATTTCTAATTTTTATCGTGCTTTTGCTGCTTCGTGATTGATTAAGTCTAGCCACGATGGCACTTGCCCATTGTTCCACCGATTCTTTTTAAAAACCCAATCTTTTAGAAACTGTAAAGCTTTCTCGATTAGTATATTGCTCAGTTCGAAAGCTTGTGCGCGCTAGTGAGTGATTAATTTTAACTTAATCTCTTGTATGAAGTTTTCTCATATATTCCATATATTTTGTGTTCGCAAGATATAGCATCAGGTCATGGATATCTACATACTCACATGCAAATACGATCACGTGCTGTTCGATACTAATTTTGTACTAACCCTTGTATATTTTAATAATATACTTCATATTACAACCACAGCAATTGATTATATTTAAATTTTTATAAATATATTTAGGTTTTAAGACTTGTTCCTATTTACATTAGTTAAGTACAAGGACAATGTTATTCGTTATCAGTTTATTTCTGCTAATAATTTTTCTTTCAACTTTCCACACGTCCTGGGCTCCTGATGAAAGATCATAAATCAAATGAAATTTATTATTAATTGATTACAATTAGTTTTATTATTGCAACGCTAGAGTTAAGCGGGAAATCCATCAATCATTATTGTTATTTTTAATACCACACATCACAGCGTTGTTAATAGTTAAGCTTTCATGCATCATTGGCATTCTTAGTTTCTAATAACTTGACGCATCAGAGCGATTTTTTCCTTTCCCACACATGACGGAATAGTTAATAAGTTTTCTCAAATTCTGTATACCTCGTAGTGTATATTTCCATTTGTCGAAGAAAATACTGCGTGTTTCAAACAGAATATACGTATTACAAAGTATTATTTTGTCCAAACTATTGATCGCTGCGCCTCGGTTCGGCTATTGGAGAAACGAATACATAGTCTGGTTTATTTAATAGCTGCTAGGTGTCAGTTGTCTTCTATTTTTCTTGGTAACCGTCATATGTTCAAAATGGCTACTCCGCAGCAGAAATCATTTTGTGTTCTCGAGTTTGCGAAGTGCAATTCCGTGATTACAGTACAAAGAAGTTTCAGGTTGAGCTACTATAAAGATCCTCCGAATGGGTGGAACATTCGCGGATGATATCGACAGTTTGTAGATACAGGATGCGTATGTAAAGGAAAGAGTCCTGGCCGCCCTCGTATTTCTGAAGAAAATGTTGCACGAATTCAAACTGCTTTCCAACGTAATCCTTCAAAATCAACTCGTCGTGCCAGTCGGGAGTTGCAAATGCCTACAACAACAATTTGGCGTGTTTTGAGACCTCGGTTTGTTATGAAGCCGTACAAGTTACAGTTGTTACAAGCTCTGCGTCCTGATGACAAACGGAAACGTGTGGCATTTTGTAACGAGATTCATGTACTATTGACAATGTTAGCAATTTCGCACAACACATCGAGTTCAGTGATGAAGCGACTTTACATGTTAGTAGTCTGGTAAACAAACACAATGTTCAAATCTGTTTACGGCCCATTCTTCTTTGATGGCAATAAGGTTAACGGTCAGCAGTATCTCGCTATGTTACAAAACTGGTTGTTTCCGAGGCTGCACGAAGCCCATTTCATTTTTCAACAAGATGGGGCACCCCCTCACTGGAGTCGCCAAGTGCGTGAATATCTGAATGAAACTCTACCGAACCATTGGATTGGTCGTCAAAGAGCTGGTGGCTTAGTATGTCTCAGCTGGGCTCCACGATCACCGAATTTGATACTCTGTGATTTCTTCTTCTGGGGTTCCGTTAAAGGAAACGTTTATGTACCACCACTTTCGCAGAACCTGGAAGAGTTGAAGAACCGGATCCGTGCTGCCATAACATCAGTGACGAAAGGCATGCTTGCCCAAGTATGGGAGGAATTTGAGTATCGATGTGATATTGTTCGTGTCGCTGATAGAGGACATATTGAACATCTGTAATCTGAACTTGAGAGGTTTGTAAATATGTGTGTAAAGTTTCATATTCGTATGTCTTAAAGTTTAATAAATATGTGCATTCGAAATACGTACATATATTCTTTTTCAAACAGCCTATATAGCTGAGATTTGGATTACACAGGCTTATATTAAATTTTTTTTCTATTGATTGTAATTTGCTACTTGTTTTTAAATAATTTTGATGCGGTGATTTCAAATATCAAACCCACTTTTTCTTATCACGTCAGATTTTTCCTCTACGCCATTTTTTCCCGTTTTGCTCGTTTGGGTGTCATTAATAAATGTAAATGCTTAAATTGTTGGAAATGAAAAACATTCCAAATGCATTTTGTTGTTAGCATAATGTGCATATGATTAAAAACTCTACCCCAATAATACTACTGTCGGAATATTCATAGTGTTTTTCAAAACAGACAATAGAGAAGAAAGTGCTCCTGGAGAAAATTTATTCCCTGAAACCTATATACTGAACGGCTATTTGGTATAACTAGTCTTATAATTTGTACAAAATATTGCGCAATAATTTGTATATGTAATTATCGAATTTAAATAAACAAATTGTTATAATTTTGAACTTTATTTATTTTATATCAATTCTCAATAACTTAATAGCTGTTAGTGATTCTTCAAAAAGCAGGACGTAGTACAGACCAAAAAATGATATCTAACCAATCTTGTTAAAGAAAAGGCACAGTCTGCGCCTAGTCCTAGTCCTGACTAGAACACCTAGAACCATATTTTTTAAAAAATTAGGTTAGGAACTATAGCAAATTTTAAAAGGGAGTAGCTGAGCCATTTTATGTTACAAATGAGAAAAGTATATGAGGAGGTTTCTAAAAATGGCTTCGTTACAAGATATTAATACACTTTTGAAAATCTTATTTAATTATTTGTTTCTCAACTTTTGGCCATTAGTGTATAACTCGCATACAAATTACATAATTGCTTGTATGTTATTAAAATGTTTTTCACTATAATTTTCAGACAATAATTTCTTTTTCGTACTTTGCAACACTGTTAGTGATGCCTCCGATCTGATGATTGCATCGTAAAGTATGTCATTTTCGACAATATATTTACCTTGACAGTTTTATTATCCGGTCGCTATTTCTATTGTTGACTAACTTGAAAATTTTATGTCAGCGAAGAAATGGGATTAACTCGTGAACATTATCGCGCAATTATTTTTCATAACTTTCGGCGTGGATTATCTCAACAAGAATGCATCAACGAGCTGAATTCTTTATATGATGATGAAGCACCATCGAAAACTACAGTATATCGTTTGTATAGTGAATTCAAATTTAGATGGCGTTCTTTGAACGATGAATTTCGTGAAGGTCTTCTCACAAATGTTGTTGTGTCGCAAAACATTAATGCAGTGTCTGAATTGATAATGCAAGACCGTCATATGACATACCGTGAGATCGTGGCATCTCTAGATATTAGCAACACTGGCTTGCATAATATCCTGCATGGACATTTAGCCATTAAGAAGCTATGTTCAAGTTGTGTACCACATAATTTGACAACAGTTCAAAAAAGGACTCTTGTCGATTGGTGCCAAGAAATGCGCAAAAAATACAATGGCGGTGATTCAAAGAACATTTATAAAATCGTCACAGATGATGAATCTTGGACCTATATATATGAGCCCGATAGTATTATAAACAGTAGTCGACTGTCTGGGTATTTCAAGATGTACCAAAGCCAACAAAAGTCGTTCGCGCTCGAAGCACATCAAAACAAATGGTCGCCTGCTTGTTTCGGAAAAACCGCTCACGTTGCAACCCTGCCTTTAGAGAGATGTAGAACAGTCAATGCCGAATGGTATACAACTATTTGTTTGCCAAAAGTTTTTGAAGAAATAAGGAAAACAAATCGAAAACGACAGATCATTCTCCACCATGACAATGCGAGTTCGCACAGGTCGGTTCAAACAACTTAATATTTGACCGGGCAAAACATTGAATTGATGAGCCATCCGCCGCACAGCTCTGATCTAGCACCCTGTGATTTCGTTTTGTTCCCGCACGTGAAGAATAAACTTCGTGGTCAACGGTTTTCTACGCCAGAAGAGGCAATTGAGGCATTAAAAACTCATATTTTTGAGATACCGCCTTCACAGTGGCAGCAATGCTTTTTGCATTGGTTTAAACGAATGCAAAAGTGCATTGATTTTCAAGAATATTTTGAAAAGCAATAAAACTATTTTCGATAATAAATTTTTTTTTAATTTGCTTTCCCGAAATATAAACGGCTACCCTCGTATAATAAAATCGCACCGGTAATATCAATTTTAGGTTTTTTAAATGGAGAGCTCCTTCAGAAATTTCGTTCTCATTATTTTAATCAAACTTACCATCTTTGATATAGAAATAATGTGGGTGGCTAATAAAGCGCCTGAATGTCTGTTCCCTTCCACCATTTAAGACGTTAATGTCATTGAAGCTGCGCCACACTAAAATAAAAATTTACTGTTATCGTTATTTCACCAACTATATAATATTTCGAATTTGAGTTTATTGGAGCTTGCATGAACCGAACTACCATTTCCTGTCTGACAAATATAATGAAAATTACCGAGTCTTATTTTTTCTTGTTTCTGCTTTCATCTTTTTCTCCCTACCTCCGCACCCCTTCTCCCTCTCTTTCTCTGTGCCTGTCCCATACAGCGTATTTTGAACTCTGAACACAATGGCACTGTAGATATACCGGTAGATTCGTGAATAGAACCTACGTAGAATGTTAGAGTTCGGGATGTGTAGAAACACCATAAAAAGTTTTATGGAGCGCCGCCTTTTTATATAAACAAAATTCATGCCCGTACACACGGCGCTGTGCATGTATAAGAGTATTCTCTATTGTGTTTTCGTTTTCGTTTGCCGAAAACAAATGATCATAAATTACGAGTTTATTACTAAGCATACAAATTACGAGCATTAAAAAATTAACTATCACGTATAAAGTAACATCATCATTAGAGAATTAACTAGTGTAAACTTTAGTTCCGGATAAAGATGTTCCTAAAAATAACTTGGAACAACAAATAATAATAATATTTATTGCCAAACGGTATGCAGTTACAGAACAAATAAAATAAATATACATATGTATGTATCAACGAAAGAACGAAAGATACATGAAAAATATATATATATATATATATATATATATATATATATATATATATATATATATACGAAAATATATTAATTTAAAAATTAAAAAAATATTAAAAAAAACTAAAAAATAATATGAAGTTAATCGAGTCACAAATATACTATATAAAGTGCTTTAGCATCTCACTACATTGAGGTAAGAGGAGCACTATGCAGGAGGAAATTAGTTCCGGAAAATGGTAAGATGAAAGTACGACAAGAGAGAGGGGATAAACGGGGCACGAAAAAATTAATAGATAAAGTAATTGTAAAGCGTCAATAAAGCTTCCATGAATTCTTCAGTTCCCTTGAGGCAAACAGAACAAGCAGCAGCAATATCATCTCCACAGATTGTTCTGTGTCTTTTGAAATTGTCAAGGAAGGAATCATTTTGTCTATGCTTCCGCATCAATGGTTTTTTTTTAATTTTAAATTGTAAATTATATTCGCTATGAATCATGCCTTGATATAGTTGTCAGAGAAGAATATTTCAAGAGACATGATTTCAGTCTATACCGTTTGTTTTTAAAACACTTTTGTACAGACGAAAATGGATACTTATAATTTAATTTAGTACGTTTACATATTAATAAAATTTTCTAATTTACTGCGAGAAAATCAAAGAGCATTCTCGAAGATAAATTGAATGATTTCATTAGCATCAAACAGGGTACGGAAAGTATTTGCCAAGGAAAGAAAAAATTATTCTCTTCTCTTTTTATTAATTGTGAATGAATTGTAGACTACGCAAAATATTCTGGAATGAAAATAATCATTCTTTGTCTCTACATTTTATTCCGAAGTGAGAAGTTCTTCTTAATATTCCACAATGAGTTCTATTAAAAGAATTTAAATAACTTTTATCATTTCTATACGGAACAATCTTTATTTAGAATCACGGGCGAATAGATCATTCTTGAAGTGAATTTAATCGAAATGTTTTTGTAACAGGCAAATGCTATACTGAATATACATTTCTAGATTTTCTCTTATATTTAATTTGTAGGCGATTTAGGTTAGTGGTGTATTCGATTTTTTCTATTGGATTGATTCAACCTTTACTTGATGAAATTTCATGACTAAATTAATACACAGTTTTATAGTTTCTATTAGTTTTATTTTTAATTACCACACAGTTTCGCCACATTTCTTCAGATGTTTAAAGTATACTAAGTTCTAATGTACTGAATTGACACTAGAGACACAAACAAATGGAAGTTGAAATACTTTAGGTCGAGTATGAAATTGGAAAGATTTCTTAGAAAACAAAATGTAACACGGAATAATAAGTATTACAAAGCACATCAAAACTAATAAAGAGAAAAATTAGCAATAAGTCAGGGGTTAATATGTGGTACATGCCCAAGTATTTATGTTGATCAAACAGGAAGTTCATAATTTATTGTCATTTTAGTTTCACTACGTATTGTAAAAAATAAAAAAAAAATCTGTAGATTTTAAACACCTGAAGAAGCCACTATGTGGTAAGACAATTGCCATTATCTAAAAATAAATTTTGGGAACATAAAAATTTCGATTTAACAAAATATGTATCTTATAATGATGTATGATCTGTGTTTTATGCATGCTAATGCAATATTGGCAACAAGACAAGTGGAAATCTTTCTTGTAATTAAAGGGAATTGTGAACCACTGCCTAATAATAGCGGTCGTCCTCTGGTATCTAAAATGTGTACTTACCAAAACTGTATTAAATGAGATTCACTAACGTTCCAGCTATAACTTGAATAGGAAGTCGAACTTTTTAGCTGTCGTGACACAACTCTCTAGTGTGTTTCAAAGCATGAGCGTTGTACTAGGTTGCCGCTTGTAGGTGTTATTACACTTACTGACCTTATGCTTGTAACCGCACATCATATCCAGTAATTCTACTAAAATCCTACCTTGACTTAGTTATTGATGTGATCGAAAAATTCGTGAATCTTTATAGATCAAAAAATCCTAATAGCTTAAGCCGTATTGATGGTTTCCTCTACACAACTACTGGCAATTCTATATCTCCAAACAGCTCAACCCTATTCGTAACGCTCCAGTGATTCATTACCATCTTCGCTCCTATATAATCTTATACGCAACGCATCAGTTTCAGAGCAACAATGAAAGCCATAGCAGCAGTTAAGGACTGAAAATGTCCCATATAAGTGGAGATGACATGCCGGCAGGAGAATAAGTACCAAGGACGCATTTCTAGCGCCCGGATGCCAAGATGAAAACAGTATGGATAACGGCCGCGGAAGTCTACAAACCAAGTATTATATATTCAAATTGAATGTGAAAAGTATTTGCATTTTACATCAAAGGTATAATTATAATGATTTAATGATTAAAAATGTTTTATCTTTTATGTACTTTATTAATTAATGCCTAATCATTGTGTATGTATGCAGATATTAAACAAATAAAGTGTAAATCTCGTGTCTGATATATTCATAAAAATCGAATAGGCATCGAAATAGATCATATTCATATTAGAAATCAGTAGCTGTGGTTGCAAGTTAGTTTAAGAATATTAATTATTATTTAAGGTTAAGGCACATGTTGCTACTAAACGCATAAACTGGGAGTTCATTTAAATATTACATCACGCACTTACAAACTCATCCACATGATAAATATAAGCGAGTCGATTATTAATGGGTATTGGTATAAGCGATCTGTGTCTATCGTTTCAACTTAATTGGCATATAACATTTAATTGCAAAATTATGCTTGAAACGTATTATGAATTTGTTCCATCAAAATCTCCCGGAAGCTACTACATCTTCTTTTTGAATATGGTTTTGCTGACATAAGAATGCTAGCCTTAATACACTACCGTGGAATTTAAATCTACACAATACACAATGTAATTGTAATATAATTACCTTGCGTCGATACAATTCTAACGAGTTTTTGTTCTAGTTCTGCGGTGCGTGGTTTTTCCTTTGTAAATCTGTGTTATATATTGATATAAACAAGGAAAATTTTACTAGGAAAATATATTCTTTGTATTTAAAATAAACTATTAAATTTGAAAAAGGGACTTAACTGAAGAACATATCCTGTTATGAAAATTTAGATTATATACGAGCCTTACATAGTTTTTAAGAAACTTATATTTAAACTTAATTTTAGTAAATATACCAGATATACCGGAAAGTCATTACCGGTTTTGTCGTAAAAAAAAAACTACACAATTTTCAAAAGAATGGAAAAATTTATTTATTCAAAGTATTGGCAATTTGATTCTACATCCTGCCCATCTTTCAAGCAATTTATGGCCGTCATTCCAAAAAAATGTTTGTCTTTTGTACAAAATCATTCATTGAGCCATTTTCTAGTTTCTTCGAAATTGGCAAAGTGCTGCACTGCAAGCGCGTGGCCCATTGACGCGGAAAGGTGATAGTCGGACGAGGCAAGGTCTGGACAGTATGGCGAGTACGACATTACGTCATATGCGCTGTCAATGTTTCCTTGACCGGTATTGTTGTATGAGACGGCGCGTATTCTGAACGTTTTTCTATCAATACCTATAATATGATAATTTTTTGTCGGTAGCCATCAGTATTAACTGTTTCACCAGGATCAACAGTTCATAATACACCACGTCACTCTGGTCCCACCAAACACAGAGCATTGTCTTGAGACCAAAATGATTTGGCCTTGGAATCGATGGGCCGGTTTCACCAGGGGATAACCATGACTCTTTGCTTTTAGGGTTTTCGAAATAAATCCGTTTTTCATTACCTGTCACTATTCGATGCAGGAATAACATCCAATCACACCTTTCAAGCAGCATTTCACAGACGATTTTTCGATTTTCCGTTTCCCTGTTATTCAATTGATGTAGTACCCATTTTTCCAACTTTTGGATTTTTTTCTTTGCTCGTAATCGGTCACTAATCATTTCTTGGACCACATTATCGCTTCTGCCAATTGCTTTTAAGTTTGGGTTTGGGTGATCATTCAATAACTGCTGTAGTTTCGCATCTTCAAACTTCTTCGGTCTACCAGAACGTTCTTTGTCTTGCACATTGAAATCACCACTTTTAAATCATTGAAGTCGCGCCTCACATGTTTCTATGATTGGAGCATGCTCACCATAAGTTTCTGTCAGCAAATGATAACTTTCAACGGCTTTTTTTTTGATTAAATAAAAAACAAGTTAAACTAGACACTTTTTGAAGAGGTATAAATTATGGTGGAAGTAGAAACGTACGTCAAAAGTTAATTACATACTAGACAAATCATACCATTAATGCGTATATGATCTTATTACTCATTAAATTCTTCATTTCGTAAGTGTAAAATTCACAGCTATATGTATTTTTTAAAAACGAAGTAGGCTTTTATTAGTAGCTCAACTTAAATTAACTTGATTTGGGTACAAATTTCTTATAAATAGTTTGAAATAAATTAGTATTTTAGTAATAGTCGGAAGTGATGGGTAAAATAAAAAATCTTTATTTTTGAACTGAAAAAATCAGAATACTTAGTAGTTCAAATGGTTAAAATAAATGACAAAAAATAAAATTCATGTTCTTATATATTCCTATACAAAGGGACACTATATATATTCATGTAACGTCAACTCATGTCTGTTCGAATTTATTATAACCTTTCCAGTTCCTGAAGAGAGGTTTAGAGAATATTGACAATGCCAATAGAATCCAATCTGTAAAAGTGAATGAATAAAATTGAACAGAACTAAACAACTTCCAAATAAAAGCCGAAAAGGAACCATCGAGTACTTTTAAAATGAAAGTATCGAAATCCTAAGAGAAAGAATATAAAAATGGAACTACACATATTATCAAGTAACAAGATTTATTAACAAAAGTGAAGTTGAGCTTCGAGGGTTGAGTGCCGAATTTCAAAAATGCGTCATTCTTATCTTTCTTGTTTAAGAAAAACGAATATTAACACATGTTAGCGAAGTTATGCAATATATTACTTAATAATAATTTTTAAAAGAAAATTCACAATTCATTCTTAGAGTTTGATATAATTAGAGACAAATAAAATTTGGGAATACTTTTGTATTTGCATTTCTGTAAATATTGTTTTGTACTTTGTTGAAGCAGGGCGTACCACACCTTTATTTTGTCTAGGATGCTACGCATAAACCGTATTCAATATGTTATTAACATTTTTGCAAAGCACATGTATCTAATTTTATACATGTAATAAATATATAGTTTGCAATTAGAGGGGGATAATTTAACGGAAGATGATATCTAAAAGTAGAACACTTGAATTACGGTAAAGACTTTTTTCAACACATACCCCTTCAACTTCAATACACTTGG
This sequence comes from Dermolepida albohirtum, assembly GCA_031893035.1. Taxonomy (NCBI): domain Eukaryota; kingdom Metazoa; phylum Arthropoda; class Insecta; order Coleoptera; family Scarabaeidae; genus Dermolepida; species Dermolepida albohirtum. The sequence goes on from JAVIWB010003149.1 coordinate 99,448, forward strand.
AGCAGAGGTGCTGGAATATCATTTACACATCCCGTTGATAGTATGTCCCTTTCACAGAGAGTCGATAGTAAGTATCATCCATTACCTTCAAATCCCAAAATATTATGACCATTATATTTCCAGACGAAGGAAACTTCTAGACTTCTTTGGGAAAAGACTGCCACGACGCCTCTACTGTTGTTATTGTCATTTCGATAATGGAACAAAGTAACTGAGTCAAGTTTCGATTGTAACAAATCGGCGCAGAAGATTTACTGGATTATGTTAAAGTGTTTGAAGTTGTCGTTAGAAATTCGCGCTTTCTCACATTTTCGATCAATTTTCAGCAAAAGAGGCATCCACCTGGCAAAGTGTTTAGAGATACCTCATTCGATATGCAAAATGTTATGTACACATTCAGTGCCCACATAGGTCACAGTCTTGGGAATCTTATCCACTTTCACTTTTCAGTCATGTAACACGACGTCATGACATTTTCCAATCATTTCTGGAATGGTAATACGTTTTGACAGTCCGCGATATTCTTTACCTTCAACTCATACCGCTAGGTTTAAAGCGAGAAACTCAGTAGCAAATCGCGGTCTTCGAAGAGTTTCCTGCATACTCACCAAAATCTCAGTTGTATTCATCTTATAAAAAAGAGGTAATTTTGATGGAGTCTGTGGTCGATTAACTTAATCACTTAAGGTTGATATATCATCATTTGGCTTTCGACGGTACAGATCCCGTACACGATCTGTTTCGTGCGGGTTTTTGCCGTAGTTTTTAGGTGTGACACTGTTTAATGATGTGCTGATGACGACAACTTAATTGTCGAAATATGTGTATAGAATAAGAAAATTAATTGTGGAAAAAGGTTATATATCAACCTTAAGTAATTATAAAAAGGTATCGACGAATAGCTAATAGCAATTTTCAATAAACACGCCTTTTTTAAGCAACTGTATCTATCAAATTAAATGTTAGACGATACTAAAAATTTAATGGCTTCTTTTAAATGCTTGTGCTACTCAAAAAATACCAATTTTTTTCACAAACAAACACTGGCATGTCTCGTTTTCCATCAAATTATCGAAGTAAAACAGAAAAAACAAAGTAAATTTTCATACAGACAATTCTATCGTAATGGTTTTCATTTCCTTAATCTTTATATTATTAGTTTTAAGAGATTCATCTTGATATATTTCTATAAAATGAACTCATATATTATTTATCTTAAGTAACACAAATGGTAACGTGGAAATAAGTTATGTCTATCTACACCTGGTGTTTTAATAATCAACTAAATGCGAGTAGCAAGGTTTAGTTTACATGCTCTAAACGATGATAGTGTACTTGTAAGGTTCAAGGGTCGGTCATTCCCAAAAGTAATGGCGGAATTGCGGAAAATTCTTGAAATTAATACTACACTTCACTCGACAGTAAAGTTTCAAGAACATCGTGAGAGACTTCAGGCTAAATTTTGCTTGACTCATTGGGGATTATGTAAGTTACGCGATAACGTGGGTTTGTTGTCGCTAGTAGCATTTTGTTCTTCTCTCATTGAATTACGTATGCGGTATGATATTCTATTTTATTTCATTTAAGAAACACAACTATTCCTGATATACTGTAAAAAATTGTATGACTTCTAGCCAATGAAAAATAAATATTCTGTCCCGCTTAAGATATTTTCAAGTACAAATTAAATTTTAAAAGAAATAATATCCACACTTCAAATGAATTTATAGCTTAAAACAATATGGAAGTTCCTGTCATAAATTTTTTGTATAATATAATAAGTGGACAACAGAAATAAAATTAATTTGTTTTATATTAAACTATATTTAAACTTGAATTAAGTCTTCCTGTCGTGTTATTCGTTGTAGCTAGGGGATATGTATCAACCTTCAGTGATCAACGTAATAACGGGTCTTCCAATAGGGACTTCCGAACTGTGACAGTTAATAGTGGCCATATTGTTGAAACTACATCTGTCGAATCGTCTGCCATTTATTCAGTCTGTTTTGCTAAATCACCATGGATGAATATAGCGTTTAATAGCACGTGAAAATGATAAATTGTTTTATCAAAATGGATGTTCTGTGTGATGGATAAATTTGAGTACAGTAAGGATTGAACCAACACACGTATGTATGACTACGAAACGCAAGATCTGCTTAAAACATAGCTGCTGCCCTTGAGAGTGTGCGGGAGAATCCGAGGCAGTCGATTCCATGTCGCTGGTGAATTTTGCCTAGTGACTTGGGCCTGCACCCGTACGAAATTCAACTGACCCAGGAGCTGCAGGTAAACGACCATAGACAACGACGTGTGTTCGCTGAATGGGCTCTGGAGCAGTTGGAAACTGACCCTAATTTTCATCAAAAAATCAAATTCAGCAATGAGGTCCATTTCTGGATGAATGAGCATGTCAACAAATAAAATTATCGAATTTAGGACGAAACCAATCCACACGAGATACAAGAGGGTCTAATGCATTCCGAAAAAGGGAGTATTTGGTGTGGATTTTGGGCTGGCGGCGTCATCGATCCGTATTTCTTTGAGAACAGCGACAGCCAGGTAATCATCGTCAACAGCGAGCGCTATAGCTCCATGATTACCAACTTATTTTGGCCTGAATTGGATGATATGGACACCAACGACATGTGGTTTCAACAGGTGACGCTACGTGGTGAACAGCTCATGCCACATTGGACATTCTGCACCAGTGATTTGAGGGTATGGTCATCTCACGTGGAGGTGATGTGAACTGGCCACCGAGATCGTGCGATTTGACCCCGTTAGTCGGTTTCTTGTGGGGTTTTCTTAAATCACAGGACTATGCGAATAAGTCACAAACCACAGCTGCCCTCAAAGCCAACATAACCCATGCCATCGGTCAAATTTAGCCTGATTTATGCGCCAGAAAATGGAAAATTGGACATTTCGGATCCATGCTACCCAGCGAAACCGCGGCGGGCATTTGCAGGATGTTATATTCCATACATAATGGCAAACGAATAAAAAATTTCGATGATATCTCACACAGACTTTGTTTTATTTAAATTTAAAGATAGGAAGCACTTAATGAAAGACCGTTTATAAATGAATATTAAAACACCTTTCTCACATCGAAACGTTCCTTGTTTCCATCGCTTGTTTTTTTTTTCTCTATTGTATTCATTCTTTTCATAGAGAATGTGTATGTACACTCGGCAAATTTTTTTGTCACACCTCTAAAGGATGTGCATAGTTAACATTGTTTGCTTGTTTATGAATAATAAATCACTACTACTTTTTAATAAAAGTTTAAAGTTATAAAAGTTTTATGAGCAGAAACAATCATTAAGAAAATTATTTCTAATGTCTGTTCTATTATCAATATTATCTCATTTTTGAAATTTTTGTGAAGTTATAGCAAACTTTATTAGCAGTCATGCAATGGAATTAAATGTAATAAGAAAATATAAATGATAAGTTATGGCTATTTATAATTAATATACAAATGTTATTTAACTAAATATACAGAGTATTAGGCTATAGTAGCATGTTGTCATATATTAAAGAATATTAGCTCTATGAATAACATGTAATTTAAATTGCTGTGTATTGTGTACTACCTGACCAAATTGAATGTATTAGGGTTTGTTTGAAAGCACTTTACAGTCTTCATTTACTGGCTTTTGATAGTCTTTCTCTATAAAAGTTAATAAAAATTACAATTGAAACAAAATAGATTGATTATTTTACAGCTTGACAGAGTCAGCAATCAAAAGAAATAGTTTATAATTGTAACAATGTTGTTGCAACGTCTGCTAGCTGTGCATTTCTAGTGCATTGAATGTGTACGTTTTTCAGGATTTCAATTCGGTAAAACATTTTAGCAAACAGTTGCGTTCGCTTTTAATACCAACTAGAGACCGTGCTGTTAAAAATAAAGCATACTTTTGCTTATTTAGGATTAGATTCGCTTTTTCGTATTTTTAGGTACTTATTTCGAGTGGAAAATAGACTCACCCTCTGTGAACAAATCCGAAACTCAATATTATTTGTATGCGTAAGTTTGTCCAATATATCACAGATTATTACAGCGAAACAATTTGTGTACTTAGTTAGATTAGTTTTGCTTATTAGTTCTAAGATAATTGTAAACAGCCATAAATTATGTCTTTATAATATTATTCATCATCATAAATCATAAATAGTATTAGTAAAATACTAAAAAGTAATGTTACAAACACAATTTAATCTCTGTTTTAGATATTCAGTTTAGTACATTTTTATTGTTACTCTTAACGCCCGTCATATTTATCAGCCGAAGAAACATTATGGTCTATGTAGATCTCCTTGATATTTTAATTTTGTTTTTATTAATAAAATTTAATTACTCGAATCGTATGATTATCGTCTTTATAATTGATTGGAAGTTATTCCGGGTGGTTTTGTAATTAACGACTATAATAAAAGGCGTTCATTTTTATTCTCGATACGTGGCGACTGTAGTGACATAAAAGCAATATGATTGCCATTATTGGCCTCTTTTAATCAATTACATTGCGTGAGTTAATAAGTATCTTCCTTTACGCCGTTAGAAGTTCAACTTTGGATTAGAAATTGTGTTTACATTTAAAAGGCAGTAGCTGTTTACGGAGACTCTGTAACATCATTTGCGGTAGTGAAAACGTTTGGGGCAACTAAAAATTGCAACCACCATCGCTAATATCAGAAAATTTCACCAAATAGTGCTAGATGATAATCGAATTAGGATTGGAGAAATAACAAAGGCCTTGGTATCTCTAAATAAAGTGTTCGCTATATATTGACTCAAGATTTGAGCATGAAAGAGCTAACCGCGTGTTGGGTGCCATGCTTGCTTACTCAGGACCAAAAACGCATTCGAATGAACATTTTCAAAGTCCTGTTGAGGTAGTTTAAGCGAAATAAGTCAGAGTTTTGGCATCGATTAATAAATGTAGATGAAATTTGAATGCACCACTAGACTCCTGAAACTAAGGCATAATTGTCGCAATCCACTATCTACGGCGGGTGAATCGGGAAATCGAGAAAATAATGGTGATGTCTTTTTGGGATAGTTATGAAGTTGTATTAGTCGACTAGCTTGGAAAAGGAAGAAAATAATGGGGGCGTACTTGACAACGTGAGCGCAGAAATTGCGGGAAAATAGCCTCATTTGAAGAAAGGAAAGTTTTGTTTCTCACACTTCAATGTTTACCAAGGAAAAAAGTCACGAACTGGGGTTCGAATGGATTGACCATCCACAGTTTTCACTCAGCTCTGTTTTCTACGGTGAAAGTTTTGCTCGGAGGACACAAATTTTCATCGAATGAGAAAGCCATCATATTTGTAAACATCAATTTTTCAGAACAAGACGCCAACTGGTATTTGGAGGGATTAAAGAGCATAACTGGGAAAAGTGTACATATTTAGAGGGAGACTATGTTGAAAAATAATACTGCATTTGAAAAAACAATATTTGTTTATATGGTAGGCTGGAAACTTTTCGAATTATCCGTATTAATGCTTTCTTCGAAAGTCGAACAGTGAGTGTTGTAAGGCCTACAATATTTAGTACTACGGAATGTAGAAATTCTATTTACTAGGGTAATCAACTATTTAGTAGTGTTATTTGAACTAAATGCTTGGGTGGATTTCCCATGTTTTAGAAACTACTAGTAAAGTAATTATTCCCCACGAAAGTGTGGGCGAATGGTTGAGATGAACTGAAGATTTAGTTCCAAGATGACTCCATGAATATTCATAAATGTAATTAGATCCATAGATCTAATTACATTTAATGTAATTAGATTCAAGCTGATACATAAAGATGTAAGTATTTACTTACATCTTTATGTATCAGCTTGTTAAATAGACTGATCCAGTGTCGTCACAATCATAATAACCTGCGTACTCTGTCAAGGGTTGGCCTCTACATTTTCTTTGTTTGCAAAATTTTGACTCGAAGATGTTTTTGATCTTTTATAAGTTGTGGTTAAAATCAGTTACGTTTTAGCATAACTGGTTTTGTCTACTATGAAACAAAATATTGTGTACATACTTTTCTTTTTAATATCGGTCACCCTCAAAATTACAAAAAGAAGAGAAAATACCAAAAACGGGCGCTTTCTGAAACGTCTAACTTAAGCCCATATAATAGTAGATTAATATTCGCTTTTTTATTTTTTTCAATATTTGGGAAATATCTTTGATTTAAAAAGGTTTCAGAGTTTTTAGCCTTTTATTTACAATGAAATCCTTTGTTTTTCCGCTGCCTTAAATATGATACGTTATTATGTTTTCATTTTGATTTCGTAATCTATATTTTCCTATAATTGATTCCTGCAATATTCATTATCTTTTGTTTATCTTACATCTAGTAATTTTAATATCAACGTCAGGATCAATGCTTTCATAACAAAATTCGAACGAATAAAGTGAACATAAGAAAATGAGAACCTACAGAAACGAATCTTCAGATATATTTTTTACAGACTCTAATATGGCAGTATGTCATCGTCGGTTAAGAGAATGTTTTCTTTTCTTTCGCATATGTTGGCGGCATCGTTTCAAGTTGTAGAAAAAACGGTCGACAGCTAAGTGTAGGAGAAGATTGAGGAGATGGAGAACAAAAAATAAAACGACACTGAGGAGAAAAAATCGGTTGAAGGAAAGCACCTAAATGTGCAAGCCGTCAAGCTTAAGCAAAATAATATCCTTAATGATCCTTATATTCCGTTTCAGGTTCTTTAACCGGAATGTGTATATGTTCAGATATGCATGTGCCTTGTATTTACTGTAAGCTCCCTAGTGAAGAAGAGAACATTTCAAACGACATTAATCCTTTTACTCTATATACCGGGACTAAGACTAAATGCAAACATTTTGTAAAAAAAGCCCAGACGGGTGTAAGCCCGTTCCTACAACTAAACGGCTAGTAAATTATTCACACAAGGAAAACGACATAAAATCGCACAAAATGCTCTCGCACATATACATATACACTCTCTCGAGCATGTCTCTAAGCCAGCTACAAGTATCACAACGACACTTGCACATAAACTATTAGCGAGTCTGCATTAATTAAATTTCCGTAAACAATAGTCGTAAAATCTGCACGTTACATAATTTTTACCATTAGAATACATTATTTCCAATTAATTTGGAAGATCTAAAATTTGCATACGAAATAAAAAAGGAATAGCCTGTATCCAATTCAAAATTTAGTAAGGAAATGGTGTTGATCAAATTGAGTTGCTTATCCAAATTCTAATCATCTAATGTATATTATTCATCAAGCGCTAAAAGATTAATTTAAGTTTTTGATAATTGTAACGTTTTTGCGGCTTATCTTTGATTTCGTCGATCGAAATATGTACTGAATATTATAAAATTTGTTTTCAGAAGTTTATGGAATAAATAATACTCGTTTTCACTTAGTTGATTTGTAACAAGACTTCTGAAAACAATTTCTTTTCTCTGGAACATACAGTCCATAGCCAGAATCTTGCCGCCACCTCGATAATTTTTTTAATTTTCTTTACTTCAACTAATGTAATTCAAAAACAAGTGATAAACCGACAGATATGACTATCTAATATTTATTTAGTATATTCTATGTTAAATTATTTCTAAGACAGAAACAAGTTTTTGTAGTAATCTCGGTACCTGCAATCGACTCATTTACTAATCTTCTTATTTATTGTGAGCGGGTTTTTTGAAGACCAATACCAGGAAAGTTTTGCAATACAGCTTTGTTTATTTAATTTTTTCAAAGTAATTTCCTCTACACTCAATATACCTCTCCATCTTCCGAAACCAATCTTTAAACCAGTTCTGCCAAGTTTCACTAGGGAGTAAAGCACACTCGTTGTCCCATGCACGCAGAAGGTCCTCATCACTGGAAAACCGCCTCACTTTTAGCTCATTTTCACATGCGGGAACAGTGCAAAGTAGTAGAGAGGAAGATCTGGACTGTAGGAAGGGTGCTCGACAAGTTTCAATCCTGTCATCAAATATTCGGTGCAGGCTTTGGCGCGGTGAGCTGGAGCATTATCGTGATGGAGGAACAAGATGTCCTTTCTTGACTTTGGCCGCAGGTTCTTGATAGATGCAATGACTTTAGGCAGGCACTGTTTAGTATGCCACTTAGCTATGTCTGTCTTTTGTGTGTCTAAAATGGCGCTTTCCACAATTCCACTCGATTTGAACAAATACAGCTATTATTTTCTTCTTTACAGATAAGGATTTTCTGACAACTACGGGTGTCCTCAACATCAAAGACCAAAACTTTGTTTTGAGCTTTGGTCGGCACATCGTAATAATATAACTAAGTCTTGTCACCTGTCACGATGGTGCTCACATATCTAGATTGTCCCTTATTAAACTTTTTAGCATCTCCCTGCACCAAGTCACACGTCATATCATCTGCTCTTCAGTCAGTCGATGCGGCACCCAGAGAGAACAAAGTTTCTTCACGTGCAAAATCGAACGAATTGCTGGTGCATTCAGGCCTGAAGTACCCTCTATCTGTTGGTATGTCAGTCAATTTTCTCACACTAGTAACGTTTTCCTCCATAACTGACGTTCGTGGCTTTCCCGGCCTCGCGGCATCCTCCACAGTTAAATTTCGCCTTTGGAATTTTCTATTTTCGCCTAGTGCAAGAATCATTTCTTCGAAGCACTGATCTATGTTTAAACCACGCACGAAATTATAACCCAAAACTGCCCTTATCTCATTTCGTGGCCACGATGCCATCGCAAGCACTTTACACTCTCACTGCTAATGAGTAACTGAGTTCATCGACATGGCGCGGCGGCTACTATGCACGTATGAACATATCTTAACATGCAGCAACAAGCAGTTTCCTACGATTCATTGTTGCGTCATATTGCAAAACTTTCCTAGTACCCTTTGTATACATGACTAAATGTGTCTTAATCTTATATTGCATCTAGCTTTCTAGTGTCTAGTTAATATTAAATTACAAAAATTTGGCTATCTATAGGTAGTTTTTGATTTCAAATTTAAAGTATTGCACAAAATATATTATTCTAAGTAATTTGATTGTCGTAATATAGACATGTACTTAGCATCAATATTTTAATGTCGTTACTGAAGTTGGTAATTTTATAGCGAAGCCAATGGTGCACGCTGAGAGCAACTTAATGCGTTTTTGTTGATTTTATTATGTTATTTGTATTTAAATACATCACAGCCTGCAATACAAATACGCTAAAAATAATTTCTTAAATTAAGAATAATATTTCTTGAGGCCAAACATATTGATAATGTATTTTAGCTAAACTTATATATATATAAATAATTTTGCAAAATGCAATATATTAATGCAAACAAAATGTGGTGAGAATTTGATGTCATACGTTATCTATACGTATTTATGTATTGAGAAATTTGGTAAAAACCCTACACATATATCTAAGTATTTTGACATGAATATAAACATATGACATTTAAATGTTCATATTATGTGGTGTGATATCAAATATGCTTGTTGACAATAAGCCGTTAGATAAAAGGTTTACAATTCTTAATAGAAACATTCCATCTATGGGTATAAAGATGTACATGGTACTGGGGACAAATTTAGTTAATTTTAAAATAAAATATATCTATTAATTTTGTTTCGGATACACTTAATATAGTGAGGTGTTATCATACACATTGAAAACTATTAAGTTTTTCTCATTTTATGAGATCTATTTTCCACAACATTAATAAAAGATGAACATTGATTTGAATACTTTTATTGTATATAGATTCTTTAGTTTATTTATATTACGTTATACTAATATAATTTAGCAAGCTTGGAATTTTAAAATAGTTGGACAAATTTGACAACATCGATATTCCCTAAAATAACATTGGGTGAAATCTCGATAATATAAACATAATGAAGAAGGAAAATGGCGTACCATTAATTTATAATTTCTTATAATGCTTTATAAGTGAGTAGTTGTTTATGTTTTATGTCAACTGAAATTGATATTAACAATGGAGATAAGGATGATTACATGAATCATCAGAAAATATATTAAAAGGATACAATGAAAAAAATGTCTGGCAGATAGCAATAGAATTCTTCTAAATTTTATTCAAAACTATGAAAAATGGAAATTTGTTATACAATATAGTTTAAACAACTAAACGTAAAATATAATAAATTTGGAAATTAAAATTAAAATGTTTATAAAAAGGATAAGTGAAACAATAAAGCAGTGACGTAGCAAATGAAAAATAGTCCACATTATGTTCGACTGCACTGGCTGCGTGCGCAAGCGCTTTGGCTTGTATAATCGGAAATAACAGCCGAAGAAGGGAGAATTGGCCTGACTTTCAAAACTAGAAGATGTAGAAGAATTTTGTAAGTGTTTGTTTGCCTAAAATTTTGTTCAGTTTATTTTACTGTACTGTGGTGATATATTAGAGGCCCTATAAATCCAAAGAGGTACTAATAACTCTTTAAAATAATTTTATTAGTGTAATTCCATGTCAAACTTTGGAACTTATTTTAAGTAAATTTCTTGTCTGGATTTAGTCGATTTAAATTTATTTATTTGATTTTACTAAACATTCAGTTATTGATGTTTGCTATTAGGTGGGTGATCACCATGTATGTATACTAGATAACCGGTTGGGTACGTGGTTCAGTTTTTAAGTTTATTTTCTACTTTATGAAACATCTGATAGTGAACGTGCACTATTAGGTAGGTAATCACCATGTGTGTACAATGGGATATGTAAAGTAGGCTACTTTGTTCTCATCTTAAAGACAGATAAGAAATTATTTATTTCACACCATGGCGAAAATTCAAGTATTACGGTTTGAATTGCTTGACTGTCCGCCTTACTCACCAAGTCTAGCCCCAAAGCGACTTCATTTTGTTCCCTCATCTAAAAATTGAGCTCGGAGGACAGAGATTTTCCTCAAATGAGGAGGCAATCACTTTCCTGAACAATTATTTTGCAGAGAAAAACGCCGAGTACTATTTGGCCGGATTAAAGAAAACCACAAAAATAAAACAAAAGCTTGTTTGTAAACTATTTCTAAAAATTGTTTTCAATTAAAGTATAATTTTGTTTTCCCCGTTCTTATGAACCTGGCCGCTTCAATTGAGCTAACCCGCTAGGTGGTAAAATATTTTTTATTTGATTAAGAAGAAATAATACGCATTATAAATGTCGCAATGTTGTCTTGACTTACCAAGACTACTGCCAATTTGATCGAAAAACGCACAATAACATCAACCTCAATCAGCATATTTGATATCTTTGTCTTATGCCTGGAGACAGTACGATAACGTGTTTGACGAGCAATGTTACAGATTAAGCATGGCTTCCAAACACCTTTTGTTAATGAAGAACCAGCCAATTGCAAAGGTATTAAGATCGACTGCAAAAATATCGAAAAGCAAGCAAAACTTTATTCAGCTAACATTGACAAGGTGCGGGTTGGTACATCGTATTTAAAGAGACCGGCTAAATGATCTTTTGCCTTTTTAAAAATTTGTAATGTGATAAATCAATCCAAAGTATACATTTTACGTTAGACGAAATATGTACGAAAACAGGAAATTGTCACAAGGCAACCTTCTGCGTGAAATGTGCTTTGTTAAATTATTTTCTAAATATAACTACACTAAAGATGGATGCTAAAAATTTTTTTAATGTGTTCTTTCTATTGCAAATCTATATGTTGGATCAATGCTACTTTTTGTACAATAGCTTAATTACATACAAATAGACTAGATAAACACTCACCTTGCATTTCCAATGTCCTTAAAGTAAAAGCCTTGATATTTCAATGTGAAATGATTACATAATAATTAATGCATGTTGATGATTTTATTGCACAGCTTGTTATATTACATCAAATACCAAATTAATGTAGTTATAAAAAAAATTTTCACTCGTCTAAGAATGCGAAAAATGCAGGAAATACTCGTGTCATTCTTAACAAAAATAGTTATGAGGTATTATTATCAAAAATTATTTTTTCGATTAATGACAAACTTAATTTATGCATATGCGGGAAGACAAGAAAGATTTTCTACCTAATAATGAAACAAAAGACTACCATTTATTGATAATTTTATTTTCGAAAATCTTGACTTCAATGCATTTGTACCGTCTGTTCTTCTGATATTCCATAGGAAAAGCTAGTCTTCAAGATAGACATGAATCTTCTCTTCCAATTAGTCTGCTAAAGGGCGCCCTCTCTGGGGTTCGCGCATCGTTCTGAAGAAGAAGAATGCGTGCGACGCAAACTTGGACATTTTTGTTTAAAAGCCTTACGTAATTACATTAACGAATTACCTGGCGCAGAATTGCTGTTGTGTGACTTCCTTTGGCATTTATCCAACAAAAATAATTTCTCTTATGTTCCAAAAAGCCAATCCTCAATGAGTTCGTGATCCACTGTCCAATATTTCACTTTAAAATATGACAGCCTATACTGCAATAATTCGTTCTTGAATAGTTTTAGTTCTTTTGTCAAAATCTGGTGACACCATGATCTAATTTCAAGGGACTTACTTTTCGTTGACGAACATTTAATAGAAAATAAAATAATTAACGAATAGAAATTAAATTTGGCACATAAATGGAAAAATACAATATCACTACCGATTATTAAGTAACGCGCGATTTCTTGTTTCCTTAATGACTACGTAGATAAGATTAACATATAATACATTTCATATTTGGATCTCTATGATGCTGAATTTGATGATTTAGACATTTATTATGCATTGCACCTGCATCATATATTATGTAAATAGAGTAACTACTAGAACTTTTTAATATGTGCACATAGTAATTCTAGCTCCCGGACTACTTGCTTTAAAAATTTGAGCAAATATAGTATTTTGTTTTTATTAAACATTATACCTGCCACACTATAGGTCGTTTACTATTTGGGAAATAATTATAACGATAGCTGTCAGAATAGAGCATAATTTGTCTGTGTCAGAAAATTGATAGCTTTACCGAATATAAATTTTTGTAAAAAATTTGTTGTGGTAATACAGATATCTTTAATCACGTTTATTTTATAATAATTGCATATGACAAATGTCAAAAATTAACAATATAATGTAACTGAAATGTAAATAGTTTTTACATTTGTTATGTCCTTTCAAAATAGACAATTACCGGCACTGTTTTTTACAGTAATATTTACGTCGCGATGCATCTTCATGTATGTATGTATAATTTAAAAAATGTTTTGTTGAACAACTTTTCCTTTTAAAGGAGTGTACAACAAATGGAAACTGAAAATGGTTATGACGGTGACGATTATGATGACAGTGATAACATGAAGGACGATATCAATTTAGATGGCGATGACCTTGAGGAGACAGTTAAACCTGATATTCTAAATAGATCGAAATTTCTTGTACGTTTTACTTTACATTACAAGGAAATACGTTTGCGGTGCAGTAAAATCATCTTAGTTTCAATAAAATTTATGTCCTTATAGAATACAAAAAAATAGTTTAAATTTCGTTTGGTAATTTAATTGTAATATACTTTTAGGCTAATATTCATTTTAGTAATCGACACGTGTGCTCTGGAGCATATATTCATCCTTTGTGGGTTATTACGGCTGCATCATGCTTATCAGGTAATTTATTTATTTATGATATTTAGATGTAGCTTTATATTAATGACATATAAAAATTGTTTCAAATTATTATTTAGCCTCCTGCTATTAAAAGCGGTAAGCGTAAATTGAGTCCCAGTGTTAAAATTCAACGTAAATTGAGTCCCGGTGTATTAAATATGGGTGCGTAAATTGAGTTACAAATAAGTAGCGTAAATTGAGTCCCATCATAGAGTTGATAGAAAAATAAAATCATACAAATAAAACATTCCTTGGCACTGAAAAATTTATTTAGATACAAATTACAAAATTATGTACAATATCTCTCAGTACATACCTATGTATAAAAAACTAGTGGGTTACTAAAAACTAAGAAACTAAAGAAATTTAAAAGATACGTTTTTAATAAATTGGGAAAGAGTAATTTTCTTATTACATACAGCATTCATTGCTTTTCTCAAGTAGGTTTCATTTGCAAGGATTATTTTAGATTTCTTAGTCGGCTTACTAGTTGAATGTATGTTTCTGCTTATATGCCTTTTAGCACTTCAATAAATGTATAAATATTAGGGTGTGGGCTGTTAAATCGACAATTTAACAGCCCACATTAAGCCCGAGTAAGTCTAGCATGAAAGGATTTACAGGTCTCCACTCCCGCGGAGGAAATGGTGACTCTTCTGATATAAATGTTTCCAATATATAATCGCAAAATTCAGTTAGTTGCTGGTCATTGGGAATTACAGCCATTATATATTTAGTGAAGACTGTTAATACATCTTCAGGATTTAGAAATGGAAGTCCAAAAATGAATTTAAGAAAACTCGCCTTTTCTGATTTTGACCTATACTGCCGCGATAGACCACAAGACTGAATTTTGTGATGCCAACTTTGACCTAGATGAAAACGACATCCTTTAATTGTTGTTTGCGGTAACATCGATTGCACGGCTATATGTATCACTTTTTCAAAGCCAATAAAAATACTTATTGGGGAAAATATTAGTCCTACATTTAAACAGTAGTTTATAAGGTTAGTAAAACAACTTATATAAGTTTCCGCAGTTTTACCGGGTAGCAGAAAAAATGCAAGGGGTACATACGAATCATTGTTCCAGGCATGAAATGTAAATAATTGATTAAAATACTTAGGACAGCTTTTAAACATACCATCTACATAAACATTGCACGCACGACATAATGTTTCTAGGTTCTTCTTTGTCGAAAATCCAACTACTTTGGAATTGGAATCATTGACGATTAAGAAATCTTAGTTTGCGTTAGTCTTGATTTCCATACTTTCTAGCGAAGAAAGGGCTGCTTCCAAGGTTTTAGGTTGTACATGCTCAGATTTTCGGGCGTTTTGCATGTTTCTTTTGATTAACAAAATATTGGTGCGTGTAACTGAATCGATATCACCCTCTTTTAGAGCAGGGTGCAGAAGTTTGGTAGGTCTAGCGCAAATATCTTCAGCGGCTTTCCGTTTGAGATTATTGCTTAACTTTTGACGTTGTAGTTCATTTTCTTTCACTTTTTCGTGATTGTGATCCGAAGGAAATTGGAAAATGTCTTGATTTTTCCCCAATTTCAAAAAAGATTTGCACCTGCTTTTGCAACACACCCACCGTTCAATTTCATTTGCCAATGATTTGTGAATACGATATTTGTATCCTTGTAGGACAAACAGGGGTCTGCCTTTTTCACTTTGAATCACTTCCATGTTGAATGAAGACAAACAATAACACACTACACGAATGTTAACGAGTAACAGCAAGCAGAACATAAAAATAGCTAAAGTGCACCACCAAGTCCTATACTACCCTTGCTCCCCATTTTCCTTTTCCCGGAAAAAACATACATAGTTACCATATAATTAGAAATAATTAGAAACGATTAGTGAGTTAGAATTAGTGCAGGTACTTGAGACTCAATTTACCTAACGCTTCAACAACAAACGGGACTCGACTTACGTACTTTCTAAAGTAATTAGGAAGATATCGGACTCAATTTACATCGACCCATTAAAAGATGGCATTTTTTTAAATTAACAAAAGTACAAAAGCAGACTCAAACTTCTTTTCGGCGATTTAAAATTGATCATCAATTCAATTGAAATTAGTAGAAGGTCATATACAATATCAATATTGCTTTCTCTTCTTCAGACAAGATGTTCTCTTTCTTTTGAAATAACGTGAGGGAAACATCTACATTAATACTCAATATTATAAACAGGGTATATTTAATATTTCAAGGTATTACAAACAAGGGTGTAGTTGCATAAATATGATAGATTCTTTAAAGCATTCTCATTAAGTGACTTTGTAAGGAATTACTGTATGGTAGTACTCAGGAAATGAGTATTTTATTTTATTTTTGTTAAATTAAGTTTTTGTAAATAAACTAATACATTTTCCCAACGTTTAAATGTAATGTCTTAAATATATCTAATTAAAAATTTATATTTTTACCCAAAATCGCTGTCTCCTTCGTCTTTATGAGTGTCGGTTTTTAAAATAACATTTCTATGGGTTTGATAAGTATTTGATATTTTACCTTTAGTGCACAGCCACAATAATCGTTTCAGTTTTTTATCATCAACGGGTAGTAAGGAGCCATTGTATGACAATGAGGGTAATGCCTTAATACTATATGACCAATATTAGCTCCTGGAATTAACACTAAAGCCGTACTTGAAAAGTAATATTCGGTTTTTGTATGAAAATCTACATTCTTTCGTCCGGCTAATTTTTGTTAAGTTTTTATCATTATCGGTTTCCAGATTTTTATTTTCGATGAATACTTTAAAATCTAGATATACTAGGACATCTGTAATCATTTATAAACTTTTTCAATAACCTTGACCATTCTTATAAGACTCCATTATTCAGGCACATACAAAACCGTAGTTTTCTTGCATTTTCAATGACAAAATACATTGCCTTCACTTTGAAAGTAATTTTTCGAAAAGTCTGTGTGTTTGGTCAATTTGAAATTGAATAAAACAAAAGCAAACATAGATAATATAAAGCGGATCTATTCTGTCCGGAATAGAATATGATGTTTTTTACTCCTATCCTAGTTTTGATTCCAAAAATTTTCAAAGGCGGACGACTGTTTTATTTAAATCTCCTTTTACTATTATTTCATATCGCGTGAAACAGTAGCCTTTATTCCTCCTGAGATCGTTTTTTTTTTCATCGAGAGCAACAGCAAACTCTTTCCTCAGTCACCTGCCTTACATGACAAGCAAAAAAGACCTATTGCCTAGTAAGGCTTTTCAATTTTCAAAATTCGTTGAAAATTTGCTGTGTTACTAACCTTTCTAGCTCATTTCCTAACTCCTTTATTTATATTGCTTTCCTTTCTTTTGTTCTTAGTAAGGATTGATTCGTTTGCATTCCTATAATCTTTGGCTAAGTATTACTTATATCCTGGCCGTCTATCGGTACGTAATCTGGATATATGTATATCAAAGTCGTCCGTAAATACACACAGATCTTCAGTAATCTTTTGATATTTAATTTTCTGTTTATTGACTTCACTACTTTCCGTATTTTCTATAGGAATAATATTATTCGATTTTCTGTAACTTTACCGAACAGGTGTTCAATACACAATTAAATCATGTCTTTTATGTCATTAATGTACCTCTTGAATAATTCATTTTATGACGATTAACTTTACGTCTTTCTGCCAGTGTACCTATCACCAAATTACTGTCAACTAAAAAAAAGCAATCGACCCTCGTTCATAGAAGTACGAAAAAAGGGATTTTTTTATTCTTGTCGAATTCTTTTTTAGTAACACTATTTATATTTATTACACCAGCGTAGTAAAACATTGCGCAGAGCTCTAATTTCGATTACATTATCTCTGGTATTACATGCATATTTCTTTCGGGAAAACAATTTTCTTATCCGTAAATATAGTTAAAGATTTTAAAATATCTTCCGTCATAACCAAAGACCATGTTTCAACTCACATACACTATGAGCAACCTTTGTTTCCAGGAACGCCAGTGGTTTGTAATTATTTTATTCTTACTTTACCAATCCACGTGAACTCACTTTTTCACGCATTTAAGCGGAACATCTTCAATTTGCAAATCCGCATTCTTTGTTTTCATTTTCATTTGCAGTTTGTCCTTTATTATTTTATACTGGTACCTCATATTCAAAATTTTCATATTCTGACAAACTACTGCTTGTTCGGGCAGTAGTACTTCGACCTTATGTTTCTAATTTTTGCTGAAGAAGGGATAGGAGCACACTAAAATATTCTTCTTTGTTAGAATGGCCTCAAAATCGCTTTTAAATCTTCTATTACTATAATTTCTTCTGAAATATGTGAAAACAAAGATACATATGTTGGCTGTTTCTAAATCAGATAAATTGATCATCTCCTCAAGTTCGTCTCAAGTAGGGCTTAGATGAGCTAAATGCCATGATGAAGGGTTAAAAGAACATTTCAACTATATGTAATGCACGAAAAATAAAAAACATGATTTACCTGATCAGATCAAAAGAATTCACATAGCTCGTTCACTAGACGTATTCGACTTTGTAAAATATTATCAATATTATCAATATGGTAGTCAGCTATTATCAACTATTGCAAGTTTATATCAAATACATTCAAAATGGCACTTCGGGAAATATCGGAAATTGACCCTATAATATTTTTTCAAATCGAAAGATCACGTTTCCATTTAACATTTTACTTTGAATTGCGAATTCAGAACACCCCAGTCTTCAACACTCATCTGACGTACTTTTTTACATACACATTTTTCTCAAAAGCTTAGGGTTACAAGAGCCCACTAAGAATTCCTGATCCATTGAAGTCAATAGATGATTTTTTTAATTTCATTCCTAAAGATCGAAGCAATTTTGTGCTATTATGTTTCATGTGCCTATTGCGAGTGATCAAAATCAATAAACAAATTTGCCAAAATATTCGTGGTTTCAAATGAAATCTAACATTTCTATTGCCAAAAAAGAATGTAAAATTGAGTTTTAGTAGTACTACTTCCATTACTCTTGTGAATGCATAGCTAATCTTTTTGAGTTTTTTGCATCTTTGGAAAGAAATATTCCAAACGTCAAATTAAGTCATTGTTCCGTCATTGCTTTCTATATACATTACGGTGGGGTGAAAATGAACAAAAAAATTTTTTTTTAAATTTTGAAACCTGCTGTATTGTTAATTGATGACCCTATTAGAAAGCTCTATCTATGCAAAATAACAAGACCCTGCGACCTTATTTCGAGGTGGCGCATGAAGGGTGAAGTTTGAAAGATAACATAATTTATATAAAGACAGAAAAGAACCTTCAATTAAGTGCATATGTAAAATGTTGCTACTGATATTGAACAAATATGGAAAAAGGCATCGATTCCTATGATAAGTCATCAACAAATCTTAGCACGATTGATTTCCTATTACAACAAATACAAAAATATGAAGAAACTGCGCAGTGAAAAACAAAATTTCTTAAAGGAATCTCAAAAACAATTATTTGACATCGCAACATGTAAGTGCGCGTCCAGAAACATATGTAAATGTGTGACAAAAGTACCTCCAGCAGAGGAAAAGTTTTTAAAGGACCAACGAAGTGAGCGTAGAATGTATACTGGCTGTTTGGATAGGTTGACAACAAAATCTATACGACGCAATGAAGTTCGAAAGAGAAAATATGATCAATTCGTTCAAAAAGACATGACTTCAAGTGCTTCTTCGTCTATGTCAGAATTACATCGGCTATGCAGTAGTACTTCAAGTGAAATATCAGAATTAGAGCAAGATGATTTTTGCTTTAATGAAGGAAAAACAAAAGTTCACAAAAGAGGAAATCAAAACGGAAATAAGTAGATGAGACAAAAGTTGCAAACCCTTGCTACCGCTTGTAACAGGACTGGAGTTTCAGATCGATCTACAGCATTTATTGTAAAGGCAGTAATGGTTGATTTAAACATTATAGATGCCACCAAGTTTAGCTGAAAGTGACCCTGAGAAATTAGCATACTCTCGCTGGTTAACTTGTGCCAATAGGATTCTTCATTTATATATTGAAATGGCTAAATTGCCAGAAAACCTTAAGCAACTAGCACTTTTCATTATGAAAGTATACTCGCCAACATGGTTTGACATAATGTTAAAGCCATCTTGTAAGCATGGTCCCGTTCATGTTTTCAACATGATCAAGAGAAGTTTATATTTAGGAGATGACCTTAAGAGTATTGTTTTAAAAAGTATAAACAGAAATTCATTCTTCGCACACCCAAAAGATATGCTGTTGGCCATGCTTCAAGATGATACTTCAGAAATTAGAGAATTGGCTCTGCGAAGCAAGAAAAGAAAATGTGTGTGTAAAAAGCAAGAAAGTTCGCGAGGTCTGCCTTCCACAACTTCAAGTAAATGCGGCGAATTATTATGAGTTAATAAATTGGTCGAATGTGAGAATAACTGAACAACCAATGACTATGAAATATTCTAATACAGAAATTACAAACCTGATTCGTTCGGGAAATAATTTTAGTCAATTTGGGATGTTTTCTTGTTATACCCAAGCAGTAGAGAAGTATGTCAAGCTCGTCACTGAAGCTTCAATATCTGTTTGTGGATCAGAAGCAGGAGACGGTTTCATTCGTTCTAGAATTAAAGCAAGGCAAGACATACCACTGTTTGAGTCGAAATCTCAATGTTTTCAAGAAAGAGACCCTTTACAATTAGCAAGCGAATGATTTTTGTTTATGTATTAAATATGCTTTAAGTGAGTATATTATATATATTAAGACTGAAACTGTTTGAATTAATTGAATAAAAAACAATTTTAAACCACACTGTTTACTTTTTTATCAATGATGAAGTTCCACAAACTAAAGTCTTGTGCGCCACCTCAAGACGTTGACTTAGGAAGACAAGATTTTTTTCTCTGCACCTTTAAGTATTTAGAGCATCGATTTTTAATACAGGAAAAACTAAATTAAAAAAAAATTTTCGCTCCACCCTATCACTCACACTAGCCAGGCAAACACCAAACCTCAAACGCTCTTTTTACACAAAGTAAAATATACGTCTTAATTCAGCAACCGTAGAAAACTGACTTACATATGGATATAAGAAACCACAGTTTGACGAGGTCATCTATATAGAAATAGCAAAAGTTTCAAAAAAAGCCTGGAATAAGAATTCCTAACATATTTTTTTCTGTTTTGTTTACTGTTTGAAAATTTTTCTTGATAATACGATACTATTTTCGCAATATATTATTGTTTAGAATCAATTGAAGGTTATTTAGTTTTTATGGGATCTACTAAAGCAAATGGTAATAATGGTCAAAATAGAACAATCTCACATATGTATTTCCATTCCCAATACAGTCATAATCCCTTAAAATTTGATATAGCTCTTATAAATGTAAGTATGTACATATGTAGATAAGCATGTTTGTAGAAATAATTTATATATGTCGTTTCAGCTCGCATATCCCTTCATTGTAGGCCCTAATATTCAATTTGTAAGACTCTCAACGGAGGTTACACATGAATCATACTCGTGTCATATTTTGGGATGGGGAGTCAGTACCAAACAGGAGGTATGGATGCTATTTAAATAAACATTTTGGCAGTATCGCCTTTTAGTTTATTAAAATTACTTTATTATCTAACATTTTTCAGTGACGAAGCTATTTTACTTGTATTTGTTTAGGACATAATAGGTCCAACGTCGCTGGCCGAAACATCGAAAATATATATAGTAACTGGAAGTGAATGTAATGAAATATACATGAAGTATAATATTTCAATTGAATCTTCTGTCATATGCACAAAGTCTCCTGTTGATCTTTGCATGGTAATTTTTTGTAATACTAGTTTCTAAATTTTTATAACACAAAATTGATACTGGTTAAAACTAAATTCCGCCATTGCACATATCAAGTGAATCTTAAAGTTATCTAAAATATAAAGTTTAAAATATATGTGTTATGACATCTAAATTGACTGGTTAGTTCAATTTTATATCATATAAAATTCAACAAACAAGTTAAAGCTCTCGTACAATCTCCATGCTGATGCTTTCTGGTTAGATAATAGTAAATAAACAATAACAGGCAATATTAACTAACAGTACAACAGATACGCATTAATTTAATAAAGCAAAATATAATTATTATATTATTAAAAAAAAGAAATAAAGGAGGAAGAAAAGAAAGAAAAGTAAAAGGATGAACGGATAAATACATTCATCAGTTCAATAAAGCCACAACCCATTCCAGTGTTTTGCTGAGTGGAGTATAATTTATGTCACATACCGACGATATAGAATTAAAGGTGTGCGACATTGCAACTAGTAGTTTAGTGAGGAATTTAATCGCGTGCAGGACATAGTGTCTTGTCTAACAGAAGGTTTCTTGTCTGACAGAAGGTCGTGGAACTAGTAATTGAAATCTAAACAACAGAGTTGGAAGATCTATTCTAAAGTACACCAGATTGCAAACAAATTTTTCAAGATGTAATTAATAATTAAATTCGAGCAGGTTAATAGAGAATTAACGCAAAAATAGCCGGTAGTCATATCCACTGGATAATTATTTCCGTCCTTAAGATATAAATACTTTAAAAGCCTCCTCTGTACTTTCTCCACTGACAATTTATGTGTAGAATAGAAAGCATTCCATATTACCGAACCATATTCTACTTCGGATCTCACATAAATAAAGTAGTTTAATAATATTTATTCAAAAATATGTGGTTTCTAATTTCAAAGCTCAAAATCCTCATAGCGAAAGATACAGTGTAGCCTCCATGCATTGAAAATATAAGACGATCATCGAAATAAATACTTACAGTTTGTTATATCTTTTGACTGTAGAATCACATAACAAGGATACACCATCAAGTATGTAATCAGAAATAAAGGATTAACTTTCCTTCTGCCTTGTGTTATGCTGATGCGTGAAGATTTTTATTGCTGTTTCATCTGTCGAAGATAGATATTTCTATTTAATATCTGATATATTTGTTTATCTTTTCAACAATTTCATTTACTTTTGCAAATTGTTATTTTTTGCATGTACTATGTACATGTGTACTTTCACTTTGTAATTGGGTTCGCCTCTTAGGTAATAAAGTATGTATTATTATTGCTGTGTTATTATTATTATTAGCCTCAACTTCTGCCTTTTTAAAGGAAGATTTATTTTAGAGGCTGTCACCCTGGGGCTTTCAGAATTTGTTTCGCTATTATAAACTAGAGAAAAATATCTTAGGACTTATGTACGTTCTTGAGACTTATTCAAATATGCATATTTTTTTGCTCATCTCTCTTTCCTTTATGGCCCTTACTCCTACCCAAAAAAGAATTTAGTAGACAAGTGACAGTTCTCGTTGCTCCACAAGAAATAACGGTTTAACATCGTGGTTCTTTATCTTTTCCTATTTCTTTTAAACTAAAATATTTTTGATTCCAAGAAATATATTTATTTATTTTATTTTAAATCTAGGTCCAGTCTAAAGTGTATATACATTTGTACACGTATATAATATACAAAGGGTACTAGGAAAGCTTTGCAATATGACGCAAGAATGAATCGTAGGAAGCTGCTTGTTGCTGCATGTTGAGACATGTTCTTACGTGCATAGTAGCCGCTGCGCCATGTCGATGGGCTCAGTTATACATTACCAGTGAGAGTGTAAACTGCTTGCGATGGCATCGTGGTAACGAAATGAGATAAGGGCAGTTTGGCGTTAAAATTTCGTGCGTGATTTAAACATAGACCAGTGCTTCGAAGAAATATATCTTGCACTAGGTGATATTTGTCCACATCGCATAATGATATTCAGATAGTATAGAGAATTCTAAAGGGGGAATTTAACTGTGGAGGATGCTGAGAGGCCGGGAAGGCCACGAACGTCAGTTACGGAGAAAAATGTTACTACTGTGACGAAAATGCTTGGCGAGGACAGGCGATTGACCCACCAACAGATAGAGGCGGGTCACTTCAGGCCTAAATGCGCCAGCAATTCGTTCGATTCTGCATGATCATTTGCACGTGAAGAAACTTTGTTGTCTCTGGGTGCCGCATCAACTGACTGAAGAGCAGATGACACGACGTGTGACTTGGTGTCGAGAAATGCTAAAAAAGTTTAATAAGGGACGATCTCGGTATGTGAACAACATCGTGACAGGTGCCGAGACTTGGCTGTATCATTAGGATGTGCCGACCAAAGCTCAAAACAAAGTTTGGGTCTTGGATGATGAGGACACACCCGTAGTTGTCAGAAAATCCCTATCTGTAAAGAAGAAAATGATAGCTGTGTTTTTCAAATCTAGTGGAATTTTGGAACGCGTCGTTTTGGACACATAGAAGAGAGTCACAGCTAAGTGGTATATTGAACAGTGCCTGCCTAAAGTCATTGGATCTATGAAGAATCTGCAGCCAAAGTCACGAATGGGCATCTGGTTCCGCCATCACGATAATGCTCCAGCTCACCGCGCCAAAGCCTGCACCGAATATTTGATCACGACAAGATTGAAACTTCTCGAGCACCGTCCCTACAGTCCAAATCTTGCTCCCTGCGACCTTGCAGTGTTCCCGCATGTGAAAGTGAATCTAAAAGGGAGGCGGTTTTCCAGTGATGAGGACCTGCGCGCTTGGGACAACGAGTGTGCTTTACTCCCTAGTGAAACGTAGCGGAACTGGTTTAAATATTGGTTTAGGAGGATGGGGACGTGTATTGATTGTAGAGGAAACTATTTTGAAAAAATTAAATAAACAAAGGTGTATTGCAGAACTTTCTTAGTACACTTTGTATATATATATATATATATATATATATATATATATATGTGTGTGAGTATAGGTATTAGGTATTTTAGATTGTTAGTGTAGCAATGCTATCATTTAAATATTGCAAATATTTCAGAGGTACTCTATTAGTTTGATTACTTTGTTCATCAAATTACAAATTTTTGAATAACATAAATGTTTTATATTACAGTTAATTCAATATATCGAATTTAATTTTAGTAATTTTCTTGTTTCCAATCGAAATTAAGGTGTTTATTAAAAACGTGATACACTGTAGTTGTTAAAAGTTCAGTTATGTTTATAGAATTCTCTGAAACATGTACATCACGGCACGTACTTATGTAAACTATATTGTTTGTTAACCAGGTGGATTCAGGCTCTCCACTGCTATGCCAGGCACGATTAGCGGGAATTATTTTTGCTACTGCCCACTGCGGACAAAATGATCCCTCTTTGTTTACAAGTATTCCATTTTTTTATCATTGGATTAAAAATCACTTGTCCAGGTAAATATTATTGAAATTATTATGCATGTACAAAAATAAATATGTTCTCTATAGTAATATAATTAGTAATATTTTTTGATTTCAATGCAAAGGTAATATAATAATAATAATAATAATAGTAATATTAACTGTGGTGATGGTGAAAGATAAATTAAAATGTTAATCATATGTGTTTCACAAGGGGATATGACCAATTTGCTTAAACTTGAATGACTGACAAAATAAAACATGTCTATGAGCTGAAGGCCCATTCGCAAAACAAATGATAAATGATTTATTATTAATGATAAATCGATCTAATAAAATACTTTCACAATGTGATATGGATTGCAAGTAGCACTAAACTATCTACCTTAAATCGATTGAAGAGTCTGCAACGAGACAGACTGTAAAGCGCTCGGGGCACCAATTATTTGAGACGTTTACTATGCTTAGGAATGGTCTCGATACAGGTTCACAGATGACCTCAAGGCCAGATAATCCCTAATATAGGATGTTCAATGTGGTGAGATGTTTCCTAGTTTTCAAAAGACTGTCTCCCTGATGGAGGACAATAAAGGGATAGAATTTCGACGGTAATGAAAAACCGCCAGTGATTGGTGAAGGGTTCTAACAAGCTTTCAAGCGACGGTAGCCTAAAATGTCGTCAATGGCTTCCACATACACGTGATCTTCTACATAGAATCTTTCTCAAATGAACCAACTTAACTTTGTCGAACTTCAAATAGGTAAAATACGACCCGACATCGTCGTAGGAACAAACATTTTCCCTGCTTTATCCTCAAATAACATCATGAAGAAATGCGCCTACAAGCGCGTGCACTCACTAGGACGGCTTGTGCAAAACTGTCTCTGTTTTTTCAACTTAACCAACAATCAAGTAGGCTTAAAAAACACGACGTAAAATCTAGTCCCTGGTATTCCTTTAAAAAATGACAATTAATTCGTGAAATTTAATAATTGTATGGTTCTAATAAAGAAACACAGTTATCGACGACGGTAAACTCTAATTAACGCATATAACTAACAGAATAGCAAAGACGGTAGGAACCATCATTATTTACACATTATACGAAACCAAACCTACGGTATTCTTAACGAGATAGCACTAGTGGGGAGCAGGACCGTACTAGGTCAAATAAAATATAATGGAAACTGTGCCTTTAGAAATTCCGAAAGATCAATGGATGACATTTAAATTGGACCAAATAAATAAACAAATGGTCTAAAATACTTACATACAATAAAGTTCACAAAATTTGAGACAGGATTAAAATAAGCATTTAACAAATACTCACACCGAGATGGATGCTTATAGAATACAGTACGTAGTATCATGGAGAGCGATTTTAGTACATTGCTCCAGCTATGATAGGATTGTGATAAATAATATTCATTTTATTGTAGTACGGTCACTTTGTATATAGTGTAACTAAGTCCAACAAAAGGTGTTCTAGAATTATCAGGAAATATCAGTTTGCTGAGGGCGAAAAAAAGGGCAGATTTAAAATGCGGTGGTGCAAAAGTAATATTGGGTCTGGGAAAAAGTTCGTGGCGTTTTTTCAGTAAAATTCAACTGGTCCCCGCATGGCGCGTGGACGAATTCATTTAAACCGAATATGCTCCATTATTATCGACAATGTTTTGCCATTTTTTTGGTAGATCCATGATCCCATCGGTGAAAAACTTCTGTGGTTTCTGGTCGAAAAACTGAATCAAGTAGTTTTCACAGGCTTCTTTTGAAACCAACTTAATTCCATTGAGAGAGTTCTGCAGAGATCGAAACAGATGATAATCAGAGGGTGCTATATCCGGACTGTAAGGTGGGTGCATCAAAACTTCCCAACCAAACTCTCTCAATTTTTGACGGGTCATCAAAGAAGTGTGTGGTCGGGCGTTGTCATGATGGAAGACAACACCTTTCCTATTAATCAATTCGGGCCGTTTTCTTTCAATCGCCTGGCGTAATCTCTCTAGTTGTGCACAGTAGAGTTGAGAATCAATCGTCTGACCAGTTGGAAGTAGCTCGTAGTGGACGATTCCCCTCCAGTCCCACCATACACACAGCATCACTTTTTTTGGCGTCAATGTTGGCTTAGCGAACGCTTGTGACGGCTCACCATCCTTTATCCACGATCTTTTACGCTTCCGATTATCGTACGTAATCCATTTTTCATCTCCGGTTATTAAACGTTTCAGAAACGGCTCGATTTCATTCCGTTTCAGCAGCGCATCGCAGATGTTAATTCGGTCAATCATGTTTTTCACGCTCAACTCATGAGGAACCCATACGTCAAGCTTTTTTTTGTAACCAGCTTTGTGTAAATGGTTCAAAACAGTTTTGTGGTCAATGCCTAGCTCCATGCCAATATCGACACTGCTGATATGCTTATCTTGTTGGACTTTTTCAAGAATTTCATCAGATTTTTCAGTGATTAGACGACCGGAGCGTGACTCATCTTTCACATTGAAATTTCCAGAACGAAAGCGAGCGAACCATTTCCGCGCAACAGATTTCGATAAAGTACCTTCACCGTACACAGCACAAATTTTATCACAAGCCTGCGCAGCGTTCTTCTCCTTATCATAATAATATTGCAGAATATAGCGAAATTTCTCATTATTCTTCTCCATTTTCAAGTGCGAATAACTTCCCAACCACTGCACCGATTACAATGATTCTACACTCAAACTAACGTTCGGAAGGTCATCTAAAAAACGAGCCGTCGGTGGTGTCGCTGTGACTTGTTGTTCTTTAGTTATCGGCAACCAATGCCATCTATCGGGAAAAACGCCACGAACTTTTTCCCAGACCAATATATTCAGTGTGCGGTAAAACTTTACTTTGCGGAATCAAACTTGACTGTAAAACATATAAAAAGAGCTCGAAAGAAGAGGCGAAAATGCTTATGATCAATGTTAATGCTGTTTGTAATTGATCGTTTTCTTTACTTCTTAAAAAAATACGTTGTTTATGGAATACGCATCTCGATCAACATTACAAAATCAAGTAGCTTCTGTACGCGATCAAACTGAGAGCAATACTAAATTTCAATTTCATAATAAAAAGCTGCGGTTATGTGTGGACGAAACTAGAGATCTTAAAAGAATTTATTGTCGTTGTCAACAGTAGAACATTTTCAACTCTCATTCTCATTGTTATTGGATAGTAAATAATTAGAAAAATGTACCAGGGAAACAATGTTCAAGGTAGCCCTAAATACGTTGATAAAATTTCAGTTCTCAATAGACCAATAGGTAATGTTAATGACAAGTGGTGTCGCAACAACGCATTGTGTGGGTTGTTCTCTAAAAAATGCATGTAGGAATATAATACATATAGCGTGTAAATTTGTGCTTTATATTTTGTACAAAAAACTATTAGAAAGTATTATAATATAAATAAGCCAATAGCTCAAACAAAAAATCTGTTCGAAAAGCCTTTACTTGGTATTTGTTTCGGATCATTTGGGCGTAGCGGTTATGCTGTTGTAATTTTGAAAGAAAGGTTTGCTAGATGTTTACCGTGTCCTTTGTATAAACGGATGAAACGTCTCTAAGTCAAACTAAAGTGCCAAAGGCATTGTTCAAGCCGGCACTCCTAGAAGAAACTAAGTTATATCATTTATCACATGTGTAACTAACTCTTACTATGTCTGTTAACATGAATTAACGGGACACCACAGGAAAAAATACGTTATCTACAGCAATAGCGTATCCACAGTAGTTTTAAAATTGAACACCAGAACATGTGTTGAATCTTGTATGTATGTTGTATGTAGGTACGGAGCAGCTATTTTGAAAACTTAATATTGTATAATAGCGTGTGTAGTGTAATACGAAGGGAAGCAAACGTTTCAAAAATTGTTTCTTTTCTAGAATGAAAATTATATATGTATATATAATTAATAATAAGACACAATTTGGCTTCAATACGTAGTAAATTTCGAGCTGAGCGTTTTTTCTACAATTGATTTCCTTATTAACCAATTGTAGAAAAAATATTCGGTTCTAAATCAAGAGAAACATATTTTTATAAATAAGAAAACAAACAAAAAATTAAAATCTACAGTATGATATATTGGCAAACAATAGATTTTTATAACATACTAATTTACTTTTCCGGACTGACAAAACTACGAATTCTTTTAAAACGTTTCTTGACACTTTGTCCAGTTTTAATTTCATTTAATTATATGTTGTCTGATAGATGGATGTTACGTTTATAAAATGGGTATAAAATTGCTAGTATAAGAACTAGCGTATACGCAATGATTGATATAGACTTGTTCTTAAATATCATTTTAGTAGACAGTGGACGGTTGAATAACGCGTTTTTATATACGATACCGGTCAATCGGTAGCGCCGACACGCCAAAGATTTTGAATTCAGTTCATTGCTCGTTGACATGCTGCAGTTCTATCTAGTCCAACAATATTGTAATGGTTTGACAACTAACGAGAGGGCTTGAAAGACTCGGAAAAGCTCGACAAGCCACTCATATCATAAGAAGGACAAAAATCATTGAAAGATTTCGACAATATATGGAGGTTAGTCCTCGTCGTTCGGCAGTACGACACGCCCGTGTTTTACGTCAGGCAGGTCATTTCGCCAAATTTTGCACTTGTGTGAACAACTGAAGAAAAATGACTTGTGTATAGATATAGCGGTTTAAATTCGCAAAAACTATGCTGAAAACCATAGTAAGCGACTGTACTGTGATTGCATATGACGTGACTAATTGTCACTATCGGGTGATGAGAACAAACAAAATAAGTGTACGATATTGTGTGGAAAATAATCCACGGAAAGTTCGTCAATAGTTCCTACCTGGTGATAGAGTCACTGTATGATGTATGGTAGAATAGCGCGATTTGATATAATAGAACATTACTTTTATTCCGCACTGTGACGCTCGACGGACAGGTTGCTTTAGGATGTTGCTGCAATTTTTAATAACTGAATTGAGACCTCGGATTTCCCTGGACAGGGTATGCTTTTGACAGGATGATGAACATCAACTGAAAGCTAAAGTTAACAACGGTCTCTTGAAGCTCTTAGAGAGGTCATAATTCGAGAAATTCGAGTAATTTTACGTCATATACCTGCAATTAATATAAACAATTCTTCTACTGGTCTTCAACAATACCTGATTAGAGACGTTCTCCATTAGGATAACGCCATTTTGCACAACTTTGCGTTGCGTTACTTAAATGCTCTTATCTATGTAATTTCTTGAAAATATAAAACTTAAAATTCGTTCATAAACATCTGACTGAGTATTTTGAAAAATGAAGTATTTCCTTGCCAATTTTTGTACATAGTCTTAAAATATCCTACGGAACATCTATGCATTTGTCAATTTTTCGAAATTAGTTTCCAAATCAACTCACGTTTTCTCTGAAAACCGGGCGTACTAGTTATCCCATCCACTA
Organism: Dermolepida albohirtum; assembly: GCA_031893035.1. NCBI lineage: Eukaryota > Metazoa > Arthropoda > Insecta > Coleoptera > Scarabaeidae > Dermolepida > Dermolepida albohirtum. Next base: position 129,821 of record JAVIWB010003149.1, read on the forward strand.
AGATAATCCTTGTTGTTGAAGGCAAACATGTCTTCCTTTTTAGCGTCTTCCTTGTATAAGAAAATAATGTAAAAGCGCATGGAGCGAGATACAAGTGGACATTACAACACCTTATATACGATTCTTGCCAAATGCTCGGTACATATGTTGAAGTGTTGGAGCAGAGCTCTATTGTGGTCGAAAAATCAACTGTTTGGTCTTAAGCGATTACTAATTTTTGTAAGAAAAAATCTGGATAGACATTTCCCGGTATATCATATTACAAGACGGCATTTTGTGATTCCAGTATCACGTACATCACAACTGTTTTCACGATAAGGAAACACGGCGACCATTTCTTTTATTAATCTAAACTATACATACGAGTGTGCCTTCGTTTTCAAAGAGTTTGATTTTGTTTTTTGTTTTAATAGGCTCGTTATAGTAGTAAAGTTAGATTTCGTCACCCATGAAGATGTTAGAATAATGAAATGCTTCATCTCCACATTTCTCAAGTATTTCGCGGCACCGAGGTATTTTATTATCATTAATCTTCTTTTCGCCAGCGGGTCAGGTTGTGCGTATCTAGTACAGAGCGTTTCAAGGCAAAGTTTCCTATATTAAACGAATACATACTCTAGCATTACTTTCAAACACTGATCCATATTCGATCCACGAGCAAAGTTGCCAATCTTGTGTAAAGTACTTAAGGCTTAGAAAAGAATGTTTTACTTGCTCCAACTCAACATAAATAGAAGAAACAAAAACCGATGGCAACCGCACTTATCGAGGTCCTAGAATCAATATCTAAGTTTTTAAATAATTGAGAGAATATGAAATTGATATCTTGCAATTTATTCAAAGTATTCGACTGTGTAAATCGTTGCAGTCTATTGAGGAAGCTGGAAGACCGTACACAATAGGTGGATTGGAACAGTGAACTATCTTGTAAAAAGGAAATAAAAGACTTGTCAAAATGTATATATTTGGTTGGCAACTAAGTACTTTCGGTTTTGTAGTATAAAATAAAACACTTTTTTTTAAACAAAGAATAGTTTTTAATCAATTATGTATTTTCTATTTTGCTCAATGACCTTTTGCCATCTTTCTTTCAGCTGCATGATTCCGCGCTCATAAAATTTCTGGTCCTTATCAGCAAAAAACTGAACCAGGTGCGAGTGACGGTCATCGTCATTTGTGAAAGTTTTACCATTCTAAGAATTCTGCAAATTTCGGAATAAATGGTAATCAGATGGTGCTAGATCAGGGCTGTATGGGGGATATGACATCACTTCCCAGCTAAGCTCCAATAGTTTCCCACGAGTTGCCAAATATGTGTGAGGCCTTGCATTATCTTGATGGAAAACTTCATCTTTTCGATTTGACAATTCTAGCCGTTTTTCTTTGATTGCTTCATCCAGTTTTATTAATTGTTGACAGTACACATCAGAATTGATCGTTTGGTTCCTTGGAAGCAGCTCAAAAAAACACAACACCTTTGTAATCCCACCAAACTGACAGCATGATCTTTTTTGGATGCAATTCAGCTTTCGATGTGGTTTGAGCTGGTTTATCGTGTTTGCTCCATGATCGTTTTCGAACTATGTTAGTGTACATGATCCATTTTTCATCACCAGTGATGATTCTTTTTAAGAAAGGGTCGGTTTCATTTCGTCTAAGGTGCATATCCCAAAAGTTGATTCTTTGTGTTAAATGAATTTCTTTCAATTCGTGAGGTACCCAAATATCAAGCTTCTTAACTAGCCCAAGACATTTTAAATGTTTTTCAATTGTTGTTTGCGATACATGTAGCCTCTCCGCAACCTCTCGAACAGTTATATGGCGATCCTCTTCAATTATGACTTTGATTTGGTCATCATCAACTTCAGTAGGCCGACCAGAACGTTGCTCATCTTTGAGGGAAAAATCTCCAGAACGGAAATTTTTATACCAATTTCGACACGTGCGCTCTGTTAAGCAATTAGCACCATAAACTTCACATATCTTTTTGTGAGCCGCAGCAGCTTTATTTCCTTTACGGAAATAAAATAGTAAAATATGTCGAAAATGTTCGTTTCTGCACTCCATTCAAAATTAACCCACAACTAATAGCTTTAATAAAAATCACGCACTACTTGCTTCTGAAGTTACGTCAATGTGACTAGTATCACGCGACAAACGGTGAAGTACAGCACTAACATACGTTCTACAAAAATTAAAGCAACGCTCTCTATCAGTAAAAACCGAAAGTACTTAGTTGTCAACCCAATATTATAATAGAATCTACCTTTATGCAGACGATACATTAATCTTAATGACATCAAAGACACTGTACATTATAATATTTATAAAATACCTGGGCCGGTGTGTTTTGTCGTTATTATATTTACATCACAGAATTGATATAGCTAGGACAGGTACAAATCACATTGAGATCAAATTCTACAATAAACTGCCACCATCTATGATGAGTGAGTCCCTAAAGAAGTTTAAGCTTTGCCTGAAAAGATTTGTCAAAGCGAAGGATTAATATACAATTGACGAATTCGTAAACATTATTGTTTAATAAAGTTTTAACTTTTCATATATTTTCAATGTTTACCTTTTCTATGTCCGTTTATTGTTTTTTTCCATACTTTTTTATAAGTTACTTATTCGACAATGTTCCTACAGAAATAATAACAAAAACAAGGATATATACTTCTAATAATGTATTTAGAATTACATATTGTATATATCATTCCGATTATCTATACTATTTTGTTATAGTGTCCAATTTTTAAACAAATAATTTTGATTTAGTTCGGGAACATCTAACAAATAAACGGAGTCGTCGAAATAAATTGTAGTCTATAGTTTTATGTTCTTCACTGCATGCATCAATAGGTTGCACCTTAATACAAAACTAATACCGTTTTTAATTTATAATTGGAGTATTAAGTCTAAGCGAATACTTGAGAAAAATCGATTGTTTATATTTAGAATACTGATAATAAAAGAAGGCAAGCTTTACCTAGAGCGATACACAGTCTGTCGCAGAAAAAAACTAAACTTTTTAAAATAAAAACAAACGCTTACTATTTTGGTAAAATTCATTGATTGCGCACACGACGAATACGCGCCAAAAGACGCTTAATAGTATCAAGATAACAGCATTGACTGTTTGACTAGTTGGTACAAACTCTGTGCACTCTATCTTTCGAATCAGAACAAGTCAACATTGTCTTCACTTTTGACTTCTCCAAACGGCTTTTTTTCGGTCTTTCTGCGCTTGGAATGCTTCCATTCAGAGCTTTGACGCATGACCTTTTGATCATGTTGAAAACGCCAAGTCTCATTTCCAGTTACAATAGAATACCTGAAGTTTTCGTCCTTTTTTGAGTCTTTACAAATCTGTACAATGTTGAATTCGGAGCAATTTTTGATCATCAGTTAGCTTGTCTAATACAAGTGTTGCTCAAATCTTTCCCAGTCACAAATGCTGTATCAAAATGGGTTGAATCGAATCTTTTGTAATATTTAATTTCATTCCCATGTATCGCAACGAGGATTTCGGCATATATCTGATAAATTCACACACAAGTTCTATGTTACTTTCTGTAACCATAGATTTTTTTGCACTAGGACTCATACACACTCGTACGTGATAAACACGTGTCACCATATACTTGTTTCATCAAACTAAACTTTTCAGTAAACGATTTATCGAGTTTAAAGTAGAACTTCATGTTTGCTCTTTGTTCAAAATTCATTTGTTGGTCAATGCCAACTACATATTGTTACTTTATGCGTAATTTCTTTGCTTCTAATGATGATATTTTGACATAACATTGGTTAAAAATCTATCTTACTGACGCATATATTTTTTAATAGATGACGCCACTAAGAATTACTATTTTAAAAAAGTTCTGTTTTCTTTGCAATAGTCCCCTTTATAAGGAAATTAGTGTATCTACAATAATGTGAATGGAGTTATACAAACTTTTTATGATTATTATTGACTATTGCTTCCGAAAACTTTTTTTTTTGAATTTGCTCCTAAGCTGTATATTTAAGATGTGCTAAGTTAATATTAAATTAGAATTAGCAAAATTCTCGAATCCAAGGCCAACATATACACCCTTAATAAAAAGAGCTAATCTTTTAAATGTAATTACTTTAATTTGAATGATATAAATTGACGAGCGATTTTAATATTACTTTCTTGAAACTAACCTTAGACAGACAGTCTTTAATGAAATGTAAAACTTGTACGCCTGGGAATTTGAAACCCTCCGCTGGGGAATAAAATTCGCATATTTTGTGTGTGATATTGGATTGTTGGATATCGGCACGCGAATCGTGTTTTGTATAGAAAATGTAAAATACCGTGCAAAAATTCTTTCTAAATTCAGAATTTATATCGTCTCTAAATGTATATATAAGAATTGATATGTTTAATTGCTATATTTTACACTCGTCAAAACATCTTGGTAAGCATATGGAAATTAATATTTATGGAGCATATTTAATCAGTGCACAAAATGCATATTAGAAATTAGAATAAAATTTTGATTTAATGAACTATTTTAGGTTATAATTTACTTTTTTCGTAAGCAACTTTAAACAAAATGGGTAATCCTCTTTATCCTAATCGAATAATATTCGTAAATGTGCGATTGTAATAATAAAATTATTTTTGCTCTTATCCAGACAAAGATATTCAATACAAACTTTATAGCTAACCTGCATCGTGAACGTTATTTTAGTATTGGAGCTAAGAATTCACCAAAGAATAGTCTTTTAAATAACACATATGTTTTAATAAAAAGGACAGGGCCAAAGGTATACCTTTTGCTTTATACCATAAGTTCATTTGCGAAGTTTCCAACTGCTATGTAATAGTTGTGTACTCTTCTCACGCAAATGAACAACTAAAAAGACAGTGGTCATTTGCCATTTACTATTGTTGGTTAATTTATCACTTTATTGTTATAATAAAGTACTTTTAAACATTATTTTTAAGCTTTGTTTAAAATATTGTAATTGATTAAAGGGTTTTGATAATTGACACTATTCTGAAAAAAATATTTCAGCAAAAGTTTTCAGTTTCAAAGTGTGTACCAAAAAGAAATCTTCTGTGTTTAATAAAGTAAGAAAAAAGACATTCTATGTCTAATAAATTGCTTTCGTGTGAAGATACGATATTTCTATAATAGTTTTCATTTTTTAGATATTTCATTTAGGTACGTCATTTGTCTCTTCTTCGAAAGCACCGACAACTAATTCATCAAAGTTAAACCAAAGCCATTCCCATTCCCAAAACCTTATTTTTGATATGAGCGGAGAAGGAAAGTCTTTCGTGTTAAGTTTGAACTGTGGGCAATCACTAATTTCTGTGTTTAATATGTGTAATTAGATCGATAAAAGTTTTACGAAAAACTTTTACTGGAATAGACCTATTTTATTGGTAATGAAAAGAGTAAAGGCAAACTTGAGAAAATCAGGATCAGAATCAAAATCAGGAATTTATTTGCCCATCAGTTTATGACAGGTGAAAATACTAAGAAGTGATATGAAACGCTAACGTATAAGATCCAGAGATCTCGGAAAAAAAACCACGTGTAGCCTACATAAAACAAGTGGGAGAACTGAGTGATTTTAGGACGCCTCTGACGCCTTGGATACAACGCCGGCAGAAATATTCATCAGTCTACCTGCAATCCAGTAAAACCGAGAAAATCAAATCAAAATCGGGAACATCCGAATTAAATTCATTTACTTTCTAAGTCGTCCCTAAGACAGGTGTTATTTAAATAAAAGAAAATGTACAAAAGAAAGATTGAGACCAGTTAGAGGACTCTTACCTCAAGGAGCCAAATCTCCAGGAAGATCCTCACCTGGAAGGCGGCACTCGAGAAAACCTAAGTCTCATTCGAAAACGATAATGATACTCAAATCCTGAATACTAAGGCAAATGGTAAACTAAATCGACAAACAAAAGATCAAAATCGGTAACTTTGAAATTTAATCAATAGACAAAAATTCAGTAGTCGCAAAGCGATAGACGAAAAATTAACATTAAAATCGATAGTATAAAGGGAAGCTAAAAGTTAAAATCGAATGAAAGGGTATTATTTAGCAGATGCCATCCAGTTCACTTTACCATATGTAAAAACTTCAAATGCGAATATTTTAGGAAATTTTACTAAGCAACTGCAACCAACGCAAGAAGAAATAGTGGCCACGAAGATTCGCTAATATTGTCCAGCGTTTTTCAAGTGCCACTATCCTGTTCATCCCCATAGTCTTTTTTGTTACCCCATATGTCTCATTATCACATTGAGAACTGTTTCCGAGGGATCGAATTCTTTGCTGCCACCATATCTCCTACGAGTGTTGGAGCAGTCAAGTTGTCTTCAGCAGACAAAAAGAAACGCTTGCTGCATACATTAGAGCCAAGGAATACAAGCATGAATTCAACAAAGATTCTCAGCATGAAACTAATAAAATATTTTATTAAATATCCACTACAGAGTTCAATTCAAATATTGAGGTTTCTTGATATGTTGAAAACTTGTAGAGTTACAGCGATAACTTGGGAAAATTAATAAGACAAGCGTTGAAGAATCACAAGCATTTGAAATAGTTGGTGACATAATTTAATTTCCCCAATATTGTATGTACCTATTAAGTTTTTTAATACGAAATATATAATAGAAAATTCTTGCCTAAAAGTTATTTAAATCCTTTTTGCTACGCTGACATTTTTTCATTGGACTATTCTTCGTGTGGAATAGAAAAAGCAAATAACTTCTAAATTTAAAAATGATTCTTTAGATTTTTTATAAAATACCAAAAATTTTGCCTCGGTTTGCTGCAGTTCTTTTATAGCAACAAAGGCTTTCCAGATTACGTTCTTTTTTAATTAAGAATAGACTCAAACTTTTTCAATTATTACTTTTCCTTATTTTATTAAGCTATAAAGTATAGTATCTTCCATCAGTTGACACATTGTATTACAAATTAATTTGTATTATATATTGTTTTAAATGTTATTTTTATAGTTTCTATAAAAATTCACTATATATGTGTGTATATACAGTAAAACCTGTGTTAACGGCCACCTGACTAAAGCGGCCACCCGAATTGACTATAAGGAAATTCCCATACACAAATATCCGTTAATTACGGCCACCTTTGTAAAACGGCCGCGGCCAAATAACCCAAACTTTTACGGCCTATTTTCATAGAAATTTACCTGCCAATGTCGGCCGGACTATTTATGACATGTATATCTTTATTGACGAAAATACCTAATACAAATTGTCGGGGTTTCCCGGGGCTTCCTATTACCTGGTAGTAATTTACCCTTTTCGATTTAAACTTTATTATTCTAAAGGAAACAATTCAGTTTAAAGTTGTCTCCGTATTCGAAATGTTCTTATTAAGTATGTCGCAAAAAAGAAAACGTTTGTCGCTAAAAGACAAAATAAATATAATCGCGGAAAGTGAAAAGTATGCGTTAAGTTCGCGAAAGTTGGCCGAAAAATATGGGGTTGGAAAAACACAAATTAACGATATTATGAAAAATAAAGGTGAATTAAAAAAGATGGTCGAGGAAGGTGTTAACATGGAGCTAAAACGAAAATTTCCGAAGTCGGAAGGATTGGCAGTGGATCAAGTCGTCTACAATTGGTTTTGCAAAGCCAGAAATAAAGCAATTCCAATATCTGGGCCGCTACTTAAACAAAAAGCACTGGAGACAGCAAGCAATTTAAAGATGGAAAATTTCGCAGCATCTAATGGATGGTTGGAAAGTTTCTGTCGCCGACACAGTATAACTTTTAAATCAATTTGTGGTGATTCCGCAGAGGTTAATTTGGACGATATAAAAGACTGGAAAACCAAGTTACCGTTGATTTTAATAAATTATTCTCCTCGAGATGTGTTTAATGCCGACGAAACAGGTCTTTATTACCGCGCTACGCCAAATAAGACATTTGCATTAAAAAGTGAGAATTGTGCAGGGAAGAAGGCAGCAAAACAACGTTTGACTGTTTTACTATGTGCAAATATGGAAGGTGAGAAGGAAGATACATTAATAATTGGAAAAAGTAAAAATCCTCGCTGTTTTAAGGGTAGTCATGTGGACAAATTACCCTTAGAATGGGTTTCTAACAAAAAGGCATGGATGACAACGGAAATTATGACAAGATGGCTGCATAAATTTGACAATAAAATGAAAAAACAAAATAGAAAAGTGCTTCTTTTCTTGGATAATGCCACTTCACATTCTAAAGTTCCATTAGAAAATGTTAAACTAGTCTTCCTGCCGCCAAACACCACTTCGTATTGTCAGCCCTTGGATCAAGGAATAATTCAGAATTTCAAATTGATTTACCGAAATTTTTTGATTAAAAAGCTTCTAACGTTTATTGACAATGAATGTGATTTTGAAATTTTTGAAAAAAACATGAATTTAGCCAATGCACTTGTATGGATTACAGCTTGGAAAAGGTATCTCCTGCTACAGTTAAAAAATGTTTTTCCAAGGCCGGATTCTCTGATGTTATCCAGGAGGACACAATGTTTGATGAAGAAGACGAAATACCCCTTGCCCAGCTATATCCTGTAGTTCGTAACGAATTTTTGATGGATTTAAATGAATATGCTTCTATTGATCGTCATGTGCCTACAGAGAGCCCTAACTTCAGTATTCCAGAAATTGTTGAAGATTTGTGCAATAATGATGAAGAACATAACTCTGATAATAGTGACCTGGACGAATGTGAAACTCCAAAATCTAGTTTATCTAGTATGAGTGAAGTGTGTGCAAGATTAAGAGACATACAAAATTGTTTATTGTGCAATAACAATGGTGACATTTATATGGATGTTTCTAAAATTTTACTTACATGTGAAGCTGCAGTTTTTAAATCGAAGCTAAAAAATGTGAAGCAAACAAATATTGAAACATACTTTAAAAAATCCTAATAACTTGTGTTTTTTCGTGTGAATATATTGTAATAATATGTACATATAAATAATTTATTAGATGTCATATTATCTATAATATGTAAATACATTAAAATTTTAGTTTTTCTTACACATATTTGTATTTATATACTATTTACTTTAATTAATAAAATAAAGAAAGCAAATCCTAAAATTAATTATGTATTTTATTTGTGAGACGAAAAACCTGTCAATTACGGACACCTTTATATAACGGCCAATGTATTTTGCTTTTTGGGTGGCCGTTATTGACAGGTTTTACTGTATTTAGATTACTATAAATTTTCATTGAATTGTTATTCGTTTTTATCCTACGTTTGTTTTATGACATTTCAATAGTTTGTATATTTTTCCCATCAATGACTAAGTCATTTATTAGTTCAGCAACAATCTGTTTATTCTGACGGTCAAATTTCTTTTAAATTTTGTCAACCTAAATTTTAATTAGAATTAAATTAATCTAGTCCTCATTTTTAAACTTGCTTAATTTCAGATGTCATAATATAAAAACCAAATTACACTAAAATTTAGCTAGTAAGAATATGTAATAATCAGTAAGAATTCCAATATCTTGATGAGTAGATTGTAAAAGTTGTTATGTCGTATTTATAACAAAAGTTAGTGTTTAAGAGTTACCCCTGTTTCTTTGATCATAACGTCTTGTGACGGACGACAGAAATGATAACAGATTTTAGTAGCGTCGTGTATGAAACTTGGTCAGAAGCTAGTTCGTGACTCCAGCTACGAATTAGTTTAGTTTTCTGTTCGTAGCGTACTATGAGAAAGGTCTTAGTCTAACGTAAAAATTTTTGATTCGCATTTGAGTTATACAAACTTACCACTCAAAGTACTACTACTAAAGAACTCTTTATCCACATGTATACAGGGTGTAAAGAATATACGTACTTCGTATGCATATATTTATTAAACTTAAAGACATACGAATATGAAATTTTACACACATTTTTACGAACCTCTCAAGTTCAGATTAGAGATGTTCAATACGTCCTCCATCAGCGACACGAACAATATCACATCGATATTCAAATTCCTCCCATACTTCGGCAAGCCTGTCCTTCGTCACTGATGTTATGGCAGTAAAGATTCGGTTCTTCAACTCTTCTAGGTTCTGTGGGAGTGGGGGTACATAAACGTTGTCTTTAACCAAACCCCACAGGAAGAAGTCACAGGGTGTCAAATCCGGTGACCGTGGAGCCCAGATAAGACATGCTAAGTCGCCAGCTCCTTGACGACCAATCCAACGGTTCGATAGAGTTTTATTCAGATATTCACGCACTTGGCGACTCCAGTGAGGGGGTGCCCCATCTTGTTGAAAAATGAAGTTGTCTCCGTGCAGCCTCGGAAACTACCAATTTTGTAACATAGCGAGATATTGCTGAACGTTAACCGAGTTTCCATCAAAGAAGAATGGGCCCTAAACAGATGATCGGGATATCGCACAAAACACATTGATTTTAGGCGAATCTCGTACATGTTCAATGGTTGCATGTGGGTTCTGTAGACCCCAAATCCGAGCGCTGTGTTTGTTTACCAGACTACTAACATGGAAAGTCGCTTCATCACTGAATACGATGTTTTGTGCGAAAGTGTTATCATTGTTAATAGCTTCATGAATCTCGTTACAAAATTCCACACGTTTCCGTTTGTCATCAGGACGCAGAGCTTGTAATAACTGTAACTTGTACAGCTTCATAACCAACCGACGTCTCAAAGCTTGCCAAATTGTTGTTGTTGGCAGTTGTAACTCGTGACCGGGGCGGCGAGTCGATTTTGAAGGATTACTTTGGAAAGCAGTTTTAATTCGTGCAGCATTTACTTCTGAAACACGAGGGCGGCCAAGGCTCTTTCCTGTACATACACATCTTGTATCTACAAACTGTCAATACCATCTGCGAATGTTCCACCCATTCGGATGATCAATTTGGTAGCTCAACCTGAAACGTCTTTGCACTGTAATCACGGAATTGCACTTCGCAAACTCCAGAACACAAAATGATTTCTGCTGTGGAGAAGCCATTTTAAACATATGACGGTTACCAAGACAAACAGAAGACAACTGACATCTAGCGGCTATTAAATAAACTAGACTATGTATTCGTTTCTCCAATAGGAGAGCCGAGGCGCAGCGATCGTAATACGTATGTAATACGTATATTCTTTTTGAAAGACGCTGTATTATATACCAATATTAAATTTGTAACTTTTTTCAAATTTGAAATTATTTTCTTGTATTTGATGAACTTATTTTTGGCTTCATATTTTAACTTAACTACGTATTTGGTGAAATAAAATTTAAGATATGATGAACAAAAATTAAATAAAAAAAGTTATTATTCATAACAGGTACACACTGATAATTTAGAATTTATTAAAAAAGTAATAATATTGCAAAATCGTAAAAATAAAAACGTTACAAAGATTTATACAGCTGTGCATGCTAAAGCGCCAACAAAGTTACAATTACGGTAAAAGCGATTTTGAAACACATGATGATATGTTATATTAGTTTATTCAACGTTATAAAAATACGCACTTATTGGCTTGTATGACTACTGAAGCGGTGGTGGCGGTCAGTGAACAAAGATGTGCTTTGACTATAATTCTTATTATTTTATACTTGAAGTGAAATAGTGTAGCGACACGAGAGACTATTAACAGTTGACGGAGCATGAGGAATTCCCTCTCTTGAGCAAAAAAATACGCCTTTTAGGACTAACAAGAACACTATAAACGCCATACTAAGAAATAAATAAAATGTGTTTCGATGTCACGCATAAAATGAACGTACTACGTCAGTTTTGGATCTAGATGTATAAGTATGACATTAATATGTATAGGATTATCCAGATGAACGAAACGAAAGAAAGAAAACTAAATTATAAAAAACAACCACTTTTTTTGTTGAGCTCCTACTATAACACACATTTATTCAGTTCTACCTAGCTGTGATAGAAACTACAAATATATTGTGCTTTATATAGTAGCTTGTAACAAAGAATTGGTTTTGTTAAATTATAATATTACAGTGTATTGAAATTTTAACAAAGAAATCGAATCCTCATAAAATTATGAACGAAGCATAAGCAACCAAAATCTAATGCACACTTTTGCCAGTATAACTTTTTGTTGTTGGAGTAAGACCATTCGTTATATAAGAGATCTTTTAACAAGTTTGTCAATCACATCTGTAACGGTACGCGTAATTTTTTGTATAGAATGTTTCCATTTTATATTTTAGTTTTTAATTTCATTCAAATAAAGAAGGTAATTTCAAATGTAAATGTTTTATGATAATTCTCAGAAGAGAGGTCTTAATATTTGGAGATATTAATATTAATTTTGTTTAAGTTATTTGTATTGTTCCTTAAATATATTATTAATGTAATTCTCAGAAAAAATCTAATTATACAAGGGATATAAATGCATTGCATTGTCAAAATGCATTTATATTTCTATTATCAGTTTATCTTAATAAACAGTAATAAAAGTAAATCTCTTAAATACAGCTTATACTGCTTTTTAGGACACTTATTGTGCTTATTAGATATTAGGTATATATTTGTGCTTTCCCGAATGTAATTTCGGAAAGGTTTAATTGATATTTATGCTTCTTATATGTGTTCTATTTTGTAATTGTCGGTTAAATTTGAAAAGAATCTTTAAATCTACTATGTATTAGAAAAAAGATTTCAATTTTATAAATATTATGTATTTTGTCAAAGTTTATGATATGCACTTGGAAGTAATAACCTAGGTGGTCGGACGATGATGTTTACTTTGTGTTGAGAATACGCCATAGAAATTGATAATTATATAAATGTTCTGAGAATTTTAACAAGAATAAGTAGGGTCCCAGAGCTCAACAGACTCAGGAGGCAAAGCTAGATAGGTCTATAGGGGTGTTTTTTAAGAGCTGGAGAAATTAAAATGATCATACAAGACAGAGATATTGTTGGAATGAAATTTTTTTTATTATAATCTAGTGGATAATTTCATGGCATTTATTTTTTAAATATGATTTTCGGCATATGTCCGGCGCGGCTACGAATTATATGGTCCATTCGAGCAGTCCAATTTTTTACTACTTTTTCCAATAAATTTGGCCGTGTGTCGTCAATGGTGGCTTGAATATCGGCTTCCAATGCCTCAGGAGTTGCTGGTTTGTCGGTATAAACCAATGGCTTAACATAGCCCCATAAAAAGTAATCCAGAAGCGTTAAATCGCTCGAACGAGAGGGCCAGTGAACAGGACCTCTCCTGGAAATAAAGTTGATTTTGCAATAAAGCGATTGCCAGAGTGTAAACCGCACCAAACAGGCAATTTCAATGGATGTAATGGTGATTGTCTTCGCTCCGACTACGGCAATTTTGTTTATTGACGTAGCCAATTAACCCGAAATGAGCTTCATCACTAAACACAATTCTTTGATGAAAATGCTCATCTTCGGCAAGTTTCAAATAAGCCCAATCAACAAAAATGTGACGCAAACGACGGTCGTTTGGCTTCAGTTCTTGCAAGAACTATATTTTATAGGTACGTAGGCCAAGATCCTTATGTAAAATTTTTCACGTTGTCGAAGGATAAAGGCCAACAAGTTGAGAACGACAACGAATCGACATTTCGGCGTCTTCTTCAATACTTCGCGCTACAGCAGCAATATTCTCTTCAGTATGCACATTTTTTTCTCTTGTTGATGGTTTTGAATTGAGAAAAGTAAAATTAGTGCGAAAACGATAAATAACTGCACGAATTGTTTGCTGACTAGGTCGATTATCTGGACTGTAAAATGGACGAAGTGCTCTATGATCTTCGCGAACACATTTATTTTTTTCAAAATAAATTTCCAAAATTTGGAAGCGTCGTTCTGGCGTTAAACGATTCGTGATGACTTGCCAAACCTTACGGAATAGTAGTGTCAACACAGTTTGGCATCATCAGCTGCCAAACCATAGTTATCGATATCGATAGTTCTCATGCAGCTTAAAAAACACCCATTACATATCAGGTCAGTTCTGTTCAGAGGGTATGTGAAGTGCAAGATACGAAGCGTATCTGTCAATTATTTATAAAAAAGTATTAGAGCATTGTGCCTATTTTATATACATATCGGTCAATACAATTGAAGATCGATAAGCAACGTATAAATTTATTCAAGAGCGAATAATTAGAAGGGCGAAGTCCGAAGAGGAGGCAACCTGAAGTTGAATAGATAAGTGCATATAATATAATATAAACGGACAATATATAAGGCAAAGAATTGTATGTTTATTGTTAATTTTGTTGTTTTCTTTTTTGTCAGTTTAAATAAAAATCTTTTACATTGAAAAGTCTATGCCAAATCCAGTTACTAGTTGGAGTGCTGTGTCAAAATACAATAAATTATTACATCGCCCCAGGTCCTTGTAATTTTATTGTTATTATTTCTATTATAATAATTACTTAAGGCGCCCAACAAAATATAAAATTATATAAGTATATATATATATATAGAGGAAATGGATAAGTAACACAGATTTATAAGTAAATAAAGCAAGCTGCAGTTGATGGTTAGAGACAATTTCATTTTTATTTAACAACATACCAATTGGTATTTTGTTCGGAAGATTATATGACAAATGTTTAGCTCGCCTTCATCTGACAAAATATATACGAAAAAACCAATTTTCGAATTCTTCGGCACACAAGCTGGGCCTAGTTTCTCGAATAACTCAGCGAATGTTTCGTAGGTTAGTGATTTAACGTTACAGCTAAAAAATAAAAGCATCAAGTTACAAGATCTTGGTAGCCATTTGATAAAGGCGTTTTTTGATATGAAGCCACTGAATTTTTCTCTCAATAACTTAACTTGCTGCGTGGTAGTAGTACCGCTTTGTTAAAACTACATCCATATCTTACAACTTGGACCACCAAAAATGATATATTATCAACCGGTGTCTTTTCCCATTGACGGAAGTCGAAATATGGGTCTCATTTTGAAAGAAATAGGTCTCGATGATGAACTACCTCAAAATTCACAAAGATTGTAACTTTTTCTATATTTATCGGTAGCTCTTGAAACTTCTGTGGATTCTGTTCTGGCCAAATTCTGCAATTTTCTTTATAAATAAAATTATTTGACTTAGATTTTTGACATGCCGCTAAAGATTAGCTTCCTATGCAAATTACCGTCCACTCCCAATTGTTCCAGCAATTTCTACACGCTGTACGATCATTCGCTGCAATTCGTATATGAACTGAATCTTATATGAATGCCGTTCTAAATCATTGCTCAAAATTTGCAATATTGAAGCCTGAGAAATGTTAATTTCTTATGACTGGAGTAAAATAGATATATTAGGAGATTGCAGCAATGTCTGTAGCCGAACGATTATCTTGACCATGTATACATATTGAGAGGTCTACTACTGAGCAAATTGTTTCAAATTTTTACACAAGCCGAATTGTTCTTTCAGAAGAATGACCATGTTGGCTATAAAATTCGTGTAACTAGGAGAATGTATTGAGAATGGAATGCGTTTTCATAATAAAGTTAGATAATATGAACCCGTTGACGAATTACACGCGTAATGCTCTATAAAACTGTTGTCAAGATTTGCTAGTTACAAATGTTAAAACCTAGCGTCAAAATATTTCGCGATATAAACACTAGCTGATGTCGAAAATAGGAAATCGCTATTTAAAGACATTATAGTTCGAATTTTGCTCCTTTCGATTACTTTTTATTATATTATAGAAATTTAAAAATAGTATCTCAGAGCTCGTCACTTTGTTGACGATAAACAATTGAAGGAGGAGATTCATGCCTATTTTGAAAATCAACAGAAGTAATTGTCTTTTATGGATTAAAGTTGTTGCAGGACAAGAAGCGCAAATGCTTTGATGTTAAGAAAAACGGCATTGAAAAATGACATTCTCAAAGAGTCGTAGGTTTTCTGTTTCATTTTCAGCTAGAAAAGTTTTCTATTCCCCTCATATATACATAATTAACTTGCATAAAACAATATCTACATTTTAAGGTTAGTTCAAATTATTGAAAAAGAATTGTAGAAAACGTCAAATAGCCGCTGTATTATAATTGACATATTTAATTCCACTACAGGCATCATACTATGGATAAAACAAAGAATTATTAGGATGCAGCACTCCCTGCTGCAAAATTTAGATTTAAATACATTGTTTTAGCCCATATGACCCTGTCCTTGGGAAGTAACGAAAACTAAATGATCCACAGGTTCCGGTCACTTAGGGCGATTTTCAAGTTTGATTAATTCTTAATAAAAAATAATGTTTTTAAATAGCTTTCACTATACTATGCTAAATTACAAGGCCTATTGGTTGCCAAGAAATTGACTTAAAAAAGTGTCTCAAATTATCAGGAGTCGCGAGAAGGGATATTCATATTTCCGCACATTATCATTTAATGTATTTCTTAGTCTGTATTTTGCCCTCGTATTGCTTATGATTCGGTCCATCTATTCATTCGTAGATAACAGCATTTGTGAAGATATGGTTTGTCCCAAATCAGATGGCTATTCCAAGTCACACGAAACTACGATACTAGATCATACTAGCCCACTATCTTTCAATTATTGGAGGTACTAGCCACTGAACTTAAAACTAAATATTTAATTTTAAATATGATAGTGACTTGAAACCAAAACCAGTTAAAAATAATCAATTAAATACTGCATTAAGGTAACGAAACATGAATTTTATGGTAATAAAAGATCTCCAATCTTTAAAAAAGAGCATTTTTATATATTGCCAAATGAAATAACGCCGAATAAAATAAAAATTAAGGTCAGAGAATCTTCAAGAATTTAATTTAGGAATATAAAAATTGAAGTAGAATAGTAACACATTTGCTATACATAACTGGTAGCGGCAAGCGATTCAAATTCTTAAATTTTTATTATAAAAAATGATTTTTGCATATGAATAAAACAATACCATTTCAGTCGTCTTAAATATCTTTTTCACATTTAGTTCTATTACTATAACAATTTTTTGTCCAACGTTTGCAGAGTATTAATTACTAATAAAGATTGTTTTCCTTGTTTTTTCAGGCATGAGTTGAAGACGAGAAGCAAAGGAATTTCACTGAATTCATTAAAATGTTCAATAATTTTCTTTATCACAATATCATGTATTCTCTTATATAAAAAAATAAATTATGATATGTGCCTGGTTTATTACTATTGTTATGACTACTGCAGTTTCATATACATTAAGAATATATTGCTCATGACAGATTTTTCATATATAAACACTTCCGAATTGATGACAGAAGGTAATGAAATAAAAGAAAAACTTCTATTCTATTTATTTAAAAAATTATCAAAATTTCACATAATTATCAGTAAATACGAATGGTGGTTAATCATTGACTTGGATTTTTTACAACAATGTGAGAAAATAGCAATGACGTTGATGTGTAGTCCTAGGAAAGAAATCGTTCGCAGGAATAAATTTGCCGTATTCATTTCAAAAGACACTCTACAATTTTTCCTTAAGCAAAACAGCATTGATACTTTGACTCATAGGGACTTAATTCACGGTGAATGGGTTTCCAAAGTGAACAAAGTCTGGAACATCGATGAAATCGGCAGTTCAATGATTAGTCTCCGATATTGACTTTTTTAAAAAAATGTTCATTAATATCCGCCTCAGCACGAACTTTTTATATTTTGGTTTCACTCAGACCATCAAATAGGATGCCTGAAATACTTTGTACACTACTATTGAACCGAAAATGTACAGCGAATCGCTCAACATTCTCTTCAGCGTTATATGTTGATATAAGATAGTCTTCTGGTGATACACAATCGTTTCTAAACCACTTAAGTAGCTTACCACGACTTAACAGACATTTTAGTTTGACATTTCCTTTAGTGAAAACTTTTCGGTACAATTTATTCACATTTAAAACAAATTTTAAAAGTAACAAATGCATTCAATTACGGTACCAAAACAAGTATCAGAGAAAACATCGGACTGAAATAGATTTGACGGTGAACTACAATAAATGTAATTTTTATATTCGCAGACGTATATGTTTTGAAACGCTGTGTATTATCCATTTTTAATACAGATTGAATAATTGCGTTGTATATTGAATTCTGTGAAAGCTGTTTAGGTCTAGATCGAATACGTAACTTCTAGAATTGCGAATAGTTAAATACCTCACAATGGATACAGCGATATCATATTTGTAATTTGTATATGAAAGAACTTATTCCAGCCTACGCTTTTTCGTGTACATGTGAATGGAGTTGGGTAGCATTTTATTTATTATAACCCCGGTATGTGTCCTTTTTTGTAATTCCCAGAATTAGTATTAGAGTAGTAGTTATGTTGAATATCAAAATAAATGTCATTTGGCAAATTGCCTGTACTGTGCGTGGTTGTGCCAACTGCAAAACAAGATTGTTCAACAGGAATAGATTGAAGAAAAACGCAAGTTATTTCGTCGTTAGGAGCGTATTGATAGAACCGTCTTTACGGCTAAGAAAAAAATACACATTTATCTGTCATAAAGCACTAACAATAGTTAATCCATTTGTTACATTTGCTGTACTAACGAAACCGTTTAGATTGTCCATTGCCAGACATTTATGTGTTCTATATATTTATTGGGTTGTAAGAAGAAAATCAACAAATCATTACCACTTTGATTTTCTATTCCAGTATATTTTAAATTATATGCGTAAGATATCAGTACTAATCGCAACAACTTCTTTCATCATCTAATATTTATATAACTGCCAAGAAAAGAAGGAATGTTCTGCAAATTTTTGGACTTTCTTTGCGAAATAGTCTATAAAATTCTTAAATGTATATCTTGTATAGCTCCAGCAATACGTTACTGTAGTTTACTATCTACAAGGATTAATAAAAAGTAAGCATCAATACGTGGTCATACTTGCGTGTGTACGTGTGTCTCCTTGGACAGGATGTGTTGCATATCGTTATAGTAATACATTTACGGTACAATATTCACTCACGAACGTGCATGTGTTATGCAGTTTAGAAATGTAACAGAAGAGAGCGATGTTGTAGAAGAGAAGGACTTTTTAAAAGATGAGGCATTTTAAAAGAATCGGCGAGACAGCAAGTGCCGTAGTCACTTAAGCTAACTAATGACAATTAAGGAAAAGCACACCAAAAACTAGAAATAATTAACAGGTCAAAGTATCAAAGGAATTATAGTGGCATGAAAAATAATATAATTCATTTTATGATATACCTACATTAACAAACGAAAAGATATCTCGTTGGCGCATGTAGATGGTTATATATGTCAGAAATTCCAATATGTATAAAAAATTCACTATTCTTACCTGTTCCTATGGATTAAATGGTAATAATATTACAAACAAATGTTAACATTTTAAATACATAGTCAATTGTTAAGCTAATCAGACACTTATATAAAATGGGCACAAATAAAAACAAGTGCAAGAAACGCTGGTGGATTTACCACAGTTAGTGATAATAACAAATATATTCAAGGAAAATTTCGAAATAAAAACAATGAACACACCAATTAAAACAGACCCATGCAATTTTTAGAACATCTGAACAACGTGCGGAACAGAAGATGGGATACACTGTATGTTAACATATACCAACAAATCAGTAATCCATTCGATAAATAACAGAACTTAATGAATAAAGAACATAAAAATGAAGAAATTAAGAAATGTGTCATTTAAGATAATGGTAAAACAACAGAAAAAAAATTAAAAAAGCAAAATCTTAAATGTATTTCTTTTCTATAGAAGCGAAACAAATGATATAATATATACTTAATACAAACAGTTAAAAAATACACTTAAAGAATAATTTTCACAACACTAGAGAAAGCTAGAGGAATGCTTAGAGCCTCTAAAGATAAGATAGAGCAAGAGATAGAACAAGCCTCTAAAGATAAGATAGAACAAGAAGTAAGTTCCTTGCATGGAATGTTTGCGAACATATATCGGTTGGCAAACAAACGAATTAACGTAAGGAATGAAGAACAGAGGAAGAAATCAAGCGTTCAAGTTCACATTTCAACAATGTAAAGTTAGTTAGTTACGCGAAATAAAAGCAAAGGCACCATTCTTTCATTACGCGGCCGCGATAAAAATCTAAACTACCCTCGTTTAGGTTGTTAGTATAACATTCTCGACTTATTAATGTATATAAATGATAACATAATTAATAAAAAAACTACTCACGGTAGTGTTGCTTAATTCCAGAGCTCGTTATATAGTCTGGTATTGTCAACACTGCTAGGACTTGGTGGATGTTACTATCGAAACGATAGTTGTTCAAAATAGAGAGAACTATACGTCGACCTCTCGGATAAAAGTAAATGCTAACAAACGAATGATTAGGTTAACGGTGTTTATGGCGTGATGTGGAAATGTAGGTTTGTTATGCACATATGACTGCTAGTTTTGCTTTTTTGTGTCTGTTCCTTAACTCTATTTCTGCAGTATTAGAATTTTTCCATTTTTTCCTACTTTTCTAAATTAATATTCGCGTTTTCGAGATATTTATCAAATATACATACATACTGCTTGGTGACTTTATTTACTTGAATTTTCTGACTTAATATTTTTTGGGTGTTGCTTATACAACTTTGTTATCAGTTCTACTGTCAAGAATGTTGAAGGAAAATCCTATTTCATCACTCCTATCATGGCACATTTAACATTTACCGACACAACAATTGCCCAGATTACGATAGTCTCGTTCAATTTCAAAATATTAGTGATTTAACCTAATTAATATTTTACCTTTTTTTGTAAATTCCAATACTTGCAATGATTCCAATATTTAGATAGTAGACTACCTACTTTACTGTAAAGTTACGTTATTCTTGTTTGAATAGTTTATGTGCCTATCGGATCAAGTCTTCCATTTCCTTGGGGGAATTCTTTTATTTATGAAGGATAAAGTACTATATTAGTCGCTTTGTAAAGGCATGCTTATATTTCTTATATTCTTCTATTGCCAACACTGCTAGGACCTGGTGGTTATAAACGTTTATTACATTTATTTAAATAAAAATATTTACATGTAAAGAAACAAATTTATAACGAGTTTGCAACTTTACATATTAATTCACGTATTAATTTTTAACCCGATTTTGCTTGTTTATCGCTAACTAAATATGTTTGCCACTAAAGGATGTTTATTCTACTCGTTTGCAATAACAAATATTTTTGGTTCGATAGCACGTTATATTGTGCTTTCTATATATTTAGTATATAAATCCAGCTATAGTAGGATATATTTGTTAGTTTATTCACAGACCGGTCTTACAAGACTACAGAAGTCGCGCTGTATACAAGTGTATATTACTTATGTATACGTTTAATTTGAGCCAGAATCGATTCTGTTTGTTCCCATTTTCTTTGCTTAAATAGCTTAAGACGTTGGAGCGTCAACAAGTCGCATAAGAAAATAGAACAAAATCAACAGCGATCTCAGCCTGTAAAAAGCTACAGTTCAGTCTTCGATTGTCAGTATTCTGTACTGGATACTTCAGTGGCTTGCATTAATTACTTTAGCTACAACCCCCTTGAATAAGTGGAATTATACGCCATCGAATGTTGTGTAGATGTACTACGACGCGTAACGAGACTATTTAAGCGGCCCGAAGTCGTTAAGGATACACGTATAGTAACGTTCCAAACTACGCACAATGCAGACGTTACGGACTACTAGGGTGGACATATGTGATGTTTTAGATGTGTACATACGAGTATAATGTACTGTAAATATAGATAGTATGCAATTAATTTGTACAATATGTGAATTAAATTATTATAAACCAATGTATTCATGAAATTATTAAACAAAATACATGCAAATTGCAAGGAATAATTAAAAAAATAAATACCTAAAATCGTTAACAAATATTTACTTAGTTAAGTTTAATTTAAAGTTATTTCATTTAAATGTTAATAAATATTAACAAAATTAGAATATATCTCGTATTTTAGAACTTACAACTAATTTAAGTACTTGAAATAATGTATGTGCAAAATTTCTTGAATACCATTCGCGCATTACGTACACAATTTTCTTACAATGTCTACCTCTCGACGCTCTGAAATATGTATTTTCACTCCGTTTCTGTGCTGTTAGTAGTGAACCCGAGGGAGTACATCACTTTGGTGTTATCGAAATGCACGTTTTATTATTTTTATTTCCCGAGTAAGGCATATTGGCTACAATTTTGAAGAGAATTATGTCCGCATGGAGAAACAAAACCTGTTATGTTGGAAATGAAGAAAAGCGCTACAATGCTGATATATTTGAAAGTTTTGCTATCAATATTTTATTAACTAAGTTTCAATATAAACAATGTTTGAATGCGAATTAACTTGTTGACAGTATGGTTTCGTATTTACTGCCAGAAGACTTTTTTATTGTTACATACAAGGTGAACTAAAATACCTTTCTAGGCAATAACGAAACAAGAGCTCTACTATTTGCCTGATCATTTTACTTTTCAACGTAATCTCCCTTAACTCTAACGTACTTTCGCCGCAACAACGTTTTATATGAGAAAACAATTTTTTTTGTTCTCGTCTTTCAATTGGTAATCTGCAAAATTACGTTAAGAAGGCTTTCTTAATTTTCTAAATAGGAAGAAGTATAATGGAGACAAATCCTGGCTATATAATTGATGGTCACGTCCAAAAAAGTTGCACAGGTGAATGATGGGTTGGACTGACTCTGTTACACAAACCAGGACGTTAATGTATTGGGTTGGCAACTAAGTACTTTCGGTTTCTACTGATAGAGAGCGTTGCTTTATTTTTTTGTATAACGTATGTTAGTGCTGTACTTTGCCGTTTGTCGCGTGAAACTAGTCACATTGACGTAACTTCAGAAGCAAGTAGTGCGTTATTTTTATTAAAGCTATTAGTTGTGGGTTAATTTTAAATGGAGTGCAGAAACGAACTTTTCGACATATTTTACTATTTTATTTCCGTAAAGGAAAGAAAGCTGCTGCGGCTCACAAAAAGATATGTGAAGTTTATGGTGCTAATTGCTTAACAGAGCGCACGTGTCAGAATTGGTATAAAAATTCCGTTCTGGAGATTTTCCCCTCAAAGATGAGCAACGTTCTGGTCGGCATACTGAAGTAGATGATGACCAAATCAAAGTCATAATTGAAGGGCATCGTCATATAACTGTTCGAGAGGTTGCGGAGAGGCTACATGTATCGCACACAACAATTGAAAAACATTTAAAATGTCTTGAGCTGGTGAAGAAGCTTGATATTTGGCTACCTCACGAATTGAAAGAAATTCATTTAACACAAAGAATCAACTTTTGCGATATGCACCTTAGACGAAATGAGACCGACCCTTTCTTAAAAAGAATCATCACTGGTGATGAAAAATGAGTCCTGTACAGTAACATAGCTCGAAAATGATCATGGAGCAAACACGATAAACCAGCTTAAACCACATCGAAAGCTGAATTACATCCAAAAAAGATCATTCTGTCAGTTTGGTGGGATTACAAAGGCGTTGTGTTTTTGAGCTGCTTCCAAGGAACCAAGCGATCAATTCTGAAGTTTACTGTCAACAATTAATAAAACTGGATGAAGCAAACAAAGAAAAATGGCCAGAATTGTCAAATCCGAAAGTTGTAGTTTTCCACCAAGATAATGCAAGGCCTCACACATCTTTGGCAACTCGTGGGAAACTATTGGAGCTTGGCTGGGAAGTGATGCCACATCCCCCATACAGCCCTGATCTAGCACCATCTGATTACCATTTATTTCGAAGTTTGCAGAATTCTTTGAATGGTAAAACTTTCACAAATGACGATGACATTCACTCGCACTTGGTTTAGTTTTTTGCTGATAAGGACCAGAAGTTTTATGAGCGCGGAATTATGCAGCTGAAAGAAAGATGGCAAGAGGTCATTGAGCAAAATGGAAAACATATAATTGATTAAAAACTATTCTTTGTTTAAAAAAAAAGTGTTTTATTTTATACTACAAAACCGAAAGTACTTAGTTGCCAACCCAATATTACTCTAGCTAAGTTGTTATTGTCATTTACTTTGGCACACTTATATCCAATAGAAATAACTCCTGTTTGGTCTCAAAAGGTTTCTCAGGTAAATATTGATTGCAGACTTTTTTTAAGGTCGGAAACTTTATGGGTCCATTATAGATGTTCTAATTTTTTTTTGGGCCTCAGTGGTGTAACTTTTATTGTTTGTTTCTATCTTGAAGAAAACATCTGCGTCTGTGCCCAAAAATGCCAAATTGCTTTGAGAAATTTGTTGCTCGTAATTTTGGTTGGAATTAACAAAAACTTATCCTGTTGAAACTTTATTTATGCTCAATTTATTGTATAGGATTATGAAAACGCTTTGCTCGAATATTTTCAGTGCTTTAGCAATTATAGAAATTTTTGAACGAAAACCATTGCTTCAATTTTCATGCAAAGATCAGAATTAGTTGCGTCCGCTTTCTGCTTTTCTGGTCGTCTTAAATAGATTCACGACCCTGCCGAAACTGTTTTGACCAAAATTTTACTTTAAAGTATGACAGAGTTTTATTTCCATATATATCAGTGGTTTGTTCGTGAATTGTTTTAGAAGAATTAAGAACGTTTTTCAAAAATTCGATGACATTTGTAATCTCCTGTCCGCTCTTAGTGGAACAATAAATAAACGCCCGCATTCTTTCTTAAACTATGGCTTAAATGTCACAAACAAGGATTTCAACGCCCTTAAATGATCCCGTAATTAGATTGAACGGTAGCATATAAACTAAACAGTTAATTCCTTACTTTTATGAATCAAATATAATTAAAACTAAACTATGTAGATAATAATAATTACGAAGGTGTTGGTTAGGCTTTACTACTGCAATTCCTCGGTGTGTCATGTCAAGATACTAAATAACTTTATTAATGCTTAAGACTTCATACTAAGCTGTCTTCTACGTCAGTTGAACACTGGATCTTCATATACACACTAACACAGTCCATTTGATAATTAATGAGTTACTAAAGGTAGGGTTGGTAAGAATCCTAAAATCACGGTTGGTTTTGAGGGTTAATTAATTAAATTAAGATCGTCCTTTTAGTAATATGCCAATATTAATTCATCTTGAACTGTTCATCCATGTGTTTATCGACTTCTCTGGTCAATTCCATTAAAACAATAAATTAATCGATTCATATAGAATTTTCTAACGTATTCATTCCTAGGACGTATTAATTTAAACCAATATCACGACCAATAATTCACAGCCGAATTTTTATTGACATAAACGAAGGTAGAGTGATATCAGCAGGCTATTTCAATTTTAAGCCACTCAAGGGGTGAAGTGTTCAAAAATAAATAAACGAGGAAAAAAGCAGGATACTCACTCGTTATTATGGCAATTAATTGCAAAATACTGTAGTAGTAACTTCAAATAGATACTATGATGATAATCATATAATTCTATTTAAATAAAATAAAAATTAAAACATTTGAGAGAGATGGAATTAATTATAAACTTAAACTGACAGATATGACAGGCTAGTAAGGGTAACAAAAAATATTATAATAACATGAAAATTGATAGAATAATCTTCCTAAAATTTCGCAATTTCAAAATATACAGTAATGATCACAAAATATGAACGCAAATTAAAATTGTGCATGTAATACTGTGCTACGTTCCAATATTACAAAACTAGCTTATTCTATTACCAAACACTTGATAAAGTACAAAATAATGAAAGAATTGAAGTTCAATTTGACACCAAAGTAGAAAATGTCACTATTAAATGTTCTGGATGACGACGCAAAAATGGTTGTTTTTATCTTAGCTAGCTTTTCTTATAGTTCCCCTCGCATATTAAAATAGTAAATTTCAAATAAACGGAATTATGTTAATCTTTTTTGTAGAAAATAGCGATCATAGAACGCCTTGTACATATTACATACTCTAATTTATAGTACGAAAATTCGAAATTAGTGCGTTTGGAGATTCCTTGCTTTAACCTACGAATTTGTGTTTGTGTGAATGTATTTGTCTGTATCTGTATGTAAATGTGAACATCTAATATAACGCTATATTCTCTATATCGGAAACATTTCACTCATTGTGTTAAATTTCTATAGTGTTATAGAAACCGTGTATTTGATAAGATTTAATAATATATTTCATCAAACTTAAATTATTATAATAATGATCTTCAGTACACCGTGAAACTAATATCGAAT
Source organism: Dermolepida albohirtum (assembly GCA_031893035.1). Lineage (NCBI taxonomy): Eukaryota > Metazoa > Arthropoda > Insecta > Coleoptera > Scarabaeidae > Dermolepida > Dermolepida albohirtum. The sequence continues at coordinate 156,066 of JAVIWB010003149.1, forward strand.
ATAATTATTTGTTGTTAATTTGATGTATCGGGTGTAATAATGTGCTAAATTTTCATTTAAATCTACACCCTTTTTAATAAAAGGTAGCAAACAATTTTAATGTACAGTTTGTTAATAATGACAAAGTAGCATTAATAATATTCATAATTTATTGATCAACGGCAATTCAGCTGACATAATACAAGATAATTATATACAATGAATATACAATCACATGTACATTTTATATATTGTTACTCTCCTCTCTATACTAGACTTTAGTGTAGATCATGCTATTAAAAGCTTATATTGCTTATCTTAAAAAAAATTTTAATCCTTCATTACTCCTAGGAAAGGGTCTGGCTAGTTAATTCTGAGAATTTGGGGGGGGGGCTCTAGTACTTCTTAAGAGGCGCCACAGCATTTATCCCTAGAAGTATCCTTGCTAGTGCTGAAGTACATGGATCCTCAAATACGTGCCAACGATCAATTTTAATTATTTAATTTCAAAACAAAGGGTCGCCGGAGTTAGAAATTCTACAGTATAGGACTGTAACAAGTCAAATTAAATTTGAGGGAAATTATGCTTTAAAGAAATTCCGATGGATCGGATGGCAAATTTGACAATTATTACATTCACAAAAGATGTATTACTTCACACAGCGGATTCACGAAATTTGCGATGGAGATCAAGATGAGCATGTAACAATATTATATAAATTGTAGTATTCAAAGTTATCCGTATAGTTTCATTCAAAAACTTTGAGAAGGTAAAGTAGAAATAAATGCGTCGGTGAAAACCATAGTGGTTAGTTATAGAGTTAAAGTGTAATTTTGATTCTTCTTCTAGAAAACCTAACAGAATGCAACGTATTTTCGTTATTTATACAACAGCATTATAAGCGTATCGATGTTAAACATATGTATGTGAGTACATAGTTATGTTGTATCTGCCCGCACGGTATGGTGAGAATATAAATGAACAGAGAGGAGGAAGTGAGTCAGTACGTTTATAACAGACCGCAAAATGCCATATTGCTTTTCGCCAAAAGAATATGGCGATATGCTTATTATTTTTGGTTTTTACAACGGGAATGCGAGTCAATGGATTGGACGTGGTGATCCTGTTGCGTAGCCAGTAATCCTCTATATTTCTATTGCTAGGGATGCATTAAGGATAAGGAATAGGCAATAAGTGCCAATAACCGCGATGAATTAGTAGATCGTATACAAAGGTGTGCTGAAGAAATTCGAGACAATAGATATGAATTTAGGTGCATCACCACATATGTTGGCATACGAGAGCAAGCTTGTATACAAGCCCGGTAAGGGCATTTTGAGAATCTTATTAGTCGAATTAAAATTAACTGTTGAAATGATTACTATGTTGTTAGGCCTTTTTAATATCTTATTATTGTTTCCTTTCACGACAAATTAACATAAAGCTGTAACTCTGAACTACACGTAATAGACTGTTGCGTGCTCGTAACACCATCACTAAATCAAACTTATTTTTGACCGTACTATATATGCTAGTTAAATTTCATATATCTTTCCTTCTATATCAACATACATACGCCGAACGTTGGAGAAAGATCTCGACACACACACGCTCATTTATAGAGCTTATTGAAAAGTTTCAATTCGGAATATTCAATATTAAAGGCATTATCTTTCAATTAAATTCGATTGTCTAGGAAAGGAAACGTTATCTTCTGTTCAATTGCAGAAACAATAAATTGCAACTTTTTCTTTCTTTTTTTCTTCATTCAAGAATATAAATAAGTAAAGGGAAGGGAAAGATCGTAACATACGAGCCTTTTACCGCTTACTTGCTTTACACTTCTTTACTAACTGCAAATTAGATTATATTACGTTCTGGCCAAACCGCGACTTGTCTTTAGTATTAGACTGCGTTTGTGGATTCTGTAAAACTGTGGCTCCATTTAATATATGTATTTATTAATTATTTGAAAATCCACCACTTAAGCTAAAGGCCGGGGGGATTCCTAAACACGGCCACTGGTGGGTTCGGGATATATTCATATTCCCCGTTAATAGCTTTTCTCCTTTCTATACTTCGCAAGACCTGCCAAAACTGTAGTTAGATGGTTCTGAACAGTGAAATTAAAACTAGTTTACGTTTTCATGGTTTGAGTAAAACGATACCGAATACTTGTATAATAAAGGATGTTTCAGAAAGAATATACGTATTTCGAATGGATATATTTATTAAACTTTAAGACATACGGATATGAAACTTTATACACATATTTACGAACTTCTCAAATTCAGATTACAGATGTTCAATATGTCCTCCATTAGCGACACGAACAATATCACATCGATACTCAAATTCCTCCCATACTCGGGCAAGCATGTCCTTCGTCACTGATGTTATGGCAGTACGGATCCGGTTCTTCAATTCTTCCAAGTTCTGTGGGAATGGTGGTACATAAACGTTGTATTTAACGAAACCCCACAGGAATAAGTCACAGGGTGTCAAATCCGGTGACCGTGGAGCCCAGCCGAGATATGCTAAGTCGCCAGCTCCTTGACAACCAATCCAACGGTTCGGTAGAGTTTCATTCAGATATTCACGCACTTGGCGACTCGAGTGAGGGGGTGCCCCGTCTTGTTGAAAAATTAAGTTTTCTTCGTGCAGCCTTGAAAACAACCAGTTTTGTAGCATAGCAATATACTGCTGGCCGTTAGCCGTGTTTCCATCAAAGAATAATGGGCCGTAAACAGATTATCAGGATGTCGCACAAAACACATTGATTTTAGGCGAATCTCGTAGATGTTCAATGGCTGCATGTGGATTCTGTAGACCCGAAATTCGAACATTGTGTTTGTTTACCAGACTACTAGCATGGAAAGTCGCTTCATCACTGAACACGACGCGTTGTGCGAAAGTGTTATTTTTGTCAATAGCATCATGAATTTCGATTCAAAATGCCACACGTTTCCGTTTGCCATCAGGGCGCAGAGCATAATCAACCGACGTCTCAGAACACGCCTGGCACGACGCGTTGATTTTGAGGGATTACGTTGGAAAGCAGTTTGAATTCGTGCAACATTTTCTTCAGAAACATGAGGCCGGCCAGGACTCCTTCCCTACACATCATATATCTACAAACTGTCGATACTATCTGCGTATGTTCCACCCTTTCGGATGATCAATTTGGTAGCTCAACCTGAAACGTCTTTGCACTGTAATCACGGAATTGCACTTCGCAAACTCGAGAACTCAAAATGATTTCTGCTGCGGAGTAGACATTTTAAACATATGACGGTTACCAAGTAAAACAGAAAACAACTGACATCTGGCGGCTATTAAATAAACTAGACTATGTATTCGTTTCTAAAATAGCCGAGCCGAGGTGCAGCGATCGATAGTTAAAATAATACTTTGTAATAGGTATATTCTTCTTGAAACGCGCCGTATATAAAAGCCTAATATAAAGTGGTAATGTAAAAAAGCACGCAAACAAAGGTATAAGAAATAAAAAAAGTAATATGTAATTAAATTCTTACACCAAAATTTTTTCAATGATTTTAAGTTAATATTAATTATATCATATTCAGTAGAAAAATAATTATCACTTCTAAGCATTCATACTACTAGCGACTGAAAATATTGCTCACTATTCAATCTAGGAACATTTATATTTATAACAATAAATTTAAAAACAAATAATTTGTAAAACAGCTAATAATAATAACTTTAGTTTCCTTTGCATAGGTAGGTAGTAACTGAAACAATGACAATAAACAAAGGTAAACCTAATGCATTTTTAGTGCAGAGAAATCTATAAGGCTGGACTCAAAACATAGCATAAGTTGGTTTTGATCTACCGCCCAAACTTTGTGGATAATAATAAAAAGGAAAGCATGCTTAACCTAACTTAAATGTAATTTAATTCTAAATTCCGTCCTGTGGTTTCTAATGCCGATATAAAAGTAAATAGGAAAAGTAAGTAATAATAACAAACATTTTTATTAATCAATTATTCGGCTCATAGTTTGGTGATAAGTCTTTGGCTTTCAATGTCGCGGATATCGGGTTTGGGTCCGATGGCCTGTTGTCCAGGAAGGTTTTTCCCTTTCCCGTTTAGGCGAATGCCAACAGATAAAGGTTTTAAGTCACACTATAAGCGTTGGAGTAATAATTCATAGTATTCCAAAGACCCTTCTAATTGGTCTTTAGCTGTTGAGGAATGTGAAAGCATGAATTATTATTAATGTTATTATTATAAATTGTTAAAAGTAAGAACATATTCTATTTATTAAAAAGAGAAGCTGAGAGCTCGCTGCTGACTAGTTTACAGTGCGAATAGCTTTTAGTGACCATTTGTAGACTGTTATAAAGTTTCGCGACATTAAAGAATAAACATTGTTGGAATAAGGTTCTTCTGAGGTTGGGAATAATAATGGAATTTTTCTTTCGCAAACCCAAATGGTGAACATAAGTGCGAAAGTTTAGCGTATTGTATAAATAAGTTGGGGCTTTATAATCAATAACTTTGAAATAGAAACTTTCCAAGTGGAAGCGCAACAAAGTGACAAACAATAACTAAATTGTAACAAAACTGTTTTAATTTTGTAGCTCGGTTAATGGAGGTAAATAAAATAAAGTGACACACATAATATTGCATAGAAGAAAGTACATTCTGTATGTTTATAATTAAAGAAAGACCGCTTCTCACATAATGTTTATAAATAACAAAACAAGTAGTACATAAATGAATCGGAAAAAAGAAAATGTCATCACAAAGTTAATTGCCATTTGCAGAAGCATGAGTAAAGGGTGAATTCATCATAGTATTACTTCTAACACTAGGTACAGAAAATATACGTTTGTAGATGATAAACTTGGCACATGAAAACTAACACGAGACCTAAACACAGCAAATCAATTTCACCACTAATAAGAACAGAGCTCTCACCAGAACCTTAGGTTCACTCAAGTGTTATATGTTATGTTGTGTAGAAGAAGATCGTAGTCAATGTTATGTTTAGGAAATGTTACACTTAAAAGAATTAAACTTTAAAAATTTCCTCAGCACGTTCTCAACCATCTGCTGTTGGGTTGAAAAATAAGGATACCATACAACTGAACCATATTCGCAATACGAAGCGGTTGCCGTGGGTCTTCGAAATCCCTGGTAACCCGCATAATAAAAATAAGTTACTAATTTACCTGACAACCCATGAGGTGATGTTAATCAGGTGTAAGTAATCCCCGAATCCGAAATAGTATTGGAACAGTTTCATCATCAATAGAATAAGACATTATACTTCCTTGTATATGATACAGAAGTACATTTAGGCCAATTTTATTTTTTTTTGCAGCATTAAATTATAATGTCCAATGTTTTTGAAGACAAACGTCTTCTAATTATGCATAGGCCAATGCTGGACAGCGTATGGCTTGGAAGTCAACAGATTATCGATGAAAATGCTTAAATGCAGTAATCCCAAATTATAGCCTTGTAGCACACCCAATGTAGAAGTGTAGTGCTTTTATCTATATCCATTATAATAGACGTAGTTAGGTCTATCCTCTAGATAACTAAAGAACAATTCAATTAGTGCATTGGAGAGACCTAAAATACTTAATTTCAACAGCAATATCACATGGTTGATGGTGTCGAACGTCCATGTAAAGTATATTACTTCAAGTAGATCACGCCTCTCAAGCCCCTCAGCTATTTGCAACGTGATGGTTGCAAAATTTGATGAAATCGAACGACCAGCTATAAAAGTTGAAAAGGTGAAATAAACACTCAAATGCTCTTCATTATAATGCTGTGAAGCATATGTCTAGAAATCATTGAAAAACTATAGAGAATAGCTATTAGCTGTAGATCTGTAGTTTAGATCACCGCATTATACCAGTTTCAGTGCAAGAACAACAACAACAACAGTTAAGAACTGAAGACGTCTGATGTAAGTGAAGATGAAATAACGATAGAAGATCTTGTGGAAAAATGTCAATCATTTTACATGGTTCCATATAAAAATGTAAAACAATAGAAAGGATATAATTATATCAAAAACAAAAGCATAGAATTATTAACTAAAGATGGCAGTGCGGAGGTGACAATAATATTTGAAAGAATTACTGGTTGTTATAAGGATAAAAATAAAAATTAATTTGATAACCAGCTACAGCAATCGACAATCAGCAATGCTCTGAAAACGTTCAATCTATAAGTGATATAATTTCGGAAGGCAGAGGAATTGGTAATTATCCTTCCACTTCATAAAATGTGTGTAGCAAAGAGATCTGAAAGTTAGCCTGTCATATCGGTTGAAGTATTTTGATAAAACATTTGTAAGTAAAAATTGGATAAGAGTTCAACGAGACACAAAATTGATTTAGATCAAGTAGAGAAGTAATGACTATTCATTTCAAAGTAATTAATCGATGGAATTATGAAAAGAAAAATTCGAAAAAGTGGAATTAAAACTAAAATCTAATATGAAGAGAAACTGAGAAACCTAGCCTTCTTCTAGGTTTAAATTAACCACCAATAGCGGCAGGAAAATTAGTAAAAACCCTCTGAGGTGATTTGCTCATTTATATAAAAGCTAATGATCAGAGTAGTTTGAATAATGAGAAAAGAATATAAAAGGCAAATTAAGAATGGAGGGTGTCGATGAGATCAGTAAGTGCTTGAACAAAAAGGACTGAATTGGTAGAAGCCCGAAAAACTTGGCAAAGGATAGAACTAAATCCAAAAACCAAAATAAAAACGAATAGTAATTCGCGAGAAGAATTGAACTTGTTTATTTGTAATGCCCAATCTTTACTATAACCAAATAATCTCGATCTAAATTCCCTACCTTCTACTATTTCTGATTGTAGTTGTAGCTTTAGCTAAGTTTGGCCATTCATTTAATACCTAATTTTCAGATTTCAAATAGCCTAATCGTAATAGATTGGTGTAAAAAGTAAAACACTGGCGATGCAATTTTGTTAATATAACGACTTATATAATAGTTCATATCCAGTATTAATAAAGGACATATAATACCTCAGAAACAACAATAATTTATCATTGTTTTGCTGGAGAAAAAGATTAAAAAAGAAAATAAATTAATTAACTTTGCTTAATAACGTAATTAATAGAATAATACCAAATAAATACTGTATTTTGTTAAACTGTTTGCAACAAGAATCTAATTAATATAACAGATGATAAAATAATGAAACTTGTTATTTAAACGAGACAAATTAATTAATTGTTTACAATTTACATACGAAAACATTGTTCCATTTTTCAAGTTATATTGAAATTGCTTGACGAACTAATTTTCATAGGAAAAATGTATACTTTTGAAATGTATCTTAAACATTACTTCTTCGTTGGTAGTATTTAGTCAGCAGTCATAAATAGTACTGAAAACTTTAATGTTTACAATATCCACTTGACATACGACATCAAGCTAAATGCATTTTCAGTGTTACATTGTTTGATTGTCCTTTAATCAATATGATTTTCATTAAAAGTGCATAAACCAAGCAGACAATGGTATTCAATTAAATAAAGTTTTACTGCTGTAGTTATTAATGAATCTTTCTTTATTTTAGAAATAAACATGCACTATGTAGCATAGTATAAGTACATATTATATTTTCTGTAAATCAATAAAGCGTGTACAACGAATTTCCATTTAGACAGTAAGTAATGTAAATGTGGTTCTTCTTAAAATTACAGCATAAACATTTTAGTGATAATCGTACCTTCATTAGCTAAATACAGCAATTTTAATGTGAATATTGAATGCGTGTGTACATTCATATATTCACAGCGATTTGTTTTATCGAACGACAGGAAACTTGTCAAAATGGAATCCTAAATATTTCAGTCTTGCTAGACTATTTTATTTGTAATAGTTTTATGGTGCTGAGACTTACAATAAATATGTATTAATTCCTTAGATATACAGTTGCTGAATTGAAGATTTTCAAAATTTTGCAGAAAAAAGTATAAATAATAGTTCTATTATTATTATTATCGTAAGAGTCAGGCTGTCGGTTAAATAAATTATTAAATATAAAAGAAAAAATAAAAATATTTAGTTCTATAAATTTGTATAAATTAACAAGTATAAATGTGAATGAATTAAACAAATAAATCATGCCTACCTTATCTCTTTATATTGCTTTTTAAATTGGAAAAATTGCAACTAATAAAAAAAATAAAGAACGGAACCAATCAGGAATGGATTCGATGCGGCTCGCTAGCCCACTCAGTCGAAGACAGTCGTGTAGGTTGTTAAATAAATAAACGCGCCATTTTGTTAAACGAATAAGCACTGCCCAGTATATTTCTACTTCGGGGTGAGGAATCTCATACATCGTTTTAAGTATCGAACGTCCTAAAAGTATACACAATATAATCATAAAAGATAAAACAGCAGAAAAATAGGTAAACATAATTTCGATTTTATTAAAAAAAGTTAAATTGGAAGTTACGCATAAGTTACTGTTAAATTGATAGCAAAGTATCTAATATAAACAAATAAAAAGCATTAACAAAACAATACCATAAGTTTGAAAATATTGTTATTAAATCGTAATTCTAGACAACTAGAATGAATTAAGTTCGAAACTAGGCCAAGTTTCGTTTTCAAAAGCAAATGAACAAATTTAATTTTACCAAGTTTTACAAAATGTAGATAGTATTTAAATTAATAAAAAAATAACATCTAGAAAATTCCTCTTGTTTGTGATAGTAAAAGAAAGGAGGTAAAACAAAGGTATTTCTAGTAAAGGTAGTAAAATTAATTGATGAGTATCAAAAAGAAAATTACGTTAAATATGGTTACTAAATTTCACAAAGAACAAAGGAAAGATAACTTAACTTATAACTGCGATGTCGACGAAATTTCCAGAGATGGTTGAATCTAATAACGGGGTAATACTCGTAAGAATCAAATTTTACACTTAAGTGTTTAATATTTGTATTTAATTACTACTAAAGTTTCCTTCTTCTTTAGCACAGAGAATTTATACTTATCAAAGTACTTACCAGTCTAAAATAACGATAACAAGAGAGGAAATTGGAAAAATCGTGTGTTCAAGATGGAGATGAAGTGCGTCGAAAGTCCTTTTTATAGCGTCTAGAATCTAGTTAATACTCTGAATAGTCCTTTTGAAAGCAATCTCAATAACTATTTCGCTATAATTAAACGTACTATTTAATATTAACAATTTATATAGACATTATTAATCTAAAATTACTCTGATAAAACTAAGACACCGAAATACGTCTTTATGTTCAAAAAGTTTGTAGTAAAATGTCCAAAATTCACAAGAAAGACAATATTTAAATTTACCTCGCTTAAATTCTTATGCATTCAACGATGTTGATGTAGACGCTGAAGAACAAGCCTTTGTAAGTAATCGTGTCTTTTAGAGCAGTGTGAATATTTCCATACGAAATAACTACAAAATATGTGGAAAATGTTTAAAAACTAAAAAAAAAATTTCTATTCAAGCCGATAATTTTCTCAATGACTTATTCGGGCTAACTTTCCTTCTGCTTCTAATATCTTTCATGGCATCATCTGTTATCATTTTAAGTACTCTTTCCGATTTTCATTTTAAAGCACTACCCGTTTCTGTATATCTTCGAACCAACCTATTGCGATGTGGTTTAAACGTGTCGAGTATTATTTCTTTCTCAGGATATTCCTTCGAAAGCTATAACAGTAGAAGTATCTTCTTGTACCGCACATAGCATTGTACTAACGTCTTCATACTGACATAGTTTTAACAAAAATATAAAATTTGATTACGGTAATGACAAAAACTATAAAATGGTCGACGGCATTGACAAGTGGCAGATAAAGACCAATACGAAAAAGTGAAACCAATCAAGATGAAAGTGTTCCAATATGGAGACCTTTATGCTGTCAACTCACACTTCAACTTACTCATGTTGTACTATTCGAATTCCATACAAAAGGTTTGATAATTGCCTTGGGTCAATACTCCTTCCACCACTCTTTCCCATAAATTACATTTGAACTTTGAATTAAATGTAGTTGCTTAAAACACACCAGATAAATCATGGTATCTTTCTAATTCTAGTTTTAACTTTTTCTAGATTTTCTGTTTCCGTGGATTCTCCATATTACTTTTTATATCCCTTTTGTTCTCCTAAAATTAATAAATTCTACAATTGTTTTTACACCATGAAGCCCATGTAGTTCTGAACTTCAGTTTATGTCAACCATGTTGTGTATTTTTCTACTGTTAATTTCAGTATTTGTTTTCTCTCTAATATTTCAAGGTTCTGTTTGTTTCTGCTGTTTATAACATAAGCTTCGTAATAGTTATTTCTAATAGTAACTTGAATAGTTGGTTTGGAATTCTATTCCGGCCTTTTGCATAACTATCTTTTGTTATGCTACTTCTATATATTCTTCACCTCTATTTATTTGGGAGCTTTACATTAAAATGACCAATAATTTTTAGCAAAATTACTTGCTAATACCTTTAGAGAGTTCTTAATATACTATCATACAATGTTGGTAGAATATCATCTATTGCATAGTGTCACCTGCATTAGCCAATTCTTAACCCTACGATTCTTGTACAAACGACTCCTGTCACCAATGTAAATTTTATTTTGTTGAGCAACACATAAATAGGGAGAAATACCCATGCGTCAATTCAATAGACTGCGATTAGAATATCTACTTGTTATTACTTTATATTTACGGTTGTATCGTTGTTCATGTCCTACAAAGATATATAAAGGCTAATTAGGTGAAACGAGAGTAGACGTTTATATTTCCGTAACTTGAAAATTTTATGTCAGCGAAAAAATGGAATACGAACAATTATGCAATTATTTTTCATACCCTTCGGCGTGGTTTATCTCAACAAGAATGCATCGACGAGCTGAACTCTATACATGGTAATGAAGCACCTTCAAAATATACAGTCGGTATAGTGAATTCACACTTGGATGGCGTTCTTTGGACGATGAATTTCGTGAAGGTCGTCCCACAAATGTTGTGTCGGAAAACATTAATGCAGTGTCTGAATTGATAATTCAAGGCCGTCATGTAACATATCGTGAGATCGAGGCAACTCTTGGTATTAGTAACACCAGTGTAAATAAGATCCCGCATGAACATTTAGCAGTTAAGAAACTATGTTTATGTTGAGTACCACATAATATGACAACTGCTCAAAAAAGGACTCGCGTTAATTCATGCCAAGAAATGCACAAAAAATACAATGGCGGTGCTTCAAAGAACATTTAGTGAGTCGTCACAGGTGATGAATCCTGGATCTATACGTATGAGCCCGACAGTAAATAGCAGTCGACTATGTGGGTACTCCAAAATGAGCCAAAACCAACCAAAGTTGTTCGCGCTCGAAGCACATCAAAAGAAATGGTCGCCTGTTTTTTCATAAAAATCGGTCTTGTTGCAGCCGTGCCTTTACAAAGTTGTAGAACGGTTAATTCCGAATGGTACACAACTATTTGTTTGCCAAAGGTTTTGAAGAAATAATGAAAACAAACCGAAAACAACAGATCATTCTTCATGATGACAATGCGACCTCTCACAGGTCGGTTCAAACAGTTGAATATTTGACCGGGAAAAACATTGAATTGCTGAACCATCGACTCAACAGCCCTAATCTAACACCCTGTGAGTTTTTTGTGCCCGCACGTAAAGAATAAACTTCGTGTTCAACAGTTTTCTACGCTGGAAGAGACAGTTGAGGCATTCAAAACTCATATTTTACAGATACCGCCTTCATAGTGGCGGCACTGCTTTTCGGATTGGTTTAAACGAATGCAAAAGTGCATTGATTTTCAAGGACAATATTTTGAAAAGCAATAAAACTATTTTCGATAATAAAAATTTTTTTTGTTTGCTATTCCCGAAATATAAACGGCTACCTTCACAACCGCGCGATCTGTTGATATAATAGATAGTAGAAAGTAAATATTCGATATTGTATATTTGTAGGAACACTTATTTTGTGGATGACTGGGAAGCGCTATAGAACAGAAACTAGCTCTAGCTCAGATCCAAACCAATGGATAAAATGATAGAAAGGAGTTGCATCTGATGAGGATCGGCGAATGCAAAAGCAAATATTTTGTGTGTCTTGTTCTTTTAAAGTCGCCTAATGTGAATAGTCCATGTTTTAGTATTACAATATATTGAGAACATATATTTAATACAATTATTAATTTCATTCGACGAATACATTTTTACTATCCATAATTTTTTATCATTGTCCTTTACAATCCATAATTTTTTATTGTTGCACTATTAAATTTATCTAATATTGTTTTATCAGTTTTACCTGGAGCAGTTCTCAATAAATTTTAACAATGTTTTATGATAGAAATTGACCTCAATTAAAGCATTTAATTGGCTGTAATAAACTTTAATGTACTTCAACTACATCATAATTTCACGTTTTTCCAATAAACTTTTGGATTCCTTTATTGACTCAATTGAATCTGAAAAATTTAAAAGAATTTTATGTGGATATAGTTTTCAATATTTAATATGTCTTATAATAACTAGTCTACCTACACTTTTAATTTTAAATTGCTAATTTGTTTTCGTAAGATTTTTATTAATACATCGTCTAAATTAAAATTTTATGATGCTTTCTTACAAGTTATCTTAAAGGAATTGTATTCTATCTTATTTGTCTTAAAAAAAAAAATTTTAAATCAATAACACAAATAATTATAGTCCATTTTTAAATTCAGAGAAGAGCCAGTCAGGTTTACGAAATATTCCATAGACAGCGCATTTGACGCTTATCAGCTTTCATTTATACTTCCTGTTGTTTTATTGATCCTTCAAACATAAACAAACTCGTGTTTTGTCTTTCATCAAATGTGAAGGGTTTAATGTACCATTATATAGCTACTAATATGAATGCTGTAGCAACAATTTTAGGATCATATTCGCCTTTAAAGGAACGCCAACATTTTGATGTAGCATATTTATCGATAAATGAAGGGCAGTGTATTCTAAATATGTGCAGCTACGAACTGACGAAAAGGAGCTTAGTAAAACAATTTTCTTTTGCCGTTGTTCCAGGTGCGACATTGTGATTAATTATCTACTGATGATTATAACTTGTTGTCGAAATACGTATACAGAATAGGAAAATTATAGTGGAAAGAGATTATATTAACCTTAGTTGATTAACTTAGTCAATCACCGTTAACTGTTGTCATTTCTAAAATTAACAATACCGTCGGTAAGTTTTGAAAGTGTGAACATTGTTACAAATATTATAATATTCTGCTTTCTGGAGTTGCAAAATCGAACATATATTTTACCATAAAGAACTATATTGAGAGTGGCACAGTTACTAGAGGGGAAGGACCTAGTATCATCATACGATGAAGCAGTTGAATAGTCTGTTGGGTAAATAGTGCACATTTTCCATTTCCAACCCAGAGATTTTTCTCAGGGCCCATTTCTGCATAAGGATATGCGCGTTTCTGCATAAAAATACTCGATCAAAATTGCGAAACACAAAATTCCAGAACCTGATTTGCTTTTGACATTATAATTTGCCTACTTACGTTAGAATACTAAAAATTATTTTTAAAATAAAAAGTTTCAAAGTTCATTAAATTCTGAATTTACACAAGTATAGAGAACGTGCAACACGTTCAGTCAATAGAAACTTCGGTTGGAATAAACTTTATCTGAAGATCTATTAACATGTATTTATTTCTTTGGCTCTTCAAAATATTTCAAACTGGTAAGTGATGTCAGTATTATATTATAAAACTATTCTTTAACATTTTAAATTAAAAAGCAGCTAAATATACCTACTCAATCTTAATTTTATGTAAAATACGAGTATATAGTTTTTCTATATCTTCATTCTCATCATTACTTCAATATATATCCGATAAAAGCTAAATATTAAACTCTTAATCTTAATAGGAAAAGAGATGCTTTTTAAATAAAAGTCGGAACTGTAATCATGATATTACGATTAACATAGAAGGCAAAATAAGTCATAAAAAAGGGGAGGTAGAAATTCAAGAAGAAAACACGCAATCATAGAAAATTAAAAGATTAGTGTATTCATTTAAATATTTAATGTTCAAATTGTAATAAAATCGTGATAAATAAGGCAGACCATTAATATTTTAACTAAATTACTTTTTTTATTTACACCAACTCAAATAAAAAAAATATATCCAGTCTTAACACATGCTAATATTATTTTCAAAACATTAAATTTATTCGACTTTTTATCAGTAAACTGATAACTTGCTATTCTCATACAGTAATTTTTTCAATAGGGGATTTCTCTTTCAGACAAATAACTAGTTTCGTTCCTAAACATCTTCAATATAAATCGTTTTGTCGATTGATAAAGAATCTAGTAATAATAATAATAGTTGAATTAGAAGCAGTCGGGTGGAAACATTAACAAATCGACATTCTTTTAAGTCATCTCGATTTTCTTGAAAGGAAAGTTAATGATCTTTCCCTTTTAAAGATGGAAGCGTCTAAAGAATAAACAAAAAATATCGTATGATATTCGTCGATTTAAATGAAACTTGGCGTTCATAAAGTACAGGAACTATTTTAGAAACCCACCTTCCCATTGTACAAAGCCCAATATTTAAGTCACGTTTGAATTTATACAATATTTTAGGAATTTTTAATTATATTAACGATTTTTTTAAGTCTTTTCAAATACGCAGAAATTGTTTGACTTTTAAATCCATTGGGGTAGCTAATAACGAGTATTTCATCCTTCCATTTTATCCATACTCTATTAGCTATGGTTTTTGTGTTTTATTAGAATCTTGTTGTTAACTTCAAGATAGTGCACTATTGTCAATTTTCCAGACAGCTTAATTCTTCACACTCCTTCAAAACAATATCCATCACGTTCTGCGCATGTCCATTCTGCGAAGCCAGCGATCAAAGCAATTTTTCCATGTGTCTTCTAAAAGCCAGTAATACTCATCACGCACCTTAAGATCATTATCGTTGGGAGACTTTCGCTTTTTCAGCCTGTCTCCCACATGAGAAAGCAGCGCAATGTTTCGTGAAGCGATATTCGGACTGTAGAATTAATGTTTCAGCACATTCAGCCTGTATCTTGATTAATACTCTGTTCAGATATCGTCACGATAGACAACAGTGCTATAGTAGCAGATAAACCTTGTTTTGAGCGAGGGTGAATGCTACTACGTACTTCAATAACTCTGGGTAAGCAGTTCCTAGGAGTATCACTTTACGATGACTGTTCCTTGCGTTTCTAGTACCAATAAGCGCTTTCCTTAGAATATCGATGTCCTCCTCGATAATGGATGAGGTAAAGAAATCCCGACCTCGGAGCACCGTCCATACCGAGATATCACCTCGAAAACTTTTAATTTATTTAGATATGATCAAACGATATGATGTCTGATGTTCTAGCTCATGAGTCATTTCTTTCAAACATGGATGATGAGTATTTTATCCAGGAACAAAATTGTAACGTATAGTTGCCCGACACTGCGGTTTTGAGCCAGATGGTACAGGAAGTTGTTTAAACTGCCAAAAATTAGGAGCACAGGAACATAGCTGCTAATCGCAGTATAGGCTTGAATAAAGCTTGACTAACATTGAACTTGTTACAATATGCTGAAATCAGCTGTGCTATTTTACGAAGCATTTTAAAAACCTCGCATTTTAAAAACCTCGCATTTTCTCTCTTTCACGAAAATAACTTCTAGGATGTTTTATTTGCACATTTTGCAATTTTATATCTAATTACTCGCTACTGCCTTCTGTTCTGGGTAATCCTAAAATACTTGTACTCTTATTATACTTCTTGTCTTCCGAAAATTCTAGCTGTATTCTGTTTCCATTATCATCTAGATATTTTACAGATTATAAAATTGAGCGAGTAGATAGCAAAACTATTGGGTAGTGCCATCATTATTATTATTATTATATAATTAAGTCATAGGTCTCCGTGTGGAATACGATTACCTATTGCTCGAGAAGGTTTCTCGTGATTTTTCTTTTCGTATAAGTGAATGTTGACAACTAAAGGTGTTATAACGTATCACGAGCACGAACGTATTAATAACTCATTGCCTGCCACTGCCCTGTAATTGGTATCAAAGTGTTGGGTGGATGTGAAGGCGTAGCTTATTATTTCAATTAACAAAACCTTTATTACTCACTTATTTAATTAGTCCGTTAAAATAATAACGTAAAACGAAGAAATGAGAATGCCATACTTCCATCTCTAGGACAGAAATGAAAACAATCTGAGAAATGAGAGTGCAGAGAGGAATACTATTTAAAACGACATAGTTCACTTTGCTGTATTTTCACTTCTTTGTTTTCTTTTCTATGTGAGAGGAAGTATCATTCCTCGCTGTTCTCTATCTAGTTCTCGTTATTGGATTCAATACATGCCAACTTGCTGATTTACGTACGTGGATAAAGCAAAGTTTACTTGACGAGTTTTTAATGAACAAAACGCGTCGTAGTTAATGCTCTGTTGACTATAATCAATTATATATTCTACCACTGATGCAAATACTAGAAAACATACACACGCATATATAACTGTGTTTATTTACATTATATATATATATATATATATATATATATATATATATATATACATGTATATATATACACAGTATACTTCGCACATACCAATTCTGTACAATATTTTTAGCATAAAACGTAGTTTAATAAAAAAAGCTCAATTTAATTCAATAAAACCCCAGTGGTCACGATGCTAGTCATTGATTAGTTAATTACTTTGTTAAAAAGTTGTCTAGTATAAAGGCTGTTTCAAATTGCGGGGTTTTTTCTAAGAATAAATAAAATATAGATGGCGCACAGAATTTGTCTGGGTATGTGTGTATTTAAAAAGTGTGATGTATGACATTTATAAAAATGGCCTCGTACACGGTACAACAACGCGTTCAAATTGCTGAATTATTTCATGAAAATCAGCGTTCTGTGAAAAGAGTTTTTAGAAAATTGCGTGAATTTTATAGTTTACATAATCGTCCATCAAGCACTATTGGTCGAATTATTAAAAAATTTCAAGAGACCGCTTCCGTGGAAGATCAAAAAAAGTGAAAAATACAATCGTAGTGATCGATCACGGGAAAATATTGGTTTGGTTCGTGAAAGTGTTGCAGAAGATCCTGAAATATCCATTAGACGACGTTCACAACAACAATGGTTCAACAACATGACGAATTTTACACAAGAATTTAGCTCTGAGGGCATATAAGGTTCAAATAACACAGAAACTAAAGCCATTAGATCATTTTAAACGTCGTTTAATTGTCAGTTTCATCAATGAGCAACCAGCTGATTTTTCTCAAACAACAATGTTTTCCCATGAGGCACATTTTGAACTTGGTGGCTACGTTAATAAACAAAATGGCCGTATCTGGGGTGAAGAAAGTCCACGAATTGTTCACGAAAAATCTATGCATCTTAAACGACTTACTGTTTGGTGTGCATTATGGTCAGGTAGTGGAATTGGACCTTATTCCTTTGAAAATGCTGTGATCGATGTGATCGATATCGTCGGATGATAACCGAATTTTTGTGGCCCGAATTAATGGATATTGATCTAGAGGATATCTGGTTTCAACAGTATGGCGGTGTACCTCACTTTGCACACGAATCAATTGATTTATTGAGAGAAAAAATTCCTGAACGTGTAATTTCAAGAAACGGTAATGTAATTGGCCACCAAGATCATGTGATTTGACACCGTTAGACTATTTTCTTTGGGGTTATGTGAAAAGTCAGGTTTATAAAAACAATCCACTATCAATTCCTGCCTTGAAAGATGAAATCATTCGTGTCATTGGTGAGATAGAGCCTCGATTATGTCAAAATGTCATTGAAAATTTTAACAAAAGAGTGGACGTCTGTGGAGCTGCAAGAGGAGGCCATTTGGCAGATATTATTTGTCATATATTGTATAAATGTCATAACTGATACTTCAATTACCAATAAAAAGTTTTTGAAAGTGAATGCAAATTATGTGCTTTATTTATCTTTAAAGAAACTGCGAAATTTGAAACCCCCTTTATACGAGGGAGCGTTTTTATATTCGCGGAATGAGCGGGTTGTAGAGGGGTGGGTAGGCGCATTCGGGGAGTGGCCTGTGTAGCGACTCATGATTAGTATAAATACGAAGTTTCATTGTTATTAGACAGTTAGTCTTTGAGCTATCGTCAACCAAGTAACATAACCAGGAGTGAAAAGTGAAATATGGAAAAAATCGAATATCGTGCCGTTATAAAGTTCCTTACCAGGCAAGGAAAATCAGTCGCGACCATAATGAATGAGATGTCATTGGTTTACGGCGACTCTTATCCAGGAAAAACCATCGTGTACAAGTGGCATAGTTTATTTAAACAAGGAAGGGAATCCCTTGAAGACGACCCGAGGCCGAACAGGAGCATTGAAGTGACCACGCCAGCACTTATCCAAAAAGTTGAACAAATTGTACTCGAAGATGCTCGACTAGAGAAGAAACAACTCCCAGAAATGGTTGGAGTATCCGATACAATAATTTTTAAAATCCTACACGATCATCTCGGCATGTCTAAGGTCAGCGCAAGATGGGTGCCGAGAATGCTCACGCCGCCACAAAAACAACAGCGCGTAGAGTGTTCGCGTGCATTTTTGGACCTCTGTAATGAAGACAAGGATGGTGTATTGAGTGGAATTGTTACTGGAGACGAAACTTGGGTTCATCATTATTAACCTGAGTCCAAACAAGACTCCATGCAGTGGCATAAAAAGGGCAAAGCACCCCCCAAGAAATTTAAAGTGTCACAATCAGCTGGGAAACTCATGGCAACGGTATTTTGGGACTCTGAAGGAATATTGTTGATTGATTATAAAGATAAAGGTGTTTCTATAACCGGAGAATATTACGCTTCAATATTAGAGCGACTAAAAGAAGCCATTAAAGAGAAAAGACGGGGAAAATTGACAAAAGGTGTTCTGCTTTTGCACGACAACGCGCCCGTCTACAAGAGCCGCGTTGCGCTAGCTGCCCTGCATAAGGTGGGCTGCGAAATTGTGAATCACCCACCCTACAGCCCAGACCTGGCCCCGAGTGATTATTACCTGTTTCCGAAAATGAAAAAAGAGCTGCGGGGTAAAAAACTTACTGCCGATGATGAAGTCAAGGAGGCAATTTCGGCGTATTTTGCAGATAAAGAGAAATCATTTTTTTATGAGGGTATAAATAAATTAATTGAAAGATGTGAAAAATGTATCCGTCTTGCAGGTGAATATATTGAAAAAGAAAAATAATTTGGTTTTTTTATTTCCACCCCTTGTCCCCCATTCCGCGAATATAAAAACGCTCCCTCGTAAATATGTATATACTTCGCACATACCAATTCTGTACAATGTTTTTGACATAAACACTTAGTGTAATAAAAAAAATGCTCAACTCAATCCAACAATGCCCCAGTGGTCATGGTGCTAGTCATTGATTAGTTAATTACTTTGTAAAATAGTTGTCTAATATATAAAAAGATTTATTTTTTAGAAATTCTTTGATATGGTTTATCAACTGTCCGAGCGAGCACCTTAGCAAATCATCAGGCAGACATTATATACTTTGACTTTCAAGTGCATATGGCAATGAACATATCTTGACATTTTGCAAGGTCACATTATTTTACGCTCTTAAAATAACTTACGCTTTTAAATATTTCGGCACATGCCATTGTTATCTTTTAAATTCTAGATTTATGTTTTTCTTATTGTACATGTAAAATTAATAATCACTTGCCTAAATCAATTTTATAATAACAAGGATAATAATAGTAACCTTCATCATCTGATACGTGATATAGAAAAATGTAAGTACACTTGCGTGCGATAAAGACGAGACACTTAAATTACTTACATGTGACAAACTTTGCTGCGTTGAATAGTAACTGAATATTGAACATATATTGTATTTTACGACACTCCTCACAATATAATGGCAGTAATTTATTGAACTAACTTTTGTTTCTACAATATATGAAATATGAAATATCACACAACATACCACAACGATTACATAAATATCTAATAAATATACAAAACTAAAACTGAGAAAATATGTCAATGTTCGGTCATCGATCCATTGTTCTCAGTAACTCTCGCTAAACGTCTTGGAATTGAATTTACTAAATTTTCAACGTAATTAATATCACTTTACAGTTATACTCCTTGTATGCCATTTAATAATTCCTATCTATTTCGAGGCCTAAAATTTCTTTTGAATATTGTTCCAGTTAATAGTGCGCATACATTTTCAATGAGGTTTAAATTTGGACCGTTTACCATCAAAGTACTTTGTTTCAAGTCATTAACGTGTTATACTTGATGTGTGAATGGGAGAATTGTTATGCTTGAAAATAAATTCATCCAGTTTTGGATTTTGTACACTATGGAGAGAAGTATTATATTTTCTAAAGTATTAGTGTAAACAGGGCCAGTTAAAAGTTCTTCAATTTCATAAGAAAGACCAGTACGTAACTAATCCAGACCCACACATGAATTGAGAAATATTTCTCTTTAGTATGCCTTACATTGTAACTGGTGATATCTAGTTTAAGTATATACACAAATAGTACCGTCGTAAGAAGATTGAAAGATTTTCTCATCAGAAAATATGACTTTCTTCCACATTTGAATATACACATTTGGGTACTGAAGAGAAAACTGCATCTTACGATCTTTACTTTTCTCAGTCAAATAGTTCTTTCCAACTGCCCTACAGTTTTTTAATTCGCTGAGTTTTATTCGCCGAGCTGTTTTTATAAATGCAGGCAAGGCAATTTCTACAAGAGCATTTCATAGTATTTTGAACAGATTGTTGCGTAAATAATTTAATATTTCATTCTCTTGCCTTGTGGTGAGTGGTCGCCTTCCTGAATTTAAATTTTGTTCCTTTCTCCATTTCGTTATAATTCGGAGAACGGCTTTTTTATGCACCCCTAAATCTGTTCATATCAAATAGTTTAAAAGATAAGATATTGTGGCTTAGAAATCGTCTCGCTTTTTCTGGTATACAAATGTACGTAAGTTGCAGTGCTTATTTATAAATAGATAAATTATGACAACTAATCGATTTACATATGTACTCAATATAACACGGTATGTAAAGTGGAAGCGAAAATTATCAACGTAACCAATAATGCGTTATTTATTTATTAATTGAAAGATTCTACGTGATACTGGAGTTTTCCGCCCTATGAATTGTTTGAACTTTAATTAATTAAAATATTCGCTGTCACACGGAAAATCGGAAATGTGACGGTTAATCGTGTGCAATAAGTCGATACAAGTTAATATGCTTGGAATAATAATAGAGAAGAATCAATTCTATTTCAAGCCAGTTGAAACAAAAAGTTAAATAACAAAAGTTACATTCTTTTGCGATTGGCCACAGATTTCACATGGTGGATGTACATTACTAATTTTAAAAGGCAAACATTTCAAAAACATGTTTTTAAATCTTTTAAAATACTGTCGGTTTGTAGTTTTAGCGTGGATATGTTAGAAAATCCTCTGTACGCTCTTATAAGGAAGTCTACCAACCATTAAGATGTAGAACTGTAGATTATTTTTATGTTCTCTGTAAATTTTAACTGTGTCGCGAATAGAACGTTGAGATCTTTAATCGTTAATTTATATGAAACTTGAGTATACTCAGCAATATAACAGAAAGTAGTAAGTTGGCCACTTTTGGAATAGATGACAATAGCACATTTATTAATACTTAACTAAAGTTTGTGTGGCATAAGGCAGTAGCAGTAATCGTCTTGACATTTATTATATTCTATATTATTATATGTTAGGGTAATAAGAGACGAAAACGCTTCTTGAAAGTATTTTGCGGCAATCTGCGTATGGAAAATCTGCAAATAACTAAGCTTAAAATACCATTAATATAAATAATAAAAATGGGGGGCCAAATTGGACCCCTTGGGATCTCAGAAGACTCAGCAAATATGCTGGAGTTGTTTTACGTAAACGTAAACCAATCCGTTATCCAAATAGGAATTAACTAGCTTCCCCATAGCATATAACACCTTGGTGCTATATATATTACAGTTGATTCTGTCGGGCATTTAACTAAAAAAGTCTGAGCATATCTCGTCTATCTTTTCTTGATTATCAGAACATTGATTAATATACTGTATAATTTCAGCTGAATTAGTTACAGTTACATAAATCTAACTGTACCCGAGCGCAATCTTTAATAACGCAAATTGTAAATATCATTCTGACTTGAGGTATAATCAGATTTTGTATGCAGTAGGACAGACAATATTTCCTCAAAAATATCAAACTTAAAAAAAATATTTTTCTTTAGCGGAAAGATTTAAATTAGAACTTCTGGTTTGAGGTAGAAAAAGTTAATTATATCACATTCTGCTGTATTTCAAAGCAATAAAACGATGGGAAATTAAAAAAAATACTTCCTAAAGTAAATTCTTCTGCTTTCTTTAGTTGATTCTCGTCTTAGAAGAATGATTTAAATTTTTTATGAAAAGTTTTGTAATATTTCACATTAGTACAATGATGTTGTTACATTACAATATTATATACAAAGACATATGTGTGTGAGGTTTTATTTCGTATTATTCACTATGCATAAATGCCTTTCCTATTTATATATGAATTTATGTATTTATCATTTAATTTTTAATTTATTTTTGGATTAATTAAAATATATTTTAGACATATTCTTTAGTATTCGTGTATTTATATATTCGGTTCATTACTACAAAGTGTACTAGGAAAAGTTTTGCAATGCAGCTTTGTTTATTTAATTTTTATTTTGACACTTCTCCAAGTTTCAATCCTGTCGTAGTCAAATATTCGGTGCAGGCTTTGGCGCGGTGAATCGGCGCATTATCGTGATGGAGGAACCAGGTGTCCATTCTTGGCTTTGCCCGCAGGTTCTTTGTAGATCCAATGACTTTAGGCAGGCATTGTTCAGTATACTACTTAGCTGTGACTGTCTTCTGTGTGTCCAAAACGACGCGTTAGATCATTCCACTTGATTTGAAAAAATAATTTTCTTTTTTACAACTACAGGTGTGTCCTCATCATCAAAGACTCAAACATTGTTTTGAGCTTTACTCGGCACATCATAATAGTACAGCCAAGTCTCGTCAGCTGTGACGATATTGTTCACATACCGAGATTGTTCCTTATTAAACTTTTTAGTATCTCCTGGCACCAAGTCACACGTCGTGTCATCTGCTCTTCAGTCAGTCGATGCGGCACTCACAGAGAATAAAGTTTCTTCACATGCAAATGATCATGCAAAATCTTACGAGTTGCTGGTACATTTAAGCGTGAAGTACCCTCTATCTGTTGGTAGGTCACTCGCCTGTCCTCGGCAAGCATTTTTCTCACAGTAGTAGCGTTTTCCTCCGTAACTGACGTTCGTGGCCTTTCCGGCCTCTCAGCATCCTCCACAGTTAAATTTCCCCTTTGGAATTGTCTATACCACCTGAATATCGTTGTGCTATGTTGACAAACATCAACTAGTGCAAGAGCCATTTCTTCGAAGCGCTTGTCTATGTTTAAGCCACGCACGAGATGATAAGGCAAAACTGCCCTTATGTCATTTCGTGACCACGATGCCATCGCAAGCACTTTACACTCTCACTGCTAATGAATAACTGAGCCCATCGACATGGCGCGGCGGCTACTGTGCACGTATGAACATGTCTCCACATGCAGCAACAAGCAGCTTCCTACGATTCATTGTTGCGTCATATTGGAAAACTTTCCTAGTACCTTTTGTATATTCAGTGCATTTTTTATGTTTGTGTCATATTACTTTATTAGCCTTACATGCTAGTTGTAATATTGATTTTTCTTACAATCTACCTTATTCTTATTGAGATAAATTGGTTATAATAGTTTATACCGTAGTACTAGTAGTATTTTGTAGTACTTCAAATGTACACCATCAGTTATGATTGCAAATATATGCGAGATAATGTGCTTATTTATTGCTAAATAATGTAAAACGACTGTAGTTCGGCATTTGACAGAGACGTGAAGTATATTCAAAAACATAAGAGGATATGGAATATATTTGATTTGTCTACTGAAGGCAACACAAGTAGGCGGTGCAAAATAAAAAGCAAATCAGAAAGAAAGCAATACATATGTCAAGAATGACAGTCCCACTTTGCAGTTTATCATTCCTGTAAATTACTGGTATAAGTATTCCTATACAGACCTGGCGGTATTTGTATGTATCACCTGTATCAAAAATTTAACAAAACATTTACTTGGTATTTATCTTTTCCACACTCGTATATTTGAAATAGACATTCTGAATGCCCCAACATAAAATCTCTCTCGAAAAGGCTAAATTGACTTCGTTTTCGGTGGTTGAGAAAAAAAGTATAACAAACTCTTCGGTATTAAACTTCAGTAAAAAAAGGATCTATTTATCAAGGCGAAAGACGGAAGGAGAATTTTACAATTTTATAAGATATCTCCGTCAGCAATTAAGAAATTGCTAGTAAATCATTGCAGGATCTCAGAATTTTCTCATCGCACACGCGCTCTGACACAACGCTGGTTTGTTCGGTTATGCGTATCGGTAGCATTTTACTTCAGTAAAACTCCGACCGGGAATCGGTTCGCTGTTTACCGTAAAAGCTTGCCGGAACGGAATTCGCGTCCATATGATCGTGTTTTACGGAAGTAATATTTAAGTTTCTGTTACATTTCAAAACTGTAAAAACTATGTGTTTGGTGTTTTGTAAACTTGATTGATTAACAAAAAGAAAATAATAAACAATAGTGTAAATGTGCTTTTTTTGAATATAAAATAATAATTGGTAGTGTAAAATATAGTTAATCCTATAGTTTAGCAAATATGGGCGACATGAAAATATCATTGTTGATTTTCCTGCAGTTCACCACTTCCCTCGCCAGCTACGATAGCATAGGTAAGTTTCATGTCAGAGATATAATTGTAAATGATAAAACCTTGTTAGGTGGGTTGTCGTTTCTACTCGTTTGTCATTTTATATATTCATGATGTTTAAAGTGAATCAAGCACTGCCTAAACGTAAAGTTCCGAAAGTTTATTAATGCTAATGGATGTAGGCATTGAGCTCTCATTCTGTGCCGCATCTCCTTCCATACAATTTTGTCCTTTCGTTTTCCACTTTCTCATAATTACTGTCGAGGTTCTGTCTCCTTATTCCTTCCCAACTCCTCGGTCCTGAGACGTTTCTAAATCTTTTATTGTTTGGTTATATAATAGTTAAGCACGGAGATTTTCTGTGCGCGTGAAGTTTTGTCGAACAGATTCGTGGCGTTAGAGACGCTGAATGTCGGGCAGAACTGTTTGAAAACTTTCCCTAGAAAATGTGTGATCCCGAGGATTAACATTGCCTAAGACAAAAGTTAACTGTTCATAAAGTACTTTTACAGAGCTTTCAAAGAATAATTTCAAGGTTTACCTTCAAACAGATTCAAATGTATATAAATTTAATAACGGTACTATTTATAGGAAAGACGTATTTTTAATGTTCTAATTATTTCATTTTTTTTGAGTGACATACATCTGGTAATTCATTTTAACTTTATGAAATTCTTCCTTATTTCTTCTCGCTGCTACATGCATACCTTTAAATCATATGCATTTATAAGCTTAACATCTACTGGTTGCAGAATGTAATCCAATGATTTGTGACTCATTCCTATCTTAAAACAATATAACCTTTGAATTATATTCTATAGAGTTAACTAAATAATGTAATACATTTTTTACACTTTTTGCTGCACTCGTTAAACTTGAATAATTTAATAATTCTTTAATTGATTTACATTGTATCGACGTTTTCTTATTGTTTCTTGGTAATTTCGTAATTAATTGATGCCATTCTCTGACGAAGTTTTTCTATCAACACGATTTAAAGGAGTAACTGTCAAAGTGTTTGAATAATAATATTTTTTTAAAATTAATTTTGGGTGTATTTGTGTGATTTGTTACAGAAATGTTTTAGATTTGATCACCTACAAGCGAACATTTATTTTCATACTTAGTGCCTTTTTCCAACACTACATACATTTAGCTCAGTAGTGTTCAGGTTATTTTACATTCTTTGTATAGTAAAATTGTATCGATTTCAAACATTACCTTGTCAAACATCTTCTGAGTCAAATGTCTTTCCAATCAGGGGTTTTTTCAAACATTTTCACTTATACAACTAGGAATGAATATGGTATATTGTCGTGATGAAATTTTTGCTTTGATAAAAGTGATAGTTCGCTATATTTGACTGTTTAACTTATCCATGCTGTATGATGCCTTCCTTTCTGTGAGGGTTCTCTCTTTCTCATACAAATTAACTAGTGCTTCATCATGTGTTTCGCAAAAAAACAGTAGCCATTACAGTGTCTGTCCACCGGTGGAATTGTTCTACTACTTCATTGTCTAGACTGCTGTTCTGCTTCAGAGGAATCCACGTTACAGTTAAAGGGTTTCAATCACTGTTTTGAAATGTTCGGTTTGACATTTTTGATCAATTGTTCGTAATTGAAGCACCTATTAAGCTGAGAGTTTTTTTGTATTTAACTGCTCATATATGTTGCCCATTCATCTGAGAATATAACAATTTCCACTATCTCCCGCGCCTCGATATAAATATCCCTTAACACTATGAGATTCAAATTCTTTTGCCTATTTCTTTATTGTTTCTTCGTTCATAAAAGTTCTAAGAATGAAGACGTCAACAAACATATGAAAGTTGTTTATTTCAAGCTTGAATGCAAACTTCGCGAATACACATTAATTACTAGCAGTTGGCAAATCATGTGCAACAGAGAGCAACTTCATCATCCTTCTGGTCTCGGCTAAATTATATTTCCATCCATCTTCGTGTATTATACAGTTTTTGTGGTAAAATCTACAACATTTGTATAGAAAATAATTAGTTTATGAAGTTTCGTTGACAGAAATATTAAACGTAGTACAATTGAAGAAAACGACTAAGGAGTTATATTGTACATATTCAATATAGATTTTCAGTCTACAGAGTAAAAAGCACAATATAGCTGAAAATAATTAAAAATTAATAAATTTGTTTTAGTTGTAATAAAGATATATCGAAATTAATCTCCACACTGAACGTAATTTTAAACTAACATTTTTTCCTTCCTGTAACAAACAACGATTAAATTTACATATTGAAGATATTCTATAATATTGTTGTATTCAAATATCATCTCTGGTATACCTTGTCTTGGGTATATAGGGATGTTTATTATAACGATATCGTACATTTGGCAAGAGGGTTAAAAATAAACTTGCTCAATCAACATCTCTTTAGCAAATAAATACATCGTGGACTTATTTTAAAGACAAACGGTTTTTTTTTTGATAAAAAAGGATAACATATTTTTACATTTATTGTAAAATGAGGTTTTTATATTGTATTTCTCTCTTATTTTATATACTATGCAATATTATGACCTAAATGACAACAAATTCAAATAGTGGGCAAGCACGTCTTTTGGGGTTATTAATTTTTTCTGTTATACAAACAAATTTAGTAAGGGTTAATCGCTGTTCTTTTATCAAATTATTTGATGCTTTTAAGTTAATGAATTTCTAAAAATTCTAATAAATTAATTTTTCTTTGCGTTTATATGCATTATTTTGTATTCATAATTCGACATATGGTTATTAGTAATTAAATGATTAACGAAAGAAAAATCCATTCTTTATTTACGAGTTACTGCATATATTCTAATACACATTTGTCAAAACATCTTTTTATTTATATACAATAAACACCCAGGCATGTATGTACTTCATACTAACATTTAGGCTCCCGACTTTCTGTTATTATGGACTTTGTCCTTGTTACTTTTAATATATTTTGAAAGAGTATTATTAATGCTCCCTACTGTATATTTTTTTTTAAAAATTTCCTAATTTAATAACCGCAGGCCCAATGTTAGTTAACTACTTTCTATATATTAATATAATATTAATAATATTAATTTTTTTTTTAGTTTTTGTGTAAATACTTGAAACGGTCTTATTTTGTAGTTTCTTTTGCTGAAATATATTTACTAGCTTTTACTATTTGCAAACTACTTTATTACATTCAATTCTTTTCCAAAATTTGTTTTGACATAGGTATGATGATCGACCTATAATTCATAATATTGTGTGCTATTAATGTATGTTGTATCGGGTAGGTTGACCTCTTGTGTGCATATGCTTTTTAGTGTTAAATATTTCAATTCATTAGTTTTAATTAAGTTTTGGAAATTAAACGTTCCTTTGTTTCGATATTTTGTGTGAATTGTGTTAGTGTGAAACGAATTATTATAATTTAGAAATGTATTTAACTGCCTTTTGTTTTTCGAGTGCTTACTGTAATGTTTTTGTTTAATTGGATATTCAGAATTGTTAATATGGCATCGAAGCTGTTCATAGAGATTTCGGCTAGTAACGGATTTATAAGATTTCTCATAACTAAACTTTCCTTGCCGAAAAATTCTGATTTTAACCGGCTTTTTAAATCATTTATAATGCAGAATTTTTTTGAAAAAATTTGCAAGTCTGAAACCCACGATCTCATTCTAATCAGGAATGTGTTTGCATTTTTAGACCATCGAGAACAGTGAATTAGACTTCTTTAACGTGCCGTAAATTGTATTATGGAAATAGATATTATATGAACCCTTTTACATATATTACATGCAATTAAGAACCTACTGCGGGTTAATATTGATGCAATTTATGACCCTTTAAAGAGCTTCGAATTCATCGTTCTTATTGTTCTAATAATGAAGACACATTCCCGAT
This sequence comes from Dermolepida albohirtum, assembly GCA_031893035.1. Lineage (NCBI taxonomy): Eukaryota > Metazoa > Arthropoda > Insecta > Coleoptera > Scarabaeidae > Dermolepida > Dermolepida albohirtum. The sequence continues at coordinate 184,957 of JAVIWB010003149.1, forward strand.
TAGAATGCGATTCTGAGTTCGAATCTCACACGGTGAGCAGGATTTTTCAAAACATTTCTGCATTATAATGGTGTTTTTTAAGCTGCATGAGAACTATCGATATCGATAACAATGGTTTGAAAGCTGATAATCTCAAACTGTGTTAACATTTCTGTTCAGTAAGGTTCCGCAAGTCATCATGAATCGTTTAACGCCAGAACAACGCTTTCAAATTGTAGAAATTTTCTTTGAAAAAAATATCTGTTTGCGAAGTTCATAGAGTACTTCGTCCATTTTACGGTCAACATAATCGGCCTAGTGAGCAAGCAATTTGTGCAGTTATTGATTTGTTTCACACGAATTTTCCTCTTCTTGGTTCAAAATCATCAACAGGACAAAGAAATGTGCGTATCGAACAGAACATTGCTGCTGTAGCGCGAAGTATTGAAGAAGACGCCGAAAAGTCGATTCGCCGTCGTTCTCTATTTGTTGGCCTTTGTCCTTCGACTACGTGGAAAATGTTACGTAAGGATCTTGGCTTACGTACATATAAAATACAGCTCGTGCAAGAATTCAAACCAAACGATCATCGTTTGCGTCGCATTTTTGCTGATTGGGCTCATTTGAAACTGGTCGAAGATGAGTATTTTCATCAAAGAATTGTGTTTAGTGACGAAGCTCATTTCTGGTTAATTGGCTACGTCAATAAGCAAAATTGCCGTATTTGGAGCGAAGACAATCCTCAAGCCGTTAACGAATCACCATTACATCCATTAAAATTGACTGTTTGGTGCGGTTTATGCGCTGGCGGCATCATCGGTCCTTATTTCTTTCGAAATGAGGAAGGGGCTGCCGTTACGGTAAATAGCGAGCGCTGTCTAACCATGCTGACTAAACTTTTGTTTCGAAAACTTAGTCAGCTAAATATCGACGATATTTAGTTCCAACAAGACGGCGCAACTTGCCATAGAGCGCGCTTAACAATCGATTTATTGCAAAATCAATTTGGTGACAACTTTATTTTCAGAAGTGGTGCTGTTCACTGGCCCCATCGTTCGTGCGATTTCACGCCTCTGGATTACTTTTTATGTTAAGTAATTGGTTTACGCCGAAAAACCAGCAACTCTTGAAGCATTGGAAGCCAATATTCAAGCCGCCATGGACGCCATATGGCTAGATTTATTGGAAAAATTAGTAAAAAATTGGACTGATCGAATGGACTCGTAGCCGCGGCGGACATATACCGAAAATCATATTTAAAAATAGATGTCATGAAATTATCTACAAGATTATAATAAAAAACATTTCATTCCGCCAATATTTCTGTCTTGTATTATCATTTAAAATTCTCAAACTCTTAAAAAAACACCCTATTTTTACGATGTAAAAAGCGATTAAAATTATAAATGTTCACTTTCCCATCCCAGAATAATTATGTGCTAACTGCTTTACAAGTAAGACAAAATTTTAACAATTTGTGTATTTATTAATACAATATTACCTAAACAATATGAGTTACTGTTGACAATTTATTTGTATATGAATTGTCAGAGACTGTTTTGTAAAAAAAAAATATTATGCAAAGTTTTTAGGAATCTTTATTAATCTAGAAAATTTACTGTTTGAAAATTAAGCAACTAACAAATAACAAGTATTTGAGACATTTTATTTGATGCAAATATATAAATAACCTGAAAATTTGACGATATATTATTGTAATATTATAGCGATGTATAATATTTTTCTCAAAAATTAGTTTTTTTCATAAAACACCATCGTTTGTAGTTACTTTAATGTTTCTGATTCTATTTACTCTTCTCTTCAATTTAAAATCTTCCGAAAGACTCAACTATTTATAAGTTGTTAGGCAATCTTTTAGTTAAATAATGCTCATTTACCTTGCGTAAATATCGAACATTTTAGTTGTCTTATTATAACTATTAATATATTCAAATACAATTTACAGTAGCACAAATGCAAAAATTATTATTCTAGTATCTCTTACAGTTACTCTCAATTGCCAGAACTTAATGTAATATCCTGTAAACTCAAAGTGTTTCTGGAATAACTTTAACTAAGTGCGTAAAGCATCATTAATAACAATTAATGAAACTTCATGATTTATTCGCTAGCACACTGCGGATTATACGGTGTAAAGAGACAATTAGTTCTCCTTGTAATAGTAATCGCAAATTTTGATATAAGGAAAGCAAATAACAAATATAAACTGTTATTAAATTAAGCGTTTATTTTGGGATTATGATTCGTATCTAGTTTTTTTTTTAGAAAGCTTTGATGAATATAATTCAACATATTTTTGTCGCTTTTAAAGTTTCATATATCCGTATTTCAATTTGAAGCTTTTCGGTCCTATAATCTAGCCGGGCGGTTAACTGGACGAGGGAAATGTACGGTTGTAGACATTTAAATGGGACATACGATGTATTAATAAGTATTTACAAAGAAGCTATTCCTTTGTATAAATCAAGTAGCTGCTTATTTCTAGTAGTCTCTATGGATTTGGCCAGATGTGGTTACAGCAGTCGTACATCGAAAAGGTAAAGACCATGTCGTATCTGACGTCTTTTACCCATCCGGTCTAGTCACATACTTTATAACTAAGTACATCGAAAATACTGATTAATAGTATCTAAAACTTCACAACCAAGTTTAGAAAAAACCTTAGAAATATCCTGCCTATAAAATTATTAATAATCAACTTTGAAAATATGTTTGACCAACTAAAAAACATTTTGGAAAATGATAATAATGTTCGGGAGATGCTCGTTCTTAACAATCGACGACGAAAATTGCTGTAGAAGTGACACGATGGACTAATTGGTGAAATCTTATGGAGCATGATCTTTTTCAGAGCAAGCCAAAAATATTATTGGTCAAAGATGGCCGTAAATGTCACCGAGTATGCACGCTGTTGTTCCAGTGTATTTGAAAGCAGAGGAGACGAACATATTTACATATGTGTGGCTGTTGGTTAATTTCTCAAGCTCGAGATATTTTAAGCGTCGTCATTATATGATAGGACCTTTACCGAAAAACAAACAAGTATTTAGTTATATCTTGACAGCAAACTGTTTTAGTAAATTCAAACTAACTCTTTCGCTGCGCATAGGTATTGCTTTGACAGTGATTAAGCATTTGTAAAACCGACTCGAGCGATTTTCGAAGAACGATGTCACTTTCTAGACCTGACCTTCTAGAAGATTTGTGTCCATCTATCCACAATTCTAGCAGACAAGTGTCGGTGGTGCCAATGGACCAGAGTTTAGACTATAGTAATGTTAATACCTATCTGTTTGGTAAACGTAGTCGGATTGACGCCCCCTTTTCAATATGATAAGCAATATTTGAAATGTGGACGAAAATACTTGTTCTTCGGCCCGATGCTCAGACACACAGAACGTTGTTTATTAATTTAACAAGACGGCGTCCTTATTAATTTTAATAACTGGCATAACCGTCTTCGATTTGAGTTGAGAACTTCGCGTAATCAATTCAGGGATAGGCCTTTTTTTTATTTATTTATTTTTAAAATTCCGGATTTAAAAAGCATGCATACCGTCTAGTTTTTGTTATAGTGAATGTCTGAGACAGTATGGTGTTATTTCAACAAGTAACCGCAGAACTATTGTCTAAATTAAATTTGTTTTTAAATTAATTACTTGAAATACATTTGGTGCAACTTGTCGAGTTGTCTAAACATAAGCGCTCTTAGATTAAACAGGAGGAACAACGCTGCCTTCTATCTACTACGTAGTAGTATGTAACATCACTTTCAGTCTCCAGTACTGTCGATGTGTAGAAACATTAATTCTATTTGCGCTGACTTAGATTTAGTAGTAATTTAATGTAATTGAAAAAGTTTTTCTATTAGAAATTTCTATTACTGCACAGTGCTTACAGATTTTTCTAGTTTTGTTTATGTATTATGTACTTGTATGCTTGACATTAATTTTTAGTTTAAGATAGTTCAGTTAATTTCGTATTATAAATACCTAGTACATGGAGAGCAATATCATTCGTAACAGGTATATTCGATTTGCATTAATGTAAGATTGGCTCTACTGCTTACATTTAATATTAATCATTGACTACCATAACTTGATTATTTAAAATGTTTATTTGATATTAACATTACATTAACCAAAACGAATAGTTGTTAACTTAACAACACAAAACATATTTGTACTAACTACATTTTTTTTAAATGTTATATGCTAATTTCAATATATTTTGTTAATTTATAAAATAGCAATGAATAAGAGAAGGACTTGTTAAAATATATTTAAAATATAAAACACTGCACGTTTACAATAGATGCATAAATGACCGCCATTTTGTTTAAAATAGAAATCTACACGTCATGAAAGATACTTCTCAATATTTCTGGAGGAATATTCTGTACAGATACCGTAATGGCCACTTCCAATCCATATAACTTGTGAAGTCTATTCTTGATTAATGCATCTTTCAAATATCCAAAGAGGAAATAGTGTATAGGTGTTAAATCCAGAAAATTTGCTGGCAATAGTTCTGTACCAATAATACCTTTATCATAAAATACTTCCATGTGAATTGTAGTAGCTCGAACAGTATATGGCAAAGCGCCATCCTGTTGAAAATATCTTATTGTATTTCGTAATAATTTAGTTGATCATAATTTTCTTGAAACGATCTTTATTTATTGTATGATGAAAGGAAATTGGTTCTTTAATACGTTTTTTGAATTTTCAATCCAAACACGGATTTCAACGTGATGAAGGTCAACCAAAGCATGCCAATTTTCAATTGACCATACATGGTAGTGTTGTGAATTGATAAGAGTCCGATAAATGAACCCAAGTTTCATTTGTGTAAAACATGCATTATATAAATTCTCATTCACACAATGAGAGCAATTTTGACGTTATAAAAAAAGGTGTCGATATAGATGTTGAAGTACACAGACTTTATACGTGGGCGTAAGCACTTTAGACACGTCTTTGGTGCAGTGAGGACACTGCAATATAATATATATATAAGAAAACATTTGGAAAATATTAAAAAACGATATTTTTACAAGTGGTATTACTACCTGTTTGAAAAGATAATTTTATGTGTCTCATTTGATATAACTTACATCTATTTCTAATATCGTTCATATCACCCGTTAACACTGTAGGACTTTTCGGATTTTAGTTTTAAAACATTACCAGTTTTCCATAAATTTTGCACGAATCTGTTACGATGTCATTCAAACATTCAAACATAATTTCTTTGTTAGGATATTTCATCGAAAACTGCAACAAGCACATTTGCAACGTTCATGATCTTCATTTAGTATTCCAGTTCGAAATGAACTATAATTTGAGTTGTCTGCGAGCGTTCGGTCAGTGGCAGGTTCTCTGAAGAAATAGTAGGGATTTGGCAAATAAAAGTTTTAAATAAATTCCTATTCTGTTACGTAGCAATTTTAGTACGCAAAAGCACAACATCGATAAGATCGATTAAATATTTGCAACGTCGGGTATGCTTCAATAGCTTTTTCATGTAACTGTGCCCTCTATGAGTAATAAATGGTCTTATATACACAGAATCGACATTTAATGATTAAAAAATTGTCTTAATCTCGTAAAGTCTGAATCTTTCATTAACAGACTATGTTTAGCGTTCTTTAGTAGTAATACCGCTACAATGTTAGTGCTATTGATAAGTATGTAAGGTAAAGAACATCCATTCATTACAGTGAACACGGTTACATGAAGAAATATATCTGATGCTGTAAGTATTTCACCCATCTAATCCAATTTTTGCATTTGTATATTGAAAACGCTTGCACTTCTTCGAGGTATAAGTCTCTGATCGAATGCTCAGAGTAACAACTCAAGCCAAAACAATGAAGGTATGTTGTACAGTAAATGGCATTGCGTTAATGGCTTCATATAGAATATTTTTAACAAAAATTGAATATTTATGAAGACAACAACAACAAAAAACAAAAATGTGCAATTGCTAATACTGCCAAATGACAAATGACAAATATAAACACGAAAAAGTGTAACCAATTTAAGATCAGGATATTCCAAATTGGGACTTTTATGCGATTAGATTGACTTAATATTCACTCCAAATGCACTGTTGAGTTTCAGTTTAATAAATAACAAAAAACGATTATTAAGTAGACAACATGTTTTGCAGTGCGTTAAAACTACAATTAAGTGTCAACGCAAGTAAATTCTTCAGATTTCATAAAATACTCCGAGGTGAAAACATTAATAACCTGAAAACAATAAAGTTAGCTAGAAGAGTTAAAGAAAACCAAAACAAGAGGAAACCGAATATGATATAATTGGGGTCGAAAGTATCGATTTAAATGAAAAAGGTGGTAACAATGAATATTAAAAAGAATGTGATGATTCTGTCGTCTCGAAAAAAAAGCGGATTGCTGAATCAATGTTAATTAAAAATACTGTAGCTGTGTTATCCAAAACCCACAGGCTGTAATTTCAAAAGAATAGCTTTACTGTGGTGGAATTTAAATATGATGAAAATTAGAAAAGACAGTCTGTTGTTTAAAATCCGCAAAATAAAAATAATTCTTGTGCAATGATATACTTCTTTACAAATAAAATACCTTGTTAATGAGTTTTATTTATTGACATTGCAGAAATACGTTTTAAATTTAAAATTATGTCCGTACTGAATACTTGCTGTATAGTTCTTTTCATTTGTGTTATTTTGTATAAAATCAATGTGAAATGCAGTCTAAGAGGAATGTAACTTATATAGATAAATACCGAATGTTGTATCATATTCTTTATCATTATTTTATTGTATACTACAATAGTCTCCAGGGATTTTTATGTAATAAAATATGTGTTGTAATGCATTCATTATTTTAGTTTAGAAATTCCATTTTATTTAGTCATCGATTTCATTAATTTGCATTTTTACAGTTTGAACCTACCTTCTTTTCTCATTTCTTTGCCCTTGTTATTAATTTCTTAACTTGGATTTTATATGTTGTTGAATTTTATTTTTGTGTCTTCTTTACTGTATCGTATTATTATACCCTTCTGTCTATAAAGTTTTCATTTTTTTATTTAAACAAATATTTCTCATTTGTCAAATTCTTAATTTCACAGTTAATTTCTTACTTATTGAACTCGTACAGTGATGAGTGTACAATTACTTATTTGGTAAGATAATTATCATAACTTCATTTTAAAATCTTTGATCGATTTGGAAACAATGTTGTTTCCTACGTTATAATCTAGAAGATTTGTGACCAACTTGTCCGCAATTTCAGCAGAGAAATGTTGAAGGCCTCAAAGGGTCAGAGTTTACAAGTTATATCTTTTTAAAAAAATAGGGTGTCCGCCAATACCTAAAACGCGGGTGAGATTCCTGAAATATAGAAGCTGTTTCCTATTAACTCAACGAGGTGACCCTTATTATTATTAACAACAGATACAACCGTCTTCGACTGAGTAGGCTGGCAAGCTGACCCTGAGTGGACAACTTCAGATAATCTATTCAACCCAGGATAGGTTTTCTGTTTTGTTTTAAATATCTATCATTATATTCCGGATTTAAGAAGCGTATTATATCGTACGATTTTTGTTACACTGAGCGCCTGCGGGAATATAATGTTTCCACTAAGTGATTGAAGAACTATTTTCCAAATTAAATTCGTTTTTCAATTAGTTACATAAAATAAACTTGTCCCCGATTTGTCTAGTTTTCTAAACGTAAGCGTTCCTAGATTAAACAGTGGGAACAACGTTGCGTTCTATCTACTACGTAGTGGTATGCATCATCAATTTCAGTACATATAACTTTCATCTGCCGTCATTAAATTGCAATTTAATATTTGTCAAGCTTCTAATTTCACAGTTAATTCCTACTTCTTGAGAGCGTAAAGTGTTGAATGTATAATTACTTATTTTATTAGGTATTTATCTTTAACTTCATTTTAAAATCTTATCAATTCGTATTTATTTGTTTACAATTTCGTCTGTTGTTAACTGTTATCGTGGATCGATTGTCTTTTTTTGGTGTTGTATATTTCTAAAATCGAGTTTTCTCTGTTATTCCTATTCTATTAAGGTTAGGTAGATAAATTTGTCAGGCTAGTGCTCGACTTCTAGCATGGAAGGATGTAGACAAGGAGTTAATTATTTTTTGAAGTTTAAATTAACGAATTTCTTCACGACTTATTATTGGTTTTGGGAGTTTTTCCATTTGTTTAGAGTTAATCTCTATCTCATTTACATATATTTCATTCATCCACCTGGCTGTTAGTTTCTGAGATTGAAGTTTAAAGGAAAATTGTTTCTCTTTCAGTCTTTCACTCTTTTCTTTTTTTTAAATTTTTTATTTCCCTTCTTCATTCATTTTGATCATCTCCCGTCGAAGTTTTTGTCAAGAATTACAAAATAATAATAAAAATAACAAATATTTGTTATTATATGAAATTATATTACATTGAAAACTAAAATATGTAATCACAGAAACTCAATATAAATATAAATAATCAATTATTAGAGTGCAGATGTGACTTCTTGTAGAAACTATATTTTGGTAATGGTTGGTGAAATGATTCCTTAACTTTTTTGAAAGGACTGAGGTTCTCGACGATGATTATAAAATTTTACAGAATTGTCTCGTTTGTAATATTAATCTTTTCGTTTGATGTTCATACAATTCATAGCTCCTGTTTTCTATTTTTCCAAATTCTCTCTAGATAATTAACCTTAAACTAGAACTATTGTTACAGTTCTAGTTTAAGGTTAAGTTTATAGACGGGGAATTCACGAAAGAAAAAGTGCAGCTGACTCAAAAAACATTTTTGAGTACTATCAAAATGTCTTACCAGAAGATCAGATTAAACATTTATTAATTTAAAATATAAAATCGTTCCTTTTGAAGAACAATTTGGATTTGGATAATTTATCCATAACCTTATTTAATTAATTTAGTATTTGCTTTTCTTCATTGAATATGTCACATCAAAAACTAAGATTAAAATTTAAACAGGGTATCTAATAATAATATGCTAACTTGATTAAATAAAGCAATAGATAATTTATACAATTGGACTTCAAATACTCTTCAAGTATTGAAAATATTTTTAAGTTAATATGATGATTTCAATTCTCAAAAATCAAAGACCAAATGGATGGAATATATGTAGATGTTCAAGTCCTCTAATAAGTAGTGTCCGGCATGCAGTGAGAGAAATTAGGCTCGAGCTATAGTATTATGTGAATGTACATTTCACAGATCGATAACTGTTACACAGCAAATATAATAATTATTAAAGCTACATTATTAAGCCCCTGTACTGTAGTACATTAAGCATCAGCTGTGGTACTATATTTGCTTCGGCGAGAACGACTGTTACACATCAGATGATAAAATGTTGGCGTAAATGAAATAATCTTCGATTATTTGACGGACTTGTACACGCACCATCACGTATTTTCTTTAACACACTCTCTAACTTTACTACAACACAATCTTTTTTGGGTCATTGGCAGCGCATAACACCGAGCGAACATCGTCCACTATAATTAGTGAGCCCTCTGGTAATGACGAAGTATGTTGTAAGTAAATTCTCTATTGCTTGAATTAGGCTCGAGTAATTTTTATGAGTATTTTGTAAATATCTATCAACGTGATTATCTTTAAATTTGGTCTGACTTTTTTAATAGCTTCAGCTTCTTTAGGATTAATGTGCGAGACCAGGGGCTTCATTTTTTGAAAATATTTATAATACTAAAAAGCTGTCTATAACCATGTTCTCCAACCTGCAAGAATCAGCTGTAGTCTGTGAAATATTGAAGTACGTTTGGTGGACTGGCAAAGCAACCTTTGTATTTGCAATTAATACGTCTATCTCTAACTAAAATTTCCGAATAATGTCTACCACGAGATGAAACGCATGAATTTTGCACCTTGTATGCAGTAGATTACCGCTGCCTTTTAAGAGCACGGTCTACTTCATCACAATCAAACATTAATATTTGCTGTGTTGAAAGAAATTGTAATAATGTTTCTTGTACCAGTATCGCAGTTGTTTCTCCATTACAAAGTTTTGCATTTTGCACGCTAATAACAATGGAGATGACGATTTCAGAGGGTTCAGTGCGTACTGTAACGTTGACAATAGAATGTATAGAACCACAGTTTATTTGCTAACCCAGATCTCATTTTGTTTTTAATTTCTGCGTGCATAGTTGGTATAATTCTTTGAAACGTTTGTCAACTTGATAATTTGAGACTGGCATTATATTTATTTCAGAATTGTTGAAATGATTCCCGATCGAGTATATTAAATAGTAAATTGCAAGCAAGTAACATGGACGTTAGATCATACTTAAATTCAATATGTAATGATATGTCCGTTCCATTATATCTAATACATTCTCCAATATTTTGTTTTCTGCAATACCATTAATCCCAGCACATTATACCTTTTTCGTACACTGTACACAATATTTTAGCACCGTTACGTTTTAATCCAGGATACTTCTCGATAAACTTATTTACGTCGTCGGCCAATGGCCGCTTTGCATCTACCAGGTCGTTCGTTCGGCAGTACATCGTGTCAGACTATCGTTCACGGCTGTTATTGAGTTCGATCGGCTGTCCCACAATGCAATACAAAGCTGTATTGTGAGTCATAATGTAACTTTTACTATTATCAGATTTACCGCGTAACAGTTATCGATATTTGTGTTCATCCACATAGTACTATAGTATAGGTCTAACTACACTCATTGTTGCTATTTGCATCGAGTAGCTCGTTACAATTCATCCCTGTATTCTTGACAAGATGCATAACTGTGCAAGTGAGACAGGGTTTAACACTAAGTAAAAGGAGTCACTCATAAAACTGCCAATTAATGAAGAAATTCATTAACATCAAAAACTTCTTTAAAAAAATTACTTCCTTGTCTACATACTTACAAGCTGAAAGTTGAACACTAATATGACAAATTTACCGGCCTAACTTAAATAGATTAAGAATAAGAGGAAAGGCTCGATATTAGAAATTCGCAACACTCGACACACGATGATGGTTAACAGACGAAATCGTAAATAAATAACTACAAATCTTCCAATAATTTTATGACGGAATTAAATATAAATACATAAGAAAACATCTAAGTATACCTTTAACACACTCGAAGAGTAAGATATTAACTATAAATTGAAAAGACGATAAAATAATTTTGCTTAAATCACAATTGAACAAATAAAAAATTGAAGACTTTACAAACAGAAGGGCACGCAATTATTAACGGTAATAAAGGAGACTCAAAAATAACATTCGGACACATATCAGGTGCAGGACTAGATATTGCAAAACACAAGTAAGTGACCCCAAGATAAAGTTAATTAAGGAATAAATGACAAGACCAAAGAAAGAGAAAAAAAGAAATAAAAACAGTTTCGAACTGTAAAGATACAAATTAATAAAATTGAATGGTACTAGTATACTATATTTTAAACATTAAAAGTATTTGCTTGTTTTATTGTAATTAAATCTTACGAGAATATTTTTCTTATAGTGCTATTTTTGAGCGTTCTACATGTATAAGGTACTTCAGAAATCTATATCGATCTAGTTATGGATGGTTGTTCAAAATTTTTTAAATCTGATGAACTCATAAATACTCAATTTCAGGAGAAAGTCATATACAGAAATCTTTATATTCTTCTCCTACTATTTATACTGGCTTTGATCCACTTATGTATGTATATATATTTATATATATAAATACATATATATATATACATATAAATTAATTTTATTTAAAGTATTCTTACTTTGTAAATATTAACACGCGCAAATGAGCGTCACCGATTAAGGTATTACTGTAATAATAATAATTATATATATATATATATATATATATATTATATATTATTATATAAATCCAGATGAATGTGTAAATAATATAAATGAAGACTTAGCAAAAATTGAGAAATATCTTAAAATGAATAAAATAAAGTTAAACACGAATAAAACAAAAGCAATGTTGATCAACGGAAATTCAAATTATAACATATGTATATATTGAAAATGAAAATATTGAAAAAGTAAAAGAAATAAAATATTTGGGTATAATAGTGGACGATGACTTGAGTTTCATACCGCAATATGTTTGCAAAATGGTATCGAAAAAAATTGCATTTTCGAGAAGAATCCGCCATAGGGTTTCAACTGTCACTGCGACTATTATCTACAACACAATTACAAAACCGCATTTTGAGTACTGTTCCACGATATTATTCTTAGGTAATCAGCAAATAAAAGAAAGACTACAGAAATTAGAAAATAAAGCTGTATTCTGAGATGCAACAGAATGACACATATAAGTGATACGTTGAACAGGCTGCAGTGACTCTCCATCACCAACGACCCGTTATGAACACTATTATTTATAGTTAAAATTAAGACAGGAAATATGCCAAACTATATGCAGCGATATCTGATCAATGTAGCTGAAGTCCAATCATATAATTTGAGGAACGCCAACGATTATAGATTACCTTTGGCAACAACAAATTTTTGTCAAAATGTTATATTTTATAAAGGTCTGAAAGTTTTCAATGAAATGCCTCCAGAAATAAAAAATGAAATAAATTATTATGTATGTAAACGTGGGATTATTGAATATGTCAAGAGAAATTTTTAATATTTTAATGTTAAGTACCAATAATTTTTGAATTTAGATGTATACTTTTAATTTAATGTATGTTTTTTTTGTGAAAAATTTTAATATTTAATTTGAAATTGTATACTTATGTAATAGCAACAAGAAATGCTAAATAAATAAATCAATCAATCAATTATTACGTCAAATTTTCTAAAAAAGAAACTAGAAAAATAACCATAAATAAATAATACTCTGCCGCGATACTTCGAACCTGATATCGTATATCTGAAGTGGGTGACGCGGCGTCATTTTTTATCTCCTCCAGTCCTGGTCATATGTACGTCGAGAAATCATGACTACAAAAAGGATAAATATCAGAAGAAAACACAGAACAGAATATATAAGATGTACAAATAGGTGGGAAATTTTTGAAGTGTCAATTATAATCTGTGCATCCAAGAAAGAATCAATCCGTTTTTAGTACTATTAGCATTATCGTAAAATGTAGTTTAACATTATTTTTTCAATGGTTATTCTTTACTGATCGAACCATTTCAAAACAAGCGATGAGATATTGAAAAAAACTAATCAATGTAAGTGAGAATGATCTCAAAATGAGCATTCAGGTATAATATACGAGGGAGCGGTTTTATATTCGCGGAATGGGGGACAAGGGGTGGAAATAAAAAAACCAAATTATTTTTCTTTTTCAATATATTCACCTGCAAGACGGATACATTTTTCACATCTTTCAATTAATTTATTTATACCCTCATAAAAAAATGATTTCTCTTTATCTGCAAAATACGCCGAAACTGCCTCCTTGACTTCATCATCGGCAGTAAATTTTTTACCCCGCAGCTCTTTTTGTCTTGTGGACGGGCGCGTTGTCGTGCAAAAGCAGAAAACCTTTTGTCAATTTTCCCCGTCTTTTCTCTTTAATGGCTTCTTTTAGTCGCTCTAATATTGAAGCGCTGTTGTTTTTGCGGCGGCGTGAGCATTCTCGGCACCCATCTTGCGCTGACCTTAGACATGCCGAGATGATCGTGTAGGATTTTAGAAATTGTTGTATCGGAAACTCCAACCATTTCTGCGAGTTGTTTCTTCTTTAGTCGAGCATCTTCGAGTACAATTTGTTCAACTTTTTGGATAAGTGCTGGCGTGGTCACCTCAATGCTCCTGCCCGGCCTCGGGTCGTCTTCAAGGGATTCCCTTCCTTATTTAAATAAACTATGCCACTTGTACACCATGGTTTTTCCTGGACAAGAGTCGCCGTAAACCAATGACATCTCATTCATTATGGTCGCGACTGATTTTCCTTGCCTGGTAAGGAACTTTATAACGGCACGATATTCGATTTTTTCCATATTTCACTTTTCACTCCTGATTATGTTACTTGATTGACGATAGCTCAAAGAGTAACTGTCTAATAACAATGAAACTTCGTATTTATACTAATCATGAGTCGCTGCACAGGCCACGCCCCCAATGCGCCTACTCACCCCTCTACAACCCGCTCATTCCGCGAATATAAAAACGCTCCCTCGTACATACATATATACATATCACATGTAAATTTTAAGTCATTAACTGCAGAAGACGCGATAGACAGGAGTATAATTTTAATTTATGTCTGTACTCAAAACTTGTTGTTTAGTCCCTTTTATTTGTAAAGAACGAAAAGAGTAAATGAAAATTTGCAGACTATTTGTACAAAATTGTTGCGATACGTAAGAGAAAAATAGAACTTCTATATAAACATCGAAAACTTTGTATCATTCTTTATCATTCATTCGACATTTTAATTGGGCATTCATTTTGTACGTTATTATATTATGTTTTAATACAAGTTAAAAAAAATCAGTAGTGATAGACCTTTAGCAAATTTTGACTGAAACTTTTAGATGACTAAACTTTTTACGTAGCACACAAAATTCGTATGTCGCAAAAATTAAAATATTTTTCTTTTGTAGGAACTTTGATAATAATTATAACGACGACTGATTGTAATTTCTATCGTTAGCGGAATTTAAGTATTCCAAAGCTTCAGCAGACACTGAACTACCGTCTTTAGGGTAGTCCTGATAGGGGCTGTTGTTTCTTACCAAACTCATCATAATAGTTGGTAATTAGTCTGGCTTATATGTGTCTCCCTATTTTTTTATCGCTTGAAGATGTCCTGTGCAAAGTTTTAACCCGTCTCGATTATTCCGAATTTTTATAGTTTACGCACTTCGCTACTAAACTATCCGGGGGACTTAGTGGTGAAATGTGTGGAGTATAAAACTTCGGAATAACCGAAACCGAGTTTAAACCTCAGACAGTACATCAAGCGACAAAGTCCCTCGGGCATCGTAACGAAAAAATGGATACTGATACTACTTGTTCTACTTTGAAATATTGATTATTAACAACTAGATTTTCAGTCCAAGTATGTTAACATAGTTAGTTCTGATATAATTAAGATTCTGTTTGCATTAGAAACCTCTTTTCCAATTCTTTTACAATAGAATATGACGGCGAAATAACCTAACATTGTACGGAAATAAGCAGTGATATGATAGCATCTATATAATTTATATTTTTCTATTTATTTTAGAGATAAAACTATTTAATTAAATGTTTTAAAGTATATTTAGTTGCGATTTATAACATTTTGGAAGTTATCACTCAAATGTTTATGAATTCTTACTGGAAAAATTTGTATTTGTGAAAGCAGCAATTAAAAAAGGAAATTATTTGAAACATTTGCTTTTGGAGAAAACATGTGCCGAAATAAAATAATCGACATTTTAGTCATAATGTTGTTTTGGTTGACATTTTGTCAACAATTTCATAATTTTTCTCTGTCAAGTTTCTTACTTCTATTTATTACTAATTGACCATGAAATAAAAAATTCAAGGAAGAAGATATAATATAAAAATAAATACCAAAAAAATGGCGTCAGCATATAGTAATGCCAGCCGGAAAGTTGAAGAGGACGAGAATGACCTAGACGAGATGGATAGAGGAAGTGGAAAAATCTAAAAAGGCAAGGGAATATGGGAAAGATGGGAAAGAAAGACACAGATTAAAAAATCATGCAGAGAGAGAAAATGGTTTAGAAAAGAACTATTTTATGGAATAGGCGCTAAATTTCATGTAAAAGTGGAAAACGGGCACTTTTACTTACTTTTGTACAATTGCTTAAACATGTTAAATTCAATGATATGTATACAAAACGAAGAGTTTTCATTACATGTTTATAGAGATACTTCCGCAAAATAATAAGCTACTCAAACTACGCTGTAATATTGGTATTTTGAATGAATCCACTATGTGCAATGTGAATTCCATGACGAAATTCGTAGAACGAGAGATCGCGTGCTAAACGGGCGAGCACAAGGGGAAAATTTACTATTACATGAAATTTTATCACGCTCTCCGAAGACTTTCTTTTATTATCGTTTTATATGCCATCAGTGGGTTCCTCACGATATTTGAACAAAACGTCTTTCTTGCCTTGTTAATATCTTATCGACTGGTAAAATTGTGTCCATAATAATCATATAATGTAAATTATATTATTACTTCGCGTTTTTTAATCCGGAAAAATTAGATACTGGCTCTTTTCTTGAATTGTGTTCTTTAATTTGGTTGGCATTTTACACAATTTACACTACTAAGTTTTTATTTAAAAAAGTTAATAGACTTCACGGTAAATGTGCAATTAAATTTGCATTTAGTCGCATAGAAAGCCAATCTATTAACTAAATTTTCTATATTAAATACTATCTTGTAAACAAGCAGTTTTTTGTAAATAAATGTAGTTCTCCTAAAATTACTAATTAAATTAAAAATTTAATTAAATAGAAGTATGACGGTAATTGTGGTGGAACCTAAGGTTGATTAACTTAAATCACTGAAGGTTCATATATAACCCCTTTCCACATTAATTTTCGTGCCAAAACGCACACTCTACAGTGTGCGTTTTGTCTTTCAACGGTACAGATCGTGTGCGGAATGTGTGTTTGTACGGGTATTTTTGCCGTAGTTTTCCAGTTGTGAAACTGTTTAATTATCTGCTGATGAAGACAACTTAGTTGTCGAAATACGTATACAGAACACGAAAATCAATGTGAAAGGGGGTTATATATCAACCTTCAGTGATTAAGAAGTATGACGGTGTATGTCTCAGATTACCTAAAACTAACAAACCTTTATCGTTACAAAGACTAAAATTATTATGTAATGTACATATTAACGCTTACAATAAAACAATGACTATTTTGTCAAAAGGCAGTTTTCAATTTCCACTTTAATGAATAATAAAATTATTCTTATTTATTATTTATAGATAAATTTGATGGAGTCTGTGGCTGATTAACTTAATCACTTAAAGCTAATATATAACCCCTTTCCACATTAATTTTCGTATTCTGTATACGTATTTCGACAACTAAGTTGTTATCATCAGCAGATAATTAAACAGTGCTTCACTTGGAAACAACGGCAAAATCGAACCAGAAAAAGCAAAGGAATATGTGTGATTAACAACCCTTTGTATGTCCCAAAACTGTTTCCAATTCGAAGGCAAGTTCTATGAACAAAAACAGGGAACTGCAATGGGCAATTGTTTTTCTCCATTTATAGCTGACTTAATCACGTGTAATTTTGAAATTGAATTAAAACATAAGGTCAAGTATTTTCCAAGAATTTGAATTAGGTATGTAGATGATATTTTCGCGATTTTTAATACACATACATGTAAATTAGACGAGTTCGTCAAGAAATTAAATTCAAAATTCCTGGCAACTAAATATACGGTACAAAAGGAAAACAATGACATTTCACCTTTCTTAGACACCCTAATAAGTAGAAATAATATTAAAATAGAAATTGATATTTTCCGAAAAGAAACTAATGTCAGTAGATTCATCACGGCGAACTAAAATTATAGTATGTAACAAAAGATGGCTTCTTTCAGTTTTCTTATCAATCGTTTGCCTAGTTTCCCACTAACAAAAGTGAGATACGAAAAAGGGATGAACTCTACTAGGAATATCGCGAGATACAGTGGTTTTGATTCGGAAGTAAGTAATGGATTAATTAGAAAGGCTAACATAAGAAAGACAATTCGAGATACTACATATGTGTCTGCCAGTTCAAAGCAATCGAGACCAGCAATTTATATGTTTACCTTTTCACCCCTTGTCCAAAAATTTGAATGGTGTTTTTAAAGAGGGCAGTTTATAAGTTACATTTCTGTTCAGTATCTCCATCAAGTCCCCCTTAGGAAATGCGAAAGATAAATTCGAGGACAACAAAAAAATCGGGAATTTGCGGAATTAAATGTCTAAATTGCAGTAAGCAATACATTGGCCAAACAAAACGATCTTTAGTAACCCGGTACAAGGAGCGTGTTGCACACATCAAATTTAATCGGCCAGAAAAATCTAGTTTAACAAAATATGTGTTGGAAAGTAATCATACTGTAACCGCCGATTGTTCGCATTTGATAAAGAATGTGTGTAATTATCGCGAATTAGATACATAGGAAAGCATGTACATTTTGAAGAGTAAGGGCCGTGTGTTGTAACCTGGTATGGGCATTTCCCGTAACACATCCCTCTTTGACCTCTTATACGATAGATAAGGGAGGGTATAGTAAGCGCATGCAGGTATATTTTTTTAGGATAGTTTAAGACTGGAATACATTTTTTTTAGGAATTATGTGAAACGAATATACAGTGAGCATTTTGGCTTTCGATCGCGTATGGAATTGGTTTAATGCGGGTTTTTTGCCGTGCTTCCAAGGTACCACGCTGTTTAATTATCTGCAGATGATGAAAACTTACTTGTCGAAATACATATAGAGATACGAAAATTATTGGAGAAAGGGATTATATATCAACGTTAAGTGATTATTGGTTATTGTTATAAATTTAAATGTTTCTCCGTTCTTTAATACAGGGTGTTTCAAACAGAATACACGCATTTCGAATGCATATATTTATTAAACTTTAAGACATACGAATATGAAACTTTAAACACATATTTACGAACCTCTCATGTGCAGATTACAGATGTTCAATATGTCCTCCATCAGCGACACGAACAATATCATATCGATACTCAAATTCCTCTCATACTCGGGCAAGCATGTCCTTCGTCACCGCTATGGCAGTACGGATTCGGTTCTTCAACTCTTCCAGGTTCTGTGGGAGTGGTGGTACATAAACGTTGTCTTTTACGAAACCCACAGGAGGAAGTTACTGGGTGTCAAATCCGGTGACCGTGGAGCTCAGCCGAGACATGCTAAGTTGCCAGCTCCTTGACGATCAATCTAACGGTTCGGTAGAGTTTCATTCAGATATTCAAGCACTTGGCGACTCCAGTGAGAGGGTGTCCCGTCTTGTTGAAAAATGAATTTGTCTTCCCGCAGCCTCGGAAACAACCAGTTGTGTAACATAGACAGATACTGCTGACCGTTAACCGTGTTTCCATCAAAGAAGAATGGGCCGTAAACAGATGATCGGGATATCGCACAAAACACATTGATTTTAGGCGAATCTCGTACATGTTCAATGGCTGCATGTCGGTTCTGTAGGCCCCAATTTCGAACATTGTGTTTGTTTGCCAGACTACTAACTTGGAAAGTCGCTTCATCACTGAACACGATGTGTTGTGCGAAAGTGTTATCATTGTCAATAGCATCATGAATCTCGTTGCAAAATGCCACACGTTTCCGTTTGTCATCAGGACGCAGAGGTTGTAACAACTCTAACTTGTACGGCTTCATAACCAACCGACGTGTCAAAAATGTTGTTGTAGGCAGTTATAACTCCCGACTGGCACGGCGAGTTGATTTTGAAGGATTAGGTTGGAAAC
Source organism: Dermolepida albohirtum (assembly GCA_031893035.1). Classification (NCBI taxonomy): domain Eukaryota; kingdom Metazoa; phylum Arthropoda; class Insecta; order Coleoptera; family Scarabaeidae; genus Dermolepida; species Dermolepida albohirtum. The sequence continues at coordinate 204,475 of JAVIWB010003149.1, forward strand.
CAGTTTGAATTTGTGCAACATTTTCTTCAGAAACACGAGGGCGGCCAGGACTCTTTCCTTTACATACACATCATGTATCTACAAACCGTCGATACTATCAGCGAATGCTCCACCCGTTCGGAGGATTAATTTGGTAGCTCAACCTGAAACGTCTTTGCACTGTATTCTCGGAATTGACCTTCGCAAACTCGAGAATACAAAATGATGTCTGCTGCTGAGTAACCATTTTAAACAAATGACGGTTAGCAAGAAAAAAGAGAAGACAACTGACATCTAGCGGCTATTAAATAAACTAGACTATGTATTCGACTATGTAGCCGAGCCAAGGTGCGGCGATCGATAGTTTGGATAAAATAATACTTTGTAATACGTATAATCTTTTTGTAACACGCTGTATATTGTTAAAACTGATTAAAGTGTCCATAACGAAATGAAGGTATTTGTATTTACTTAGTTTACGTATAAATACCCTAACAAGAATTTTACATTTAATTCAGCTTAAATTTCACTGCCGGCTTTTTAAAATTAGTAGTGACTATTACAAAGCAGAGATGCAAAGACGATCCGGTCGGAGCTCAAGATAAATTGCTGGAGCAAGTCCGATATTCGATATAGATCCGAAATCCAAATCGAACCGAATTTCGAAATTATATAAAAAAAACAATTATTTTGTAATATGTATTAAACTTTAATTGTAAATATATATATATATATATATATATATATAGAGCTAAATGAAAATAAATAAATGCCAAGATATCGATAACTTCCAGCACTCAAACCAAGTAAATAACTGTTAAAAATGAAAAATTTTGATTTAGATAATTAGTAAGACACACGATAAAATGTCGTCGCGGTCGCATGTAGTCCTTCTCCAATTTATTTGCGAAATTCGACAGAAAGGGAGCCCGAGGTCGTAGACAAGCATCAAAGACACGGAATCTCTAATTAACATATAATTAAAGGAAATAGCAACGACGGAGGGAACCATCTTTACCTTAACTTAGAAACTAGACTTACGGTATTACTAACGAGATGGCCCTAGTGATATCGCACAGGAAATATAAAAATGAGGTAAGTCAATTTCAATTAATTACAAAACAAAGGGCCTCCGCCGTAGAAACTCGATAACAGAAATAGTAGATCGTAGAAATAGAAAATTGGACAGGAATTAAAATCACGAAGGGGTTTGAATTGCTACGTACAGTGAGGTTCACGAAACATGGGACAGAGATCAAAATAAGCATGTAGCAATACATTTTTGGCCTACTTAACTTATAAGTTTTAATAACTGCAATGTAATTTAAAGACATTCTTAATCCATGAGCAGACAATGATGCAGTCACTTATCTAAATATATATATATATATATATATATATATATATATATATATATATAATGTATTGATATGACAATGTACCATGAAAGTTACTATGTTGCAAAATTTCAGATACAGATTATTTTTGTTAATGCACATATTTTTTATCGCGTCTGTAAACAAAATTCTATAATGAATTTATTAGACGTCCCGATACGTTTTAAGTAGAAATCTAATCCATTGTCTATATTTTTCCAAAAACAAATCTTTAGCATCATATTTTATTGCACATATTTATACATATAGACATACATAAGGTCTTTAGCCAAAATACTTTCAAATATAAAGTTTTCCGCTGTATAACAAAACAAAATAAAAAGTATAGTAGGTAATTCAGAAGTAATGCTTTTGAAGAAATTGCAAATTTTATAGTTCTACTATTTGCTCTTATTATTACTTGTATTTTCTCTTCAGCATACACTCTAATCAGGCTGCAAAAGGCTCTTGCGATGATTTTGCCACATATCTTAGACATCTTAAATAGATCACCGATTTCGATACGCTCGACAAATCTTTAGGAAGACAGAATTTCCTGGCTATGAAAGCACCTGCAAATTCGACGACTTCAGAAAGTTTGTTACAAACTTTGCATGGTAAAAAGGTATTCGTCAACTCCAACACGTGTTAGTATTGTCTTTTCTGCATTGCGCCTTCCCAGTAATACAAGACTCCGAGACCTTTCGAAGTTATTCACTTCTAGATTATGACGTACGATAAATTAGTTCTGATTCGTCATTGAACACAATCAAGAAGTTCAAGATTCACGCTAAATTTTTAAGAAAGTTCTTTCATTTATTAATAACTGTCCTCTGTTACGTAGTTTTCGTAAAATTTTGCTCATTTATTGCAACCATTAGTCCTGGATTTTCAACTGGACGTCTATATTTTAAGCCACCCTCTTACAAATACCTCCGAAATGTTCAGGTGGATAATTCGCGTCCTCTTTCGGAGATAATTTTTTTGATACTTCTACTTGATCGTCTACAATTTTTTCTATTAGTTTTACTATATATATATATATATATATATATATATATGATTAATCCGAGTGGTAGTTACTCTTTTTCTGACACAAAAAGAGCGTCCAGTACTTATGCTAGGAGCATTCTTAAAGTAGTAATAAGTTGCTCTGTTCACTGAGAAACTTTTCCTATTTTTGCAGTTTGTCTTTAAGATGTTCGCCCATACGCAACAGTGGAAAATATTATTTTTTTTCATCGGTAATATCTTTTGCTCAACCCAACCCAACCCAATCCTATAACTATTGAAAACAAAAAACTCACTAATTTTTAGTAAGCAAATTTACACAGCGTCGTATTGGAAAATAATCTGAAATACTGTCCAGTGTTAGATTTTGAATTGTTACAATGACTATTCAACAAGCCCTTAAAAGAATCCGCCCACGATAAATTAGAGAATTAGTGCAAAGGTTGATGATCAGTACAGAGTCCTTACCGAATAAACATTAGATAGCCATATCTTTCGGTTTATTCGCTTGTTTTTGAATTGCACGAGTTGAAATAAAGAACATTTTAAAATTGTCACACTGGCGTTAATGTTCTGACCCGACACTGTACATAAATAAATTTTTTTAATGTTAATTGATTTATTTTAACTGTGCGCACAGACACTACTCTATCTTTTAACAATTTTCTTAATTTACGAATTTGAAAATTTTAATTAATAACAGGCAAGTAAAATTATTTTCATTAACACATTAACAATTAATATTAAACCAATTGGTCAAAATACGAACGGGGTCTAGTTCGGATCGGTTCGGATCGATCTGAAATTCTAAATTACTTCGTTTCTATCTGATCCGATTTAGCTAATTTGAAAACGATCTCAGGCTCGGGCTTAGATCCACATGCGCATCTCTATTTTAAAGGATATTTGGTAATAATGGTAATATTATATATGATCTTTTCTTTATTTCCCTTTAAAAATATTAATGACGAAATCTATGCGATATCTAATGATAGTCGCATATTATTAGTTGCATACAGTCATGGAAGCATTTATTGCACCTCTAACATGTATACTGGAAAATACTTGACTTTTCTCTCTTTTTTATTAAAAAATAATTTAAATTGCATGTTGCCAACCAAATGAACGTCAATCACTAAACAATAAAGGAATATAAATACAATACACATTGAACTAAATTAAACTGTCTAAAACACAAATAAAATTCTATCGTTCGACGCAATGAAATTGAGAGGGAAAATTATTAGCTACATATTGCTCTGTATTTTGAACTAGCATTGATACAAACATAAACATGTATTATGTACCGACACTTAAATTTGAAAAATATATGGTGCCATATCAAATTCACATATAATACACTTAACTACTACTAATCTACTAATAGAAATAATTCTTTCATGTGTATAAAATATACAGCGTACTGTAGAAAAGTCGAGTAATTTGCTTGGGATACATCTAATATTGTGGGACGTTCCTACATATTTCGAAAACTACATAATGTTCCCTTATTTTGTAGTATTTATATTCTCTACCAATATAGGATGAATATTGGTTTAAGTACTCTTATTGTATGTATATAGTTTTTAGAGTGTGGATATAATTTCTTGTAATGCTAAAGTATACAGAATATAATTCAATGACTTGTTGTTAGTATGTTTTTCCAATACAATTTGGCAAGTTTGTTGGAATCTTGAACCAATAAATCAATTTGAGAATGTCTTTAACATAGGTTACAGATATATACTTAAAAACAATATTCTATAAGAATACATTCAATATTGATAAAGTGGCATATAACAAAAGATACCTGAATAATACGGTACAAAGGTAATTGGAAATAAAAATAGGTAACTTACACGTAATTTTAGAAGTGATTAGTTGTTTATAAGTGTCTAACCATGTCAGACAGTATTTCAAAAGATATATCTAATCACACTGAGAAAAATGTCGAATAGATAGCAATAGCGTTTATCGAAATTTTACTTAGAAATATCGAAAATAAAAAATTAATGAAAAACTTAAGTTTAAGCAATTATTGTAGAATTATTTCGAAGCCAATTTATAAATTAGAACTAAGACTTTTGGAAAAAGGATCAGTGAAATATCGGAGTGTTGGTATGGTCGAAATACAGATTTTTTAAGCGTATCCATCGATCATCTTGGGGTTGTTTTGCATGCAGTTGACACAGTCAAGTCTCTCGGCGTTGTATAAAAGCGGATGAAGCAGATGAGAATTCGACTTTCAGAGTTATAGGATATATAAAAAATTTTATAAATATTTGCCCACATATGAAAACACATATTAAAAGCCCAATGTTTCTATAGAAGTATTAATAATATTGTAAATAATTTCTTTATTAACTTAATTTCATTACAGTTTAAGTAAGCATTTACATTCATTTCTTAATTGACTGCCCAATTTAAATACATTTATTTAATTTTATTATTTATCGGTTGTAGATATACACTATTAGGTGGGTGATAATAAATGCACGTATTGAAGTAACGCAGTTCGATTAGAAGTTTAATTTGTATTTTAATAAACATCTATTTATGATTGAGCACTATTCAGTGGGTAATTACTATATGTGAATTAAACAACGGATGCATTTAAAGCTATTTATCTTGTTTAACTTTAACACAGATAAGAAATTAATTATTTTTTCAATAATGAATTATAATTACTTTAATTAAAAGTTTTAAATATTGTGAATTGCTTAAAATTCATGGAATTTTGAGTTATTGGATTAGGCCAGGAATGGCCATGAAGGTGATAAATGAATACATGTAGATTTAGATATTTAGTTCTATTTCTCTACTCAAAGAGATGAATTTTGATTTTAAGTTCTTCTAAAGCTGGAGTTTTCAAATTCAAATATATTTAGGTCCAAAATTCCTTTTGAAAGTGCTATTTGCCGTTACTCTGTCATTTCTGTAAATAAAGAAAACACAATTTACTGAACATATTGTACAGTACGTTCTCTGTATAACGGACAGTAGCGGTATATATAAATCTGGCCATTGTTCAGAGTTGTCTATTGGTGAGAAAAGAAAGTGTAAAAATAATTTTTAATTAATTTATTCTTACAATATTATGAAAACTAACTTATTTAAAAAAATCTGAAATTTTAGTTTATTTTAGATTTTCAATTCTTCTTTTTACAATTTGTGTTTCTACATTGCACACTATCTCAGCGACTTTTTCTCTTTGAGTAATGTCACCAGACAAGAAAAAAGAGTTTTGAATACCCTTTAGCTTTTCATAAGCTTTATTATTGTATTTAGTTTCTGGAATAATATCGGCGGCTTCACTACCAATTCTTCAAAGTGATATGTCCCTGAGAAAACTTGTCAAACCACCCACTTGAAGCTTTGAATTCATAATTTAGCTCTTGTGCAACTTCGAGAGCTTTTTCCCTTATTATTTTACCGGACAATGTAATATTCTTAGCGCGCACTTTTCGCAACCAGTCGTACATTATTTGGTCCAGTGTAGCTCATTCTGTTTTCACAAATTTCTTCTTTTACTGTGAATTTACAGCAAACTGTCTATTAATATCAACTTTGTTTTTGAAAATACCACCCACTTGACTTATATCGATACAGAATCTTTCCGCAAGCAGTCTCACACTAAGTTTATTTTTCTCTGTCCATTGAATAACATCAACTTTTTATTCTAAATTGAGAAATTTTCTCTTTTTCGTAGCCATATTACCTGTACGGACACTAAAACACTAGATATCTAACTTGTTAGAGCATTAAATAACAACTGTATGCTATAAAAGCTATAGCCGTTTTATATAAGACCATCATTACAGTTGCATTTATTATTTGCCTTAATTATATGTTGTTCATGTCCATTGTTAGGAATGTTACAGCGGTCATAATTAATATACATTTATATGTATGTAATTACATATTATAATAAACTGAAAGACCAGCATTACAACTTATTCTAAAACATATAATTATGTTTAGAAATTATAGGAATTGCAATAAATTTATTATGTGCCTGGTTTAATCCCTCTAGAAGCAATCATTATTGCACTTATTACATATACGAGGGTAGTTTGACAAGTAGTGAGAATGAAAAAGAAAAATGAATTTTTTAAATACAAAATAATTTTTGTTTTTCAATATATTCTCCTACGTCATCTCTAAAATGCGATTCCGGAAGGTGTGCAAAATACTCATTTACGAAGATGATAAGCTCGTCATTAAGCGAAAATTTCTTTCCACCTAGTGCCGTTTTCAATTTTGGAAAAAGGTGGAAGTCGGAAGGGGCTAGATCCGGCGAATAAGGCGCATGCGGTACTAACTGGGAATGCAACTCGTGGATTTTGGACATCGCAACTGTGCTGGTATGCGATGGAGCGTTGACTTGGTGAAACAAAAATTTTTTTTTTTATTCCTGGCTGTTTAGCACGAATTTCAACATTTAATTTTTGTAGACGTTTTACATAATATTGTCCGTTTATTGTGGCACGTTTCTGAAGGTAATAAATGAGCAAAATGCCCTTTGAATCCCAAAAGTTGATGCCATCACCTTGTTTGTCGATAAAGTGGTTCTCGCTTTCTTTGGAGGTGCAGAACCACGTTCTAACCATTGCTTCGACTGTTGTTTAGTTTCAGGCGCACGGCAGTGTATCCAAGTTTCATCGCAAGTAACAAATAGCCTACAAAAATCAACCGGATTCCGCCTATAAAGGTCCAAACACTCATTGTAAATGCGCAAACGAGTGAACTTTTGATCAGTCGCAAGCAATCGCGGCACATATCTTGCCGAAAGCTTGGAAAGGCCCAATTCTTTCGGTAAAATGTGGTGTACGCGTTCTGTTGAAATGTTTACCATGTCTGCTATCTCTATCACTTTGAGTCGTCGATCTTGCATAATAATATTATGGATTTTTATAATCATTTCCTTAGAAGTCACGATTTTGGGTGCTCCAGAGCGCGCTTCATCAACACAGCTTGTTCTACCACGTTTAAATTCATTTACCCATCTACTTATTGTGGCGGATGATGAATCAGATTCACCTAATGTTTCCCGTAACTTATCTTTTATTTCAGTAGCTTTCATACCCTTAATTACAAAGTATTTAGTCATCGCGCGATTTTCTGCTTTTTCCATTTTAAAAAACGACGTGTTGCTTCTTTTTCAATCAACTGTCCAAAATAAACTAATCAACCGATTTATCTAAATATCGGAGTGTAAACATATAAATAGATTAGAGCGCCACCTATGTGTCATTCTCACTACTTGTCAAACTATCCTCGTACATATGTATTAAAATAAAAATACTTAAAATTATGGGAATAGCAATAAATTTATTACTTGGCTTAATCTTTCTACAGGCAATAAAATTAATCTTTTTCCAAAATATGAATTTTAAGAAGTACTGATGTCCATTGCAAACAAATAAATTTTCACTTAATTTACTGTCCATGTCCATTGTTAAGAACATCCGTTGGTGAGGGATATTGTTATATAGCAAATAGTATAATGACGGTCGGTGCACTAGAAACTGTCCATTTTCGGGAGATGTCCATTAAGGGAGAATATACTGTATTTGAAATTTTTTTAAGCGTTTTAAAAATTAGCAAATCCTTTATCCCAACGACTCATATCTCAAAATATAACTAACTACTTATTTATTGATTAATAATGTTCGAGCGTTTTTAATAACGCACAACCCACTGTATGTTATTGTGTTTAGTGTTTACTTGTTAATAATTTATTAAAAATGTCTAAGATTGTCCACATATTTTATTTATGTATGTACTATCCATAGAAGTAATATATATAATTTACAAGAGTAATTCTTTTATATTATTTACTATTATGTTTACTGAATGTAAGTCTGATTAATTCAAAAGAACCAGCTGAGCCCCTTTTTAATGTTTTTCAAAATAATCCTCCAAAAGGTCTCAATCAGAATTAAGTACTCTGAGGGAATATTTATATTAGCATTTAAAATCTATTCAATAATTCAATTTTTTTTAATTTTTGGTTATATATATTGTGATGATATTACCACCATAATCACATTGTAATCGCGGTTTGTAATAATAAGGATATTATCTATTATTATATTAGAATGTCTGTATTATATCAAAATGGAACTATCTACTAAACTTACAAATAAATAATAACTAACTTTCAAAACAGTTTTAGTCTTAATTGGTATAATATATTACAGAATTCTTCAAATTATTTCATCACAATTATTATAAAGTCGTGTTAATATATTACAGTTTTCTTAATGTCTATTCGTGAAAGTGTAATAAATAAAGAATATTGAATGAAGTATCATCTATTAAGATATAGATAGATTTTTAAAATTCAAAATCTTTATTGGAAAGATATTAATAGATTAATTTTAAAACACATGATGTGAAATGGAAAGACTCAATTTTTTATCGTTTTTACATCGTATATACGTTGCAGACGCTTCTGTAACGTATATTCGATGCAAAGGACACAGTTCCAGTTTTTGAAACTGAGAGTAGTTTCTTTGAAGTGTGCTAATTGTAAACCATTTATCCTAAAAGTAAGATGAATGTGAAATAAAACGCAATTATGTTTTAATAAATTTTCATGAGCTGTAAACGTACGAAAGCTTTATCTAATAGAAAATTTGTCAAGGTCAGGGATCAGAATTCTAGTACGGAAATTTTCATGTAATTCCTCAAAAGGATATACATCAGCATCTATACAAGATAATGTCTATTTAACAATTCTATCGCAGAGATTTTCTTAAGAGAAAGGAACATGAGTGGTTCTTAAACCGTTTAAATAATAACGATGTTCTAGATTTGATATGTTTCATCGATGTAGCTCTGTGTAGTCTCCCTCGACACATGACCATACAAAATATAAAAATTCGGTCTCTTGAAAATCTACACCAATATATTGACACAGTGACGATCATAGAAGCAAGGGTTTGGTTAACAGCTTCTCCAAGACGTATAATTAGTCCAACCTTTTTTGTGGAGCTGTTAATTCTGAATATCAAAATGTCTTTTCAAGACTATTTCTTGATCATTTGCATGGCGATGAGCTTTTAAATTTTGATTTTCAAGAAGAGATCACAACAGATATTACGAGAGAAACTTTAGAATTCGAACAGCAATTTGCTCACCTATAAATTAAGTTTCACCGTCATCTCCATATTTAACAATTGCCGATTAATGTACGTTTCCATATCTAAGGAATACTGTAAAAATTATTCGCAAATAGTTAGACATCGAAGAGAAATAATTACAAAACACGCAACTCAATAGTTCTTTCATTACTACAAAATTAATTGCAAATATGAAGAAACTATTAGAATTTATATTTAAGCTCTAACAGAACATTCTGAGAGAAGAAGAGATTCTCGAGAAATACACGTCATTGGATAAAGAAAAGAAATTAAAAAAGTTCTCGATGAATATCATGCAAGGTCAGATACATATATATACATATATTACTGCAATATTTTTTAAGTATTTAAAAGTTCTCATGATCAAGCCAAGAGATTTGCAAATTTAAATTTAAAACTGGAATCAAAGGAAACAACTGTATACCTAAATGTCGTTTTATTAATTATTTTAATACCATCGACATAGGTACACACTAGGTAAACGAGAATAAATATAACTGATCATGGGACATTTTTCAATATTAAATTTAAGCTTATATTTTTTGAACGAAGCTACCATTATATCCGAATTACGTTGAAGTTAAAATATGGCATCTACGGAAAAAACTATAGGATGTATTTTGATATCATATGTAGATTGTATCCTTGAAAAGTATTAGAAAGATAAGTTACGTAAAATTTTCATTGACTTAAGTAAGTTGGAGGGGATTGATAGAAGTTAGACGAAGATTATAGCATCGATTCTGCTGATGTATTGAGATATAGCTAATTTGGTTATGGTAGATCTACCATTAATAAACCCACCTATGTTGATTCATTTAAATTAATGACCAATAGCTACTGAAAAAGAAAAAAGAACTTTTTCCTCTAGTTTCGCACAAAATTCGACGTTGTAGAAACGAGTTTATAGTTCCATAGTCAGGTGTAATCATCTTTTTCATATACGGGTACAATTTTACTTCTCTTCAAGTGATGAGTAAGAATGCAGAAGGTAAGAGATAAATTAATTAGAATGCGAACTAAGCAACATAATAGTAATTGTCAGGTATGACAAGGAATAATAGAAAAATAAATTGGATGTAAACGATATACCTCAACGTACGTTAATATACAATAAAGGAAACACCCATTTAACACTATAAATGTTTTTTTTTAATTTCTATCAAAACCTAATTTTTGCGGAAATTTAGAAACACACTTTTCAAATACGATCCTCTATTGAGGTTCAATCTAAATAAATTAATAAACACATAGGAATTACATGTTTTCAATTTAAGAACAGGCATTTATCTGTTAACTTTCACAAAAAATTCCACTTCACTTTTCAGTAATGTAAGTTCGTAAATTACTCACAAATGTATCAGCTATTTTTATAAGTAGTAAGCCATTGACCTTTGTGATACCACAAAATAATTGCAATATCGAGTTTGTAAATTCTTTAAAAATTGTAAACAGTACAACACAATTTAATATTATAAATATTATTTTCAACTACAACGAATAAAATTATTTAGCGAATTTTTATTGTAAAATGTACAATTGTAATTAAATTGGTTGTAGCGGAAAATAATATCTATAATGTTAAATTTACGCCGAGATATAATAAATTACGCGAATACTTATTTTTGGATTTTCATTTACAATATCGAAATCTTTTCCTCCGCTTCTAATATCCTACGTGGTTTTTCACGGCTATGGTCTTCATGACTTCGATGCTACGTACCCTGATCTCTCAGTCAGTACATCGTTTGTAAGACTAAATCCTTTGAAGGATGTCTTCACTTTACTAGCTCTAACATTTCCACCTATTTCACCGTATAGTAAGACGATATCTGTTAATTCGTGATTTTAATAAGCCATACTTAACGAAAGTTGATAACATACTGTCCTACAGTATTCATCATCGCATATTACTTTTGTTAATTTCAATGAATGGGTACCTAAATTACGAGAACGACAATAATATAAAAGGTGTAGGATCAAACAAAATTGCATAACAAAATCTTCCCATAATTAGATGAACTCGGACGAAATTGTTAGAAATCATTTTAAAGATTGAAACTGTATCACCATACTAAAAAAATATTTTAATTAACGGCTAGCCATTTTTTCGTACTAGCATACGCTTGGTGTTTCTATATACGGTTTGTGTTTCAATATTTTTACGCTAGTAGACCTAATTAGAAAGTAATATATATGCTAGTGGAATTCAATGTTAAATGCTAAGTTCGAGAGTCATTGTTCTTTCAAAATTTCATTACTGTCGCAAAGTGTATGGAAACGTATGATGTGTAGTATTTAGAGGCAAAAACATCATTGCAGAAAATGCAAATATAAAACTCGGCAAAGAAAAATTAAGCGAATCCAGAAATGCACTTTCATTAGCGAAATTGCAGTACTTCAAAGTATACGCTAATTGGAACACAAATTGCTACATTTACCATTAAGTAGACCGACGGTATCATTTTTAAAATTTATCAAACTTTGCACAATTACTACAGCGAACACTCGCAGAAATTGTGACTTTATATCATTTTTGATATAAATTACAGAAGGGCGAGGAAATATTTCTTTCATTTATTACAGTTTCAGTAAATATTTTCAGTTTTAGGCAGTACATACGAGACAATAATAATGTCAAGAAATTAAATTTGAAAATATCGACATTTAAATGATTATAATTATTGTCATTATGCGGTCTAGATAATAGTAATATTTCCTAAATTGACCAAATAATTTGAAAGCTGCTTAGGCCCTGCAAATAATAATACTTAACGAGTTCAACACGTATTTTCGAAAATAAGGCAAAATTTCGAAATTTATATTTTCAGAAGTATCAATTCCTATCATCATGCGTGTCTTCTACCCTTGCTTGTAGATTTGCTATTATTTCTGTATTATCCTTTCTATTTCTTACGAGGGTGTAGACACAAAAATTATGGAAAGAAATATATTTATTTTTCAACATAATTTCCTTTCAGTTCTATACACTTTTCTCAGCGATGTTTAATAAGTTCGATATCCTTTTTCTAATAAGAACTGCCTTGCTCCTCAAAATAGTTATTAACTACTGACATCATTTCATCGTTGGAAAATCTTTTTTTTGCATGACGTATCAATTCAAACTAATTCATTAATTTTGGCCATTGCAATAACGGATTTATAACCTGTTGCATTATCTTAATAAAACAACAATTTGTTCTTAGGCAAATGCCGCCGTTTGTGCTCTTTTTTCTTCGCTCCAATGTTGCAAGTTCGCATAATACTCGCCGTTGATAGTTTTTTCTTTTTGAAGATAGTCAATCAAAATTATTCCACGCGTATCCCAAAAAACTGATGCCATGATCTTGCCTGCAGATGAAACGGTCTACGCCTTCTTTGGAGCCGGTTCTCCTTTTCGAGTCCATTGTTTTGATTGTTCGTTTGTCTCGGGTGTGAAGTCATGAACCCATGTTTCATCCATGGTTACGAAACGGCCCAAAAATTCTGCTTTGTTGCTGTGAAACTTCGCTAAACATTCAGTTGAAACATCTTCACGACACTATTTTTGCTCGACTGCGAGCAAGCGCGACATTTATTTTGCACACAGCTTCTCATGTCCAAATTCAAAATCAGATAACATGCGATGTGCCGCACTCTTTGAAATGCCTACTATTTCTGTTAGCTCGCGTATTTTGTGTCGACGATCTTCCAGTACCACTCTGTTGATTTCTTTCCACCATTTCTGGAGTCGTCATCTCATTCGGTCGGCTACTGTGATGCTCGTATTGGAAGCTCGTACTGCCCCGTTTAAACTCTGCTACCCAATATTTCACTGATGTAAACAAAGGAGCAAACTCACACAGAGTAGAATCTAGTTCAGCTTTTATATCGATTTGACTGAGGCCCTTCAAATAAAAGTATTGTATCACATAACGATGACCAATTTTCTCCATTTTTACAAATTCATGGAAATATGATATATACCGTTTACTCCCGCATGACTATAAGATATTCTGACATTCAATTTAAATCATAAATTTAATAAATCAGTATATACTTTAGAAAACATGTAATTTACTCACTTTACTGTAGATAGTTGTTCTCATATTTGGTTCTTTTTTACATTTTTTAAATTTAGTCTTGAGACATCCATAAGGAACTAACTACAGATATTGCTTGGGACTTTAATAAATAAATAAATATTGCCACTATTAACTCGTCATTTTTGTAAGCATTGCTGAACAAGTTTAAAAACTTATGGAATTAAGAAAAAAGCATTAATCTAAGAAAATGTAAAGTTAATTAACATAGTTCGAGAATATAATAATACATCAGTATCTCGGTATAAATTGGGGTACAACCGTTGATATTCAATAGAGAATATTTAAATTAAGCGAATTATTTAGATTTCAGGAAATACTGACATCTCAGCAAGAAAACAAAAGCACCACAGTAAGGCTAATAGCAAAATTAAGTTAATGAAATAAAAAGAAAATTTAAGTCCTTATAAAAATGGGTTTTGTCAAATAAATAATGAACTCTTGATTACAATTATTTCAAGATATGGTTGAGTTGGCATTGGAAATTGGTGGATTTAAACAGGCGACAATCTATTGTAAGAGAATGCTGATATAAGTAAATAGGCATTGAAATCCACATCTATACTAGGAAGAAAGACATGAAGATTTGCTCACGCATTGAAAGTAATCCATGAGATATGAAGAGAAATTGGAATTTTCTGAAATGGTACTGAATAACAAACACAGCGGAGATATTGTTCAAAAACGCATATACTTAGAGACAAAAATACCGTTACAACTATGGGTGTATCTGTTCGTAGTAATAGAATGCGACAAACGTTAAATTTAACATATAGCTCTTTAGAGTCAAGCTTTATTATTTATCAGTGAAAGGTATTTAAATTTGTATTTGTTCGAACTATAGAACAGTAAAAAGAATAGTGTCGCTGTTGCAGCGCTTTACAAGTGAAAAACGAATAAATTTGTTACAAACATAAAATTCCATCTGCATATGTTATTGGAATAAATGTATTTTTATTAATCTTTGGTACGCTTAACGCCTTCTCGTATCTGTCCAACGTAGTTGATATTCAATACGACCGATTTTAGTAGTTAGAATGTAATTGTCTTGGTATTGATTGAAATTATTTCCGGTAGTTTTGTAATTATTTGTCCATGGTATTGGCATACACTTTTTGATTCATGCATAATTATATAAAAGAAGATTACGCATTCGTTTCTCTCTTTTCTACATCAGATTTCAAAGAGTAAACAAGTTTCTAATCTTACACCAGTTTTGTGATTCAATTTTGGATTAAATAATCACTTATTTTGTGGAAGAGTTAATTACTTTCCTATCAACAGTTGTTGGATTTAATTAAGTGGGTTACGAAATTTTATCGAACTTATGGTAGGGTAGATCCGGTTGGTAAATAACTCTATAGTGCGTGGTGTATAAAGATTTATAGTTTAACCTATATTGGTGGCATTTTATGAAAGAGACGCTATTGAATATTGATATTGTTACCCTCAATGTCAACTGGAGGTTTGATGCCAAAACTTTGTATTTCATAGTGGTCTAATTCCGTATCTAAGTTTACCCTACCTACCTACCACCTGTAGATAATATAATAATTGTCGTACGGACGAAATTAATGTGTGTGTAAAGATCTCATGTCCATCTGATTAGAAAAAGAGAGCTTGATCAACACGCTCAAGGGGTAGCAATTGGACCAGATTCATCGAGGTCATTGGACTGTTGAACATGGGATAAAACGTTCATACTACTATTCTAATTTATTTATTAGTTATTTAAGTGCTAATCAGTTTCAAAGACAGTGGAAACAATAGTTCGCAATTAATTGTTCATCTTTTTTGCTCATTAACAAGTAAATAGTTTGCTATCAGTCAACTATTATAGTTTTTCTTTAATTCCCTTAAACGATTGTCTTTGAAACCCACGGTCAAATTTGACTTTTGTTAATTCATTCAATATTTATGTAACTGAATTCAATGGGAATCAGAACTTTATTAACCTGTATAATTTTTCTTTGCAATTATTTTGCGATTGGGTTTTATTGTCGTAATTGGGAAATGTCCAATTAGGGTCACATATGCTATTGTATAATTTGATGTGAAGCAGCTCGGGCCTCGGCAATGTCTTAACAGGCAAAACTAGTCGAAGTAAATATATTATATAATGTGAAATTTGGAAAGCGTTTTATTTATTTCTTAGTGTTTTATTTATTCCTTAGGAGTGTTTATCTTTTAAAATGCCAATAATATCTAGAAATACTTTATTCTGTTGTAACACAGAACGATAAAACTAAATTATTTCACCAACTGCAAATTACACATATTATAGAGTGGGTGGTAAACATCTGGAAAATGTAGCCAATATAGCAAGAAATTGATTGCATTCGTATTTGCTTCGTTTGCAGAGTGTATTTGCGTTCGCCGTGATAAATTTTTATAAAAATTTACAGGACGTGATTGGAAAAATGGAAAATCCCCACTTTCCGTTGAACCAAACTAAACAAAATAAAAAAGGAAAGAGCACCATCAAAAAATAAAAATAAAAGATCAGCATCAGCAGTGGCAGCAGTAGTAGCGACAACAACAAGATAACAAACACCGATGTAACAAAATAAAACAGCGTTGAAAAACGCAAATCCGTATTAGGGACATAAAAATCTGTTTCGCGTGCGGGTTTTAACGTAAGTTACATTTTGTTTTGGGGTTAGGTAATTGTATGTGCTCTCACTGAGTGTATGGCGAGCAATCAATAATCCCGGTGTGCCGTATATATAAAATCTGAACGCGCACAAAACAGCGAAACCAGACCACCACATTTTTCTCGGGCAAGGTATTTTTGTAAATCCCATACATCCGATCGCTTCCTGTTTGTTATTTACTTCACGCCTTTCCACTCCAATTACCCACAACTGATTTTGCCTCTGTGGAACGATCTCTCCGGTAATTACAACTTTTAACATTTTTTTTTCTTTGATGAAATGCAAAGAATTTATGTGGGTTAATTAAAACGGTTTTCCGTATTTCGTAAAGGATAAAAACGGACGAAAGAAAATTATTTTTTTTTAATTCTTTGAGAAATGAATTGAGGTAGTTCAGATATTACAATCCAATCCAAATTATGTTTTGTTTGACAAAATTTAGTTAAACGTTATATTTGTGAGGAAATAGAATAACAAAGTTTTACAACTACGTTATTTTAAAATACTGAACCAGGTGTTAAAAAAGGTGTGATGACTTTAAGGGGTAACAATATAGCTCAGTACATTTTATGCAAAAAAGGCTTAACAAAAACGAGGCCGCAAATAGATGACTTTGTAGATACGAAACATTTTGTATTTACACTACTTTTTTATTAAGAACAAACAAACATAAACATACAAAGTAATTTATGAATAAACGCGAAACGTTAAATTAGATGTCCAAAATGCCTGTCCAAAGTTCCATAGCAGTCACGACGTCTCCGCCGTAACACTCTTCGCATTCTTTCGAAAATCTCCACTTTGGCTCGGATTCGTTGGCATCCTTGTTCTACTCGTTGCTGCAACTCCTCGAGCGCATTTATAGCTGTAAAATTCATAAGCGTTTTCAAATATCTATGTTGAAAACTTCCGTGTAAATCCCCTCTAACCGCAATCGTAAAATGTGCCTGAGCATCATCGCGCTGGAATTATATTTGTTGCCTTTCGTTCAAAAGAATGTCGTCTAAAAGATCACCCATTGTGTTCTGCTGAAAATAATCGGTTTGGTAGGACAACTGTACTGGGACTTAATCTGTCACCAAAAATACCCATCCAAATATTCAATAAAGGAAGTGTCTCACATCTGGAGTTCATTGTAGTATTGGGATTTTCGTTAGCCCACATATTCGTATTGCGGAAACTCTTTTGCCTCAAGTGCGGACACCGACACTAGTCTGTCGAAATCGTGGGACTGTTTCCCAAATGAACCTGTATTACACAATCCTTGGTCTAGTCTGACGACTAAGATGTTATTTACTATAAAAACATAGCACTCCTCTGGTATTCCATTAACACGACCATATATGAAATGAATGTCGACTATTCATTGTTAGAATAAATAGACATAACAAACATTCATGCACTAACCCACTGTATCTTTTATAGAACATCTGTCGATCGGAAAATATAAGTTTTTGTGAATGAAAAAGAAGAGATAAGCCAAAAATCACAAATACTCAGTATTCGGAAAATTTGCGAATTCATGTGCATTAAGGCTTTTCTGCATATATATAGTATATAACCGGGCTATATTATCTCTCTCAAGGTTTATCATAATTTTTCTTAAGCAAACTGCATGTACACTTCGGCGAATGAAATGGTAGCGTTTTAATGAAGTCTCTACACATGGTCATATAGTATAAAAACATATAATTCAACAGCATTGAAAACGCTGATACTTGTATTGCTTACGTGAAGTTACTAAATAGCCGAAAATTGGAGTACAGAACTTTTCGGCCAGGAAATTGTATAACGTTACTTTGGTATATTTACCTTTTTAACTAGCTTAAAACGTTTCGAGGATATACTGCTTCTGAAATTTGTCAAATAAGTGTTTGCAAGGATAGTATACTTCCTAAAATGGCTTGAGTTTTCATTCAAAGGCTTTTTAAATCACTGTCCTTGTAAATTACTTTATAAATGTTAAATGCTTTTTCAATCTAGGTTCTGAAATTTATTTTCTAAAGTTTATACGGAGGGATCTCTAATCGAACAATAGTTTGAACTTATTTTTTCTGCAAATTGACGTGTACAACACGGACCGGTTTTTCACTTTTTTTCCTTAGCAACAGACTTTTTTTAATTTATAACAGATTTTGGAACACATTATTTATTGTGCTTTGGTATTTTTTTAAACTCGTTTCTAGGTAGATTGTTACTTAAAATTTGTTCATCCCAAGTTTCGAGTAATCGTGATAATCTTCGTTGGTTCTAAATATACATTGATTATGCTATCTGCTTCTGGGTTTCCGGGCTGGAACCGCGTCACTAGTATATCTGCCGACGTTTCGTACCCATTTGTATGGGACATCTTCAGGGCTGAACTACTGCACTGAAACTGAGTAGTTTCAGTTTCAGTGCAGTAGTTCAGCCCGGATTTAGCTTCCTTGGATTATTTTCCTTTCCCAAACTTGAAAAAAGGCTCAGCGATCAAACATTTTCCAACGATCAGGAAGTGATGTCGGCAGTTAATGGCTATTCTTAGTAACAAGGCTGTGCTTATTATAAAAAGGGTATCGAACGTATTGAATAGCGCTGGGAAAAGCGTATAGAGCTGAAAGGAGATTATGTTGAAAAATAAATGTATTTCTTTCCAAAATTTCTGTGTTTTTTGTTGGGTCAGATACTTTTGGGACCACCCTTGTAAATATATGCTATTTCTTTATATTGTCAGCTTATGGCGGCAATTATAAGCTTATATTTTACATATGTATAGATTTATACGCTGAAATCGTTTTAAAGAATTAGTCATAAAAAACAAAGTAAGTTTATTTGCTTGAAAAGGACTTTTTGCTAACAAATATTTAAAAAATACTACTGGATTATAGCCAAAGTAAGATTTAGCTATTAACCTATCATTTTTGACATTAATTATTATTAAGTAACTTACGTCTAAATAAGTAGTGACAATTTTGCGATTTATAATCTAATGACTTTATTTCCAAAAGCGATTCGAATATTACAAATTTGGAGATACCCACGTTACTTTGTAATAAGATTGATCTCAAAACAAAGTAGTGTACCAAAGCATTATTAATTTTTCTTTGATTTTACAATAGCAAATAATTTGATTTGGAATTATGAAAACTTTTATACGTAGGCTAAGCAAAAATCATTTTTTTTCTTCACGATAGACCTACCGATTTCTGAGTCAATTATGGTCGTTGTGAAGGTTACTTATACATATGTTATTGTAAGTTATTTATGATTTTGTGAAATAAATGCAAAGGAATTAACGGAAATTAATGGAATATAATTCCTTTACGATGCTCCACGTTAGAAGCCAAAAACATTAGAAGTTTATATTCTCTTTAATGTTATAATACTTTTTGCAACATGTACACAAATAAACAAATAGCCTCACGTTGACTTGCCAAATATATTATAACGTTGGCTAATTCTAAGAAAAGGATGCTCCTTGTTGGGATACGCTAAATATAAAATGGTTTACCTGCAGTGAAATATGAAATGAAGTTTAATGTAATTTGTTCTGAAATATAAAGTATATATATGAGGGTAGCCGTTTATATTTCAGGAACTGGCAACATTGTAAGTGTTGCCAGTTCCTGAATCCTTTGAAGTTCCTCCGATCTGATAGATAATATTTTACCTTGACAGTTTTACTATCCGGTAGCCATTTCTATTGTTGACGGGAACTTGAAAAATTTATGGCAGCGAAAAAATGGGATTAATTCGCGAATATTTTCATGCAATTAATTTTCATAATTTTCGGCGTGGATTATCTCAACAAGAATGCTTCGACGAGCGAATTCTTTATATGGTGATGAAGCACCTTCGAAAACTGCAGTATATCGTTGGTATAGTGAATTCAAACTTGGACGGCGTTCTTCGGGCGATGAATTTCGTGAAGGTCGTCCCACAAATGTTGTTGTGTCGCAAAACATTAATGCAGTGTCTGAATTGATAACGCAAGACCGTCATGTGACATACCGTGAAATCAAGGCATCCCTAAGTATTAGTAACACCAGCGTGCATGAGATCCTACATGAACGTTTAGCCGTTAAGAAGCTATGTTCACGTAGGAAACCACATAATTTGACAACCGCTCAAAAAAGCACTCGCGTCGATTTGTGTCAAGGAATGCACAAAAAATACAATGGCGGTGCTTCAAAGAATAGTTGTCATATAAAGTCGTCACAGGTGATGAATATTAGATCTATACGTATGAGCCCGATATTAAACTGCAGTCGACTGTATAGGTATTCCAAGATGAGTTAAAACCAGCAAAAGTTGTTCACGCTCGAAGCACATCAGAACAAATGGTCGCCTGTTTTTTAGGAAAAAGCGGTAACTTTGCAACTGTGCCTTTAGAGACTTGTAGAACGGTCAATTCTGAATGGTACACAACTATTTGTTTGCCAAAAGTTTTTGAAGAAATGAAGAAAACAAACCGAAAACAACGGATCAGTCACCACCATGACAATTCAAGCTCTCACAGGTCGGTTCAAGCACCCTGTGATTTCTTTTTGTTTCCACACATGAAGAATAAAGTTCGTGATCAACGGTTTCCTACGGCGGAAGAGGCAGTTGAGGCATTCAAAACTCATGTTTTGGAGATACCGCCTTCACA
This sequence comes from Dermolepida albohirtum, assembly GCA_031893035.1. Classification (NCBI taxonomy): domain Eukaryota; kingdom Metazoa; phylum Arthropoda; class Insecta; order Coleoptera; family Scarabaeidae; genus Dermolepida; species Dermolepida albohirtum. The sequence continues at coordinate 225,355 of JAVIWB010003149.1, forward strand.
GTGGCAGCAATGCTTTTCGGATTAGTTTAAACGAATGCAAAAGTGCATTGATTTTCAAGAAAGATATTTTGAAAAGCAGTCAAACTATTTTCGATAATAAAAAGATTTTTGTGTTTGCTATTCCCGAAGTGTGAACGGCTACCCTCGTACTTTTTAATAATTATTCTCTTTTAGGTTCATTATATTCTAAAGACAAGTTAACTAGAATTATCCTATACTATAGGCATAATTATTATAACATAATACATATGTAAGGCTTTATTTGCATAAATGCTACTTCAAAAATTGCAAATGTTCCGTTTTTTCGACACGCAGTCATGTTACGGTGGTAATGTAATATATTACCGAAATATAGGAGTTTATTTGAGTGTTGTTTGTTCTATGTATACGTCTTCTTAACCTTAAATATATAGGACGAATTCAAGACAATATATTGACACGAGTCAGCTATTTATGTGTTTATATGTAAGGACTGGTTACTTAATAATAACTAGAATATAAGCTAATAACAGAAATTGGTTTACATAATGAGAATATACAAGTATTTCGAGAAAGACGCGATTTTCATATACTGAAACAACTTATCGTGGTCAATCAAAGGAAAACTTTACAGACGAATAGATTGATTGACATGCAGTGAACCATAGAGTACTATGAAAATACATTGCTAATATGATTGGAAAGGAAGGTAAAAGCAAACACAGTTCCAAAGGAAACGACGCAATGATTGGGTATTATTGTAGATATAAGCATTAATTCATAAATGAATAGCTGTTCATCCATGTTTATGAATATAGAATGTTAGTGTTTGTTTCCTTATATTTATCGAATTTACTTTATTAATAATATTTTTGGATCAGCAAACATGTTCTTAAGAAAGATATTTCTTGAACCACATAATTTCACAATATGCTTTCATTCAATGTGAACGTGTTGGTTAATTTTTGGATGTGAACCCAACTGTACAGGGTAGTTTAAATGAAGTGTAAATAATAAAGAGTAAAAATAGTGATAATTCTCCAACGAAAATTACGAAACTTGGACTATAATTAACAAATAAATGCAAAGACAATTATAACTAAAACATTAAATAAGGGAAAATCCCTATTTATAACTAAATCTTCTAATGAATCTTTTACCATAATATGCTACTCATATTATTTAAGTGTTGCTTTTTGATTTCGAAAATTTGTCATCGCGAACAATTTATATTATTTTTGAGGATGTATTGAAGGAATCTGATGTGAATAGGCTTCGGATCGTCAGGTGATTCAAGAAAATTCAATTATAAATTGATTGTCACAATAGATGATTGAAACTAATTGCACACTTTCTTATAGTTTGTCGAGGTATAGTTTAGTATTTAATTTGGTGAATAACTTTTAGCCCTCACTGTATGATTGGTGATTGAGAGAGGGCTTTCAGGTTTGTTGTTAGTGTGCTATTTATAACATTAGTATCTGATTCGTAATTGTCGCTGTATTGATTTTGTAAGCAATAATACACAATTAAAGGTTAAAAAATAACTTCGTTTCAATGTTTTTTTTTGAGTTGATAGTATCAAACTTCTTTGCTTTTCGGATCGTCTATATCATATGTGGGCAACAACCGACCCGCTGTAAGATTTGATCCGGCCCGCGAGACATTATCGTATTATTTCATGTCTGATATCTATCGCTAAAAATTACACTACTTTAAAACAGTACTTTAAAATGCACTACTTTTAAACGCGACCAGCGAACGTATTTGCACATTAAAGTTTGGCCCACAACATGTCAAAGGTTGCTCATACCTGGTTTATATAGCAAGCTGTTTTAGGAAAAGATCCCTCTTTATGGTGTCGGTACAAGACTTAGAGCGCGTGGCTATTTAGTATATACCAGCTGTTCTTGATATTGATTTTATGGTAGACACTGTGAAAAGGAGGTTAATGTTGGCTAAGACATAGTTTTATGTGTAATACCGTTTCGTACGTGCTGGACATTGTGGGTAGTGTAAATCATTGTATAGAACCATGATGGCTGCCGTGCAAATTGATATTTGAAGTAGTACAGTTCTTTACGAATGGCTATAACTTTAGAAGGTAGCGTCACAATTACATGAGTAGTTTCCATGTGTGCCTATGCCTATGACATCAAGATTTCAATGTGTATATTTAGCTACCGCGTTTTTATAAACCATCGGAAGAGCCTGTACCGAAGTACCTAAACAAGCTGCATGGAAGCCCATGTGAGATTTTACCGCAACGCATGTGGTAGATGTTACTGAGTGCAGTTGACCAGTTAGTCTGCACAGGACGCCTAAAACAAATAAATATTAAATCATATTCTTACGTTTCGAATCATCGTTATTTAATTTAGTAAGACCTATCTTCTATATTGCACACGAAATGTAAACTACATCTACATTTGAACTAATCTGTCTAAAATGATAAGTACCTTAGTATTTATTATTTTCTAATCGTTTTTCACGATATAGATATTGTTTATACATTGTGGTCTTATATTTATATATTAATGTATAATTATTAAACATCACTAGACTTTGTTCTCGTTATTACATTTCTTGTTTAATTGTTTTTTGCTTTCTCTCATAATTCCATACGAATGCGATTAGGAAGTAACCGGACTGGCTTAATAACATTTTTTATTCAACTGATTACGTATTGGGCATATTGTCACTTTCAATACATTCCTCTCCCCGAAACATAAAATGCTCCATTCGAATTTCCCACTGTTTGAAACAGTTCTACAAGCCTTAATGGAATCTAGTGACTCAAACTTCTTTCTTCTCAGGGCAGACTTGACCTGTGATAATACAAAGACACAGGCGGCTAAATTGAGTGAGTATAGTGGGTGGTCCATCACTATGACGTGTTACTTCGTTGAACATGTCCTAACAGACAATGTGTTGTGATGTTATCTTGATGAACAATACACGATTTTATCCACATTTCTGTCTCTCTCTCTCTCTCTCTCTCTCTCTCTCTCTCTCTCTCTCTCATTCACGAATAGTCTCCGTGAGAAACACGACATATCGTACTAGCATTGAGTCAGAATATAGTAAGAAGAGAAAACAAACCACTTTATGTTATTTTTTGTTATTATACCCTGACTCACGTTAATATGGTTTGTAGTGTTCCTTTTGGAGACTATTCGTGAATGAGTTAAAAAATATGAGATATGGAGAAAATCGCGTATCTCACTGTAACACAACTCATCGTCTCCAAGGATGGACAATATCATAGTGATATCCATCCACTGTACTCATCCGATTTAGCCACCAGTGACATTATTCTATCCCCAAAGGTCAAGCCTGCGCTGAAAAGAACAAGGTTTATGTCAGTAGATTCCGTTAAAATAAAAGCGGCGGAGGTTGTCCAAGAATATAAATATGGACTGTTTTAAACAGTATAAAATTCGAATGAAGAGTTATGTCATTCGGAGAGGAGAGTGTATTAAAGGTGCAACATGTCCGATATGTAACCAGTTGAATAAAAAATATTATTAAGCCAGTCCGTTTATTTCCTAATCACATCTTGTATGAAATCAGAAGAGAAAACAAGAATCAATTAAACACGATATTCAACAACAAGAAGTCTAAATGGTATTTAATAATTATGAATCAATAGATAAATATTAGATCACAACGTATAAAGAATATCTACAACGTGAGAAACAATTATAAAATCAAGTACTAAGGTACAGTGATAGATTTGTTCAAATATTACATTAGTAAAGATGCATCATTAGTACTAACGAAAGCCTACCTTACCGTGTTAAGTGTATGTCAGACGTGACAATGCAAGTAAAAAATAACAGGTCCTTACTATCCGAAAATAATGTTTATAATACCAATGTAACAGGCCCCAACGACCAACAGCTGTAGGTTACATTTCAAGTGCTATATAACATACATCTTATTAAATTAAAATAATTGAACAGTGTCGCATTTAAAAAAGTACCGCAAGAATACCCGTACGAAAATAAATTCCGCACACTATCCGTACCGTTGAAAGCCAAAACGCGCAATGTGCGTTTTGGCTTTGGCTATATATCAACTTTAAGTGATTAAATTAAAACGTAAATATCAAGAATATGATTTAATAGTTATTTGTAATTTAATAGTAAATAAAACATGAAATAATGTTAAAAAATAATATTAGTATATAATGTATAGAAATGAGACATACGATTACCGCAACATGGTTGTCAATGTTGATTAGGTAGTTTAATCATATTCGTGGAAAAGGCAGGTCACCGCATACTTATGTATGTATGCAGTGGTTCTTAAAATGCAATTACGATCAACGTGTGATGTATATACACACATTTAATTTTTTATAGTATAAATAAATATATTTAATAAATATCCTGTAAATAAAGAAAAATTTAATTTAAATATCCCCATATTATATGAAAGGATTGAAAACAGATTAGTACCTCGAACAGCTAAAGTATGCTTTTGACATGTGACAACTTGCAGATAGTATAGTTTCTTAACTGTTAATTATAGTGAGGAACACGTTGTGTAGTAATCATCTGTTGACCATGTTTGCATTCCTTAGCGCTTATGTAATTCCATTTCTACCTCGAATTCCATGAATCGGTTTACTGCTAAAATTGTACACAATATGACTGAGTCGAGCATCATCTTTGTGAAGCAGTTTGAATAAACAGTTTCATCGCAATTAAGCTGACATAAAACGAAATAGTTGCAAAGTAGTTGTCGGTATTTAATGTTTAGATAGATGGCGAAATATATTTTTTATTAGGAAGGCAGTTTGAGACTCTACAATTTTTTGTATTTCTATTCTTTCGTATGTTCCCTTGAAAATTTTTCCTTTCCATCTGTTTGCCTCTATTCTCCTCGTCCTGCATTATATTTCATACTCACACACACACTCACCCCCACACACACACACATATATATATATATATATATATATATATATATATATATATATATATATATACTACCGTCCATAAGTTAAATCGCTCTACAAATAATTTTAATTGCGCAATGATATTAAAGAGACTGTTTACTTTCATGGCAAATTCATTTATAAAATACTAAATTAATATACAATTGAAGCAATTGACATTGTTAATCTAAGTAATTTTATAATAAGTTAACTTAAATTTTACTTTCGTCAAAGTAACCACCCCTAGCTGCGATCAGTGCTTCGCAAACACATGGCATTCGTTCACTAGTCGGTCGAGATATTCCTCATCCATAGAGTTCAAGATCCAAACAGTTCCACAACAGCTCTATCGGATTGCAGTCTGGACTTTGGGGTGGCCATGTCATTAATGCAAGGATTTCTCTTTCAGTTTGATAGGCGAAAAACCTTTTCACAATCCTTGCTGCTTGTTTGGGGTCGTTATCTTGCTGATAAACAAACCCCGGACTCATTAGCACCATCGCTGACGGAAGAATATGCTCTTGCAATATACCTAAATAGATTTCTTTTGCCATTCTTTTTGTGATTCGCACCACTTTTCCGATGTGCCCACGTTCAAAGTAACTCCAAATCATCACATTTCCACCACCATTTTTCACTGTCTTAACCACACATTCATCTAACATTCTCTCCCCGACATGACGACGTACGACTTTTATTTTCAAAATTTCAAATTTGGATTCATCTGTCCATAAGACATGTTTCAATTCTTCGACAGTCCAGTACCTGTGTGTTCTCACCCAGGCCAAACTTGTTGTGCAGACAGACGTAGTTTGACGAACACAATACTCGAAAAATTTTAGTTTTTGGGGGATTGCTCTATTAGAAAGCTTTGTTTCGTGCAAAGCAATAATTCTTGCCCTTTGTGCAAGATGTAGTTGCTTTCTCATTGCCATGTTTTAAACACAATTAAAAAACATACGCTCACTCGATAGCACTTGCTGACGCTTCATTAACAACGTGAATACTGAGTATTTACTGTGCAATAGACATAAATTATATCCTTACAAGCGCACAAATATGAGGTAAAGACTGGCAATTACGTCCACGTAATAAACCAAATAATAAACAATTCCGAGTAAGGAATAATCTCCAAGACACCCTCATTATATTTCTTACCTGAATATTAGTTGTTAAAATAGAAATTAAGGCGTTCATTCGGTCATACAAGTGTTCGCTTTAATATCAAAGAGTAAGGACGTATTCCGTACGTGTGATAACAAAAAGTGACCACAAATAAAAACGACCACAAATAAAAACAAACAACTAACAGAAAAAGATAACATTATTAAGTGCCAGTGGCGTACCGGCTTTTGCTTCCTGCAATGAAAAATTCATATGCAAGTGATACTTGTAGCAGCAGAAAATCCAGACCTCCAGAAATCGCAGACAAGGACTCTAGTGATAATGACGAAGAAGGGACCCAAAATAAAAACACATGGCAAGTAGTCAAAAAACGCAAATATACAAAACAGAGCAACGAACCAGGATCTCCAAACTCACCACCAACAAAAATACAAAATCGGTATAATGCGCTGTCAAACACAGATGGCAATGAAAAAATAGAGACAGAAAAACCACAGATAGTACCAAAACCCCCTCCAATATTCATATATGGTGTCAAAAACTTTAAAGATATGATCGATAACTTCGCACAAGTAGTGGAAGAAGAAACCTACTACAATAAAACCTTACCAAATGACACCGTCAAGATAACAACACACACAATAGACACTTATCGAAAGCTGGTAAGGCACTTAAAAGAAGAAGGAATCGTTCACCACACCTACCAAATCAAAGAAGAACGTGCCTATAGAGTGGTAATAAGACATATTCATCACTCCATACCTACAACAGACATCACAAGAGAACTAGAAAAAGCTGGCCATAAAGTTCGCAACATAACTAACATCCGACATAGACTAACCAAGGAACCATTATCGCTATTCTACGTAGATCTTGAGCCTAAGATTAATAACAAAGACATATTTAACATAGAATTCTTATGCCATACCAAAATAATAGTTGAGGCACCACGAAAAAGTAACTCAATCATTCAATGTTTACGATGCCAAGCATACGGACACAGTAAAACGTATTGTACCAAACCATACAACTGTGTTAAATGTGGAGGACAACATGATACAAAAACCTGTAAAAAGCCTAGGAACACTCCGGCTAAATGTGTACTATGCCAACAAGATCACCCAGCCAACTATAAGGGCTGTGCAGTCTACAGAGAATTAGTCGCAAGCAGAAAAACACCAACAAGAGGAAACCAACAGAAGCAAACAAACACAAGAAACAATTCATACACACGTAATGACACAAACCAACAAAACACTACTTTAAACAATCATCAAAGAACATATGCAAACATGACAGCAAATCAAGACAACTGCAGACCAGAACCTTCTACTAACATAGAACTAGTGACATTCCTAAACGAGTTCAAGAACATGTTCTCACAGCTCATGAGCCAAAACAGCATGATACTTAACTTATTAACACAAGTCATTAATCAGAGAAATTCTTAAATATACTAAGAATTGCCACATGGAACGCAAATGGTTTACTTAACCACAAGCAAGAAGTCACTACATTCCTAAACATAAACAAAATCGACATTCTGCTCATTTCAGAAACCCATTTTACCAATCTAACCACGTTCAGTATTCCACTCTACACTACGTACAGCACACCTCATCCCGATGGTACAGCCCATGGTGGATCGGCAATAATTATCCGCAGCTGTATTTCGCACCATGAATTACCGAAATATGAAACAGAAAAAATCCAAGCTGCAAGCGTTCTCGTGAATGCAAAGCCATGGCATTTCAATATAACTGCATTATACAGCCCACCACGTCACGCAATCTCAACAGATGACTACAAAATATTCTTTCAAACACTTGGTAATAGATTTATAGCCGGCGGAGACTGGAATGCGAAACATACGCACTGGGGTTCAAGACTCGCAACAACAAAAGGAAGAAATCTATTGAAGGCAATGACTGATAATAACTACGATTGCCATACAAACGGAATTCCTACATATTGGCCAAGCGATCCCCGAAAACTCCCAGACCTACTGGATTTTTATATAAGTAAAGGAATAACAAGAAACAACTGTCTAATAGAGTCTAACTATGATCTCTCATCGGATCATACACCGGTTATCAATAGCATGAGTACCACAGTTATAAACAACTCATCCCCTCCTTGGCTTACTACAAACAACACCAATTGGTCTGCCTTTAAATCCTACTTAGAAGAAAACACTAATCTTAACCAGCGGATCAAATCTCCAGATGACGTAGATACTGCAGCTCAATACTTTACCACACTAGTGCAAAAAGCGGCCTGGCAATCTACACCGCAAACAAAACGCGAACCAACACCAACCACTAATGTGCCTCTGCATATTCGTCAACTCATTGCCAAAAAACGGCGGGCGAGGAGAATCTGGCAAAGATCTAGAAATAACATAGACCAACATATCTATAATAGACTACGTAAACAACTAGCAGCAGCCATCAGAGATGCAAACAATGACACCTTCCAGCAATACATTACAAACCTCGCAATAAACGACCAGACATTGTGGAAGGCGACAAAGAAACTGAAGGCACCATACACAACTATCCCTCCCATCCGCAAAGCAAACGGCGAGTGGGCCCGCTCCAATGAAGAAAAAGCGGACATCTTTGCAATGCACCTAACAAATGTACTACAAACTGAACCAGCAACTCCTGACGAAGAAGTGGAAGAATTCATCGATGCAGCATGCCCAATGACTCTCCCGATTAAAAGCTTCACTCCCAGAGAAGTCCAACAAGAAATAAACAAACTCAACGTACGAAAGGCCCCAGGCTATGATCTAATAACAGGCCAAATATTAAAACAACTTCCTCTCAAGGTTATCACTCTGCTGACAGTCATATTCAACCGCATGCTAAGTCTATCCTACTTCCCAGTAATATGGAAATTTGCCGAAATTATTATGATTCTCAAACCAGGTAAACAGCCCAATGAAGTAACATCCTACCGACCTATCAGCCTACTTCCAATAGTTAGCAAAGTTTTTGAAAGACTACTACTACTACAGAGGATCTACGCAGATCACGATCTCCCAACATTGCTACCAAAACATCAGTTTGGTTTTCGAGAAAACCACTCCACCACCCAACAAGTCCATCGAATCGTAAATGAAATTTCAAAAAGTCTCGAAGAAAAGAAATACTGCAACGCTGTATTCCTGGACATTTCCCAAGCGTTCGACAAAGTCTGGCACAAGGGGCTGCTCTATAAATTAAAAAGTGCACTATCCAGTAACTATTTCCTTCTAGTCAAATCCTACTTATCAAACAGACATTTCCGTGTCAAATTCAACGACCAACAGTCAAACCTCTGCCCCATAAACTCTGGTGTTCCACAGGGTAGTGTTCTTGGGCCCCTGCTTTTCCTACTCTACACAGCTGACTTACCTGAAACTAACAACACAACAATTGCATCGTTTGCTGACGACGTAGCGGTAATTGCGGTAAACGATAGCAGCCTCCCAAAACATGCAACAACACCTAAATATACTTAACGAATGGTACACACGATGGCGAACAAAAGTAAACAAGACAAAATCAACTCAAATAACATTTACAAATCGACACAACACCTGCCCACCTGTAACAATGGACAACGTATGCATACCAACAGTAGCAGACGCAAAATATCTTGGCCTACACCTTGACCAACGTCTTACCTGGAAGAAGCATATCCAAACTAAAAGAAGACAGCTTGACCTAAAATACCGACAAATGTACTGGCTCATAGGACGAAAATCAAAGTTGAATATCCAAAATAAAATCATCCTATACAAAACCATATTAAAACCTATCTGGGACTATGGACTCCACCTATGGGGATGTGCAAAACCATCATCGCTGAATATCATCCAAAGATTTCAATCTAAAGTGCTACGATCAATAGTAGATGCACCATGGTACGTAAGTAATCAAACACTTCACCATGATTTGAATATTCCCTTCATCAAGGATGAAATCCAACGAGTCACGACATCACATAAGGAACGCACCATCCAACACGAAAACAACCTAATAGAGGAGCTATACAACGATGGACCCGCCACAAGAAGACTTGCTAGAACCTGGCCCCAAGACCTACTTCATAACTAAACCAATGTAGAATAAGGTGAAACATCGATGGATGTTTCCCTTTCACGCCTAAAACTTGTAACACATTTACTTAATACTCTGTAATGATGTAGATTGTAAATAAAGCAACATGTCAAAAAAAAAAATTCGGTCATACAAAATACTTCGGTTAAATATATTGCAAATATGTAAAATGATTTTAGTTTGGATAAGATTTCAACATAACATTTCAATTAACTTAAATATTTTATTTCCTTCTGCAATTAAAATTATCTGTAGTACGATTAAACTTATGGACACTATTGTATATATATATATATATATATATATATATATATATATATATGTATATATTTACCGCTATCAGACTCATGCATATACAATATATAATAATATAACATTATTTACCTTTGGGATTCCCAAGTACATAAGCTCGATTAAGATTTAATTTTTTCTGTTACAAAAATTTGTAACTGATGCTGTTTTAATTTGTTTATTCCTGTTTCTCTCATAATCTTCTACTTCTTGGTTTTTCATTTTATTCCTGTCCTGAAGTTTTTTCTTTTCTTATCAGCGAAGTTATTACATTGTTTGTCACTGTTCTTAATAAGGAGTCCAAGTCATATAATTACTTTTCACAACTTTTCGCGTATGCGGTAACTCATTATGAACGTGAAAACATTCAAATTTTTAGCTCATAGGTATCGCATTTAACTGTATACACTTTTTTGTTAACTATGTACAGTTTTATTTTGGTTTACGTGTCTAATAGCAATAACTAAAACAATTTTTTTCTAGTACATTAGATTTAGGAAAAATATTGCAAAATAATAAATATTCTCGAAGCTTGAATTCTTCTTGTGTTTCTGCCTATATTTTTCGATAAATTCAGATGTCGAATCAAAATGCATACTATATTCTAATTGATTTATTGGACGCAATCCATTTTCTTCATAAAATTTTATTTTTGCTTTTCAACAACTCAGAAACCAGTGATTCTGTTTCTACAGGAGTATGACTGTTTAAATCTGTATATCTTGGTACAGATTATGTAATAGTACGAGTTTGGATAAGCAATCTCATTCCTATTTATGCTAGTAAATCCGAAGATTTTTTTGCAGCAAGTGCAGCAGGCCGTGAAGTGGGACGCTTCTACGCGGAAAATCGGAGCGCAAGAAAATGACATAGCAACGTTCTTAGCATTTCTCAACCTCCACGCAATATAACAGATCAGGTATAGCAAGTCTGACAAGCTCATGGCTTGTCTTGATGTCTAGATTTTTACTTTATGAACCAAGGTAGCGGCAATACGTTTTATCTTCTATTAAGTGTATAATCCGTAATCAGTGAATTCTCTGCACACATAAAAGTTGGAATCATATTTATACACGTAGGTTAGTGGCAACACATGTTCCACTATCACAAATTGATTTAATTTGATTTAAATAAACCGAAATAATATAATTATTTCGAATAGCTAATGAAATTTAGTAGACTCTTCTAAAAAGCAGTATAATTGAGTTTAAACATAAATAATTTATTTACATCAGGTCCTTTACGAGATTTATAACCAATTGCAGGGAAATATATCTATTAGAACACCTACAAATAACTATTATATTTTGCGACTGGCTGCGGTTATTCCTGGAATAATTCGTACCGTGTAAAATACGATTATTTTTGATATAATATTGCAAACGAAAAACTTACGAAACATACCTGCTCTCATCACAAAGAGTCTTGTGCACCGAAATCTGCATTAGTTTTCAAATAAACTTGCTAGCGCATCACTGATGACACCGTGTTTTTTTTTGAACTTCTTAAAATGCCGAGAGGAAAACCAGCAAGTTTAGAAAAACGTTCTGTAATTATTGCTTTTCATAAAGAAGGTTATTCAGTGCGTCAAAGTTTCCAAAAAGACATTTTAATAAATCGACTGTTAGTGATATCATTCGACAACATCAACACACAGGCAGTTTAAGAGGTTCGGAACGTTCAGGTTGTCAGCGAATAACATCTCACGCCGACAATGAACGTATAAAATTGCTGAGTAAACGAAATAGGAGGCTGACAGCACTCGAAAGCGAAGCAGAAATGAATCGTTATCATGCAAGAAAAGTTTCTGTTACTGCGGTGAAAAGAAGATTAAAAGCTGCAAACCTTCACGGCCGAATTTCTTTAAGGAAACCCTTATTTCGACTGGGAAACAGTCAAAAACGACAAGAATGGGCATTGTTTGTATAAATGCTGTTGGTTGGGCATGCGTTTTTCTAGTTAACTATGTCTATCATCTAGCTTCACATAACATTCATATAAATGCAAAAGCTAACTCCGAAGCCAAGTATTAAGATTTATTGGAAATCAGGCTTAAATTTACAATAACTTTTAAAAACTTCTTACAAATAGAAATGCAAATAGTTTTTAAACGATGCATAAATATTTATTATAAATAAGATTTGTTTTATTTCGTAAATTTAAACACAAAGTATAACCTAGATATTTAATACATAAAGAAAATATTAAACCTTTTTACAAGACCGCACATATGGAAGCTGAACATATAGCACTGATTTTAAACTTTTTGTACTGATAATGAAATTATGCAGTATTATATCTTTACAAAGGACATCTAGAAATATATCCCATTTGAACATAAAATATATTTTAGCAAAACAAATTTAATTTTCGTCAATTAAATCCTAGCTGAATATCAAAACTTTAGAAACTTGAAATGAGCAGAGTAAATGCATTAATTTAATATAAATTCAGTCTCACAATGGCACTGAAATTGAAAACAAATTTTAGGGTTCCTTCTAGCAATGTTTGTACAATTGTAACATGAAAAGATTTAATATAATAATTACAAATACTAATTGAAAATGACTATCATCCGCCTCTTTTTTACCTGTATAACGTGATCATTAAAGAAGTTCTACAAATGAAAAATTACTTTGAATTATGAAAGAATAAAAAACGGGATAGAGAGCACCTGGACTACAATCTGCCTCGTTCAACTCTCTAAACTAATGCCTATGCTCTATATTCAATCGAGTTATCCGACAATCGTAAAAAGAAATCAGGAATAACAACATAAATTAAGATTTTAAAAATATTAGGCAAGTAGAAATTTAAATTAATAAAACAATATTACTACTTAAGTGAAGCATTGTTCATGAAAAAATAATTTTACGAAGTCTTACTAGACCGAATTAATGATTTCGCTATCGAAATGTCCGTGCTTGCTCTTTTATAGGTAGCCACTTGATCGTTGAGTCAGGGCGAAATATTCATGAAAAATGCAGCTCTCCGTGGTAGCGTGACAGAAATCTCAGCGTTCTGACATCATCTGACTTATTTCTCTTATTTTCCTTTTAAAATTTTGCAAATTTATTTTTACAATTATTCTTAATGTAATTAAATTCACTTGGAACCATTAGATTTCACTTTTTAATGTTTATAATTAAATTCATTTACACTAATATCTAAACCATTGAATATATAAATTAAATGCAATGAAATTCATGTTTCTAGATTAACACAATATTTTATAATAAACATCTCAAACGTTTTACAAAATAAGATAATTTGTAAACAAGTGCATAACGTATAACTTAAGTTTCATGTCATCCTATGTGTATCAAATATTGTAGGAATATATACAATTATAGGTATATACATCTACCCTAATTAGAATTATCAATCAAAAATACTGCAATATGTAGCTTTTCATGTACTCATATGATGCAGAACTATTAATTCTTTAACTTACTTGGTAATATAGTAAGCAGGGGCATAGCTGAATATATGGACGTTGCAAATATAGTACGTCGACAGATGTTCAAACTTGTAGAAGCATATTAAAGAGTACAATGTTTCTTGTAACACTTTGAATTTAAGTCGATAAAATACTAATATCTTTCAGTTGAAATGCGATAAAGCATTGTTTTGAATATTTCAAGCCCCATTCCTATCAATCACATAGAAGATTTTTTGAAAGTATTTCACTAGTTTTTTTCTTAGTTAATCATTCATTGGCGTGACTAAATGCATGGACGTAGGAAATACGTCGACACATGTTCAAACTTGTAGAAGCTTGTTAAAGAGTGCAATGTTTCTTGTAACACTTTGAATTTAAGTCGATATAATACCTAAATACAGGGTGGCCCAAAATTACCGAAGGGATTTGAGTTCATCATAACTCTTTATTTAAAACATAATTATAATTTTTTTTTTAATACAGTATATTCATGGAGAATATTTTTAATTTAATTATGAAAAATTATATCTCGCAAGTGGTGGCAATTTTCTGCTTCGCATATTCGTGCTCTTTCCAAAACATTTTTCATAACCTTTGGCAAAACTTCAGGTGTTATGTTGTTGATTTTGTCGCGTATATTGTTTTTTAATTGTTGGATGGTTCTAAGCTTACTAATATAGACATTTCCTATTAAATAACCTCAAATGAAAAAGTCTGGAGCGGTTAAATCCGGTGAAAACGGAGGCCAATTAAAATCGCTTGAACGCGAAATAATTCGTTCACCAAAGATGTCGCGTAAAAGAACCATTGTGTCCCTCGCAGTGTACGCTGTGGCTCTATCCTATTGGAACCATACTTGCGGATGGTTTTCCACGGCTGGCCTTAAAAAATTTTCCAACATTGTCCGAAATCGAACACCAGTGATGGAAACGGCGACACCGTGCTCATTTTAAAAAAAATATTGGCCAATTGTTGTTTACGACGAAACGCCGCACCACACAGTACACCTAAGTGGGTGTAATTGTCGCTGTTGAAATACTATTGGCTTTTCCGTAGCCCATATCTTGCAGTTTTGCCTATTAACGAACCCATTTCATTGGAAATGGGCTTCGTCGCCCATAATTAAATTCTGAATAAAATCATGATTTTCTGCTGCTTTTTGCCAGAAATAAATTGCATAATCAAATCGTTGCTGGCAATCTGTCCGTTTCAATTCTTGGACAAGCTGAATTTTCTACAGAAACACATTTATTGTATGCAAAATTCTTTGCAGCGACTCTCGTGAGAGGCCAACGTCTCCTGGTTGATGTTTCTCCATCTTCCCGAAAACTCTCCTTTACCCGTTTAATATTGTCATCCGTGTGCACCGTTCGTCGTCTACCAGCACCAGGAAAGTTCCTTACTGCCCCTTGTTGTCGACAATTTGCAACCAGACGGTTTATTGTTGACTCTGAGGGTCCAACCCGCACATTAAAATAACGACGATATACACGCAGAGTCAAAACAATGGACCGAGAAATAAAGTTCAACGATTTGGCACGTTGTTCAATTGTGTACTGTTCCATTTTAAATTCCCCAAGTCTTCTTTACAAAATACTGAAAAGAAATAAAAGCAAAATTATAATAAAAAAGTTATAAGGAATTCAAATCCTGGGCCACCCTGTATATTAAAAATACTAATACTTTTTTAGTTGAAATACGATAATATTTCAAGCGTCATTCCTATCAATCGCATAGAAGATTTTTTTTGGAAAGATTTCACCCGTTTTCTTTTCTTTAGTTAATCATTCATTTGTTCACCATAACGAGAATAATCACCCACATTTTCTGAATCGTTGAAGCCATTTTTATTTGTGATTAATAATTGTCTTTATATGTGAGGCCTTCGTAAAATTTGCACAGAATTTGATGTTGGTTGTTTGTTAGTCATTTACCAACAGAGGCCCACAAAATATTTCCACTTAAGTGTGTCGTCTCTTAGCTTCTATTGGAATATTTGAAGATTATTTAGGAAGTCAGACAATTTAGTTAAAATAGAAATTTATGTTATTTTTGAAAGAGAGTGTGCACAATACCTTTTATATGTAAAAAAATCTTAAATCTAGATTTTTGATATATATTTTACCTCTCTCTTGATCCATTGTATGAAGATAGTAACAAAAGCAGACTAGAGATCTATTTAATAATAAAAGTGGTACCCTTTCATTAATTAATACTTAATACATTTAAGTATACAGCCACTAAAACCAAGAAAATCATATTAGCATTGATTGATTAATAAAAATGTTAGGTGATTTTCCAACAACGAAACAGTAAAGCCTACACCGTAATATATTCTGCAGGAATGCTCAGCAAGTATTTATGCGAAATTTTAAGTGAGTACACAAAAATATACACCATGGAGGCAAAGCGCGAAAAGGGGAACAACTTTACCAAGGGAGAATTCTCCAAAATTATCCTTATAGGATTTTATTATACCGACTTCCTAATAACTTCAAATATATACGAGTCTCCTTAGGCATGCGAATTTTGTACACGAGAATCGGCTCTTCGCCCTAACTGTGTAATCCACCTTCGCGAATATTTTATTTTTATGTGGTTCGTTCTGTTTTGTTTTTCTTTTCAAACATTATATTCTACAATTGAAGAGTGCGCATTTTGAGAATTTTAAATGAAAAATTATATACGCCGTGAATTTTGCATTATTAGCATTTACACAAACAAATAACAGAAAAGGTGTACGCACATTACATGAATAACGAAATGCTGTTTATAAATTATAAGCAAGCGCCTGATTCAATGAAAACGAGCCAATTAAAGACAGTACTAAAAGAGCTAAAAATACCAAACAAGCTAATGAGATTATTGTAAAAGACTTTAAATATACAAAATCTATAGCACAAACAGAGTATGGAATAACAAAAATTTCTCATTAATTCTTCATTTTGCTTAACAAGCGCGTGAGACAGGTTTATTCGTTGCCTGCTGCTCTTACATTTGCAAATAAAAGAAATACGCTGAGAATACGAAGAAGGAAGCCAAAACATAGTATATGCAATTGATTTATTTATCATTGCAAAACAAAGAGAAATAATGGAATAATTTTGATGATAATATAATAAGAATTAGGTAAAGTAGATTTAAAAATAAGCATTGAATAAACAAAAATGATGAGATTCTAAGAAACCAAAATAGTAAGTAGTAAATAACTCTAAATATATGGGAACAGCAATAACAAAAAATGGAGAAAAAGAAAGTAGAAACACAAGCGAGAAGAAAGGCTTACTATGCTAATAAGAAATTCTGAAAAACAAATCAACAAGCGGCAGAACTTATAATAATGTACACTGCAGTCACAATGTTATTAAAATAAATAGACCAGCATAGAGTGGGAGTTCTTAAAAAAAAATTTTAAGCAAAATATTAAGACAGTTAAAACGAGAGACAATTAAATTAATAGGAGGTCAAACCGGGAACTATAGGAACTGTTAAGAGAGAAAGGCAGACACATCTTTTAAAACCAGAATGTTGATCATCCATAAAACAAAAAGGAAAACCTAACTTGCGTGAATTGTCTACCAGAAATTACCTCTTACGATGCTACTTGTCAACTTGTCCAGTTGAAAATGGATGAAGAAAAATAAGCGGTTCACCTTGTTAATTTAATAGGCACCACATCGCACATCCAAGCGTTGGAGCAACGAGTAAGAAATTTTGTCCCACATTTTGATGACAAATGTCTCAAAAGCATGAACCACACAGGAACAAAATGAATAAAGAAATCTTAGAAATAAGAAAGCGTAATTTTCATTAATTAACTGAGTAATTCAAATTGAAATAGTCACAAATAAAAAAAAGACTGGTATATAGTAATAAACATAGAATACGCGCTCCGGAAAAAAGTGTCAGCGAGAATATTAAAAAGTCGAGAAGACAACTGTTCGATCCAGAACCAAAGAATATGTGGCGCTACACAAACCAGAAATCCTGCATTTTCTACTATTTCTCCGCATATATATAGCGTCGTCCGGCACTCCTTGGGAACAACTGTGCTCAATTGCAGCTGTGTAGGTAATTTGTACGATCCGTTCTGTGTCGTCGAAGTGTTCAATATTATCGAATCGTCCGTCACCACCGTAAATGCGGTAGCCTACGGGCAAATCCTGCGAAAGCTAGGCAGAGCGATTCAAAAAAAAAGAAGCGGTATGTTGACAGAGGGAATTTTGCTACTCTATGACAATGCAAGGCCTCATATCGCAACTCAGATCTGTGCTTTATTGAACTCTTTTGGCTTTGAAGCTTTGTACCCCTCCTCCTACACCGAGAGATTTTCATCTTTTTCGCTGTATTAAACATAATCTCGGCAACAACCACTACAACCTTAACGAACACGTAAAAACGGCCGTGTCTTTTTGATTATCAAAGCAGGCGGCAAGTTTCTATGAAGAAAGTATCCAAAATCTAGTTGTAAGGTTTGATAAGTGTTTAAACAAACTTGATAGCAATATTGAAAAATAAAGAAATGCATATAGAATCTGAAAATAAGCTTGGCTTTCGAAAATTTTCTTTCGTTTGGTTTTTATTTTCAAAAGGCCTTTACTTAAAAAATACGCCTCATATATATATATATATATCGTTTGAGTAGTTACACTCAGCAAAACAACAGGAGGGTATAACTTATCGAGAAAGTCAAATTATTTGTCTGACCTTTTTTGGCAATACTTTTGATTAACTATGTCTTATTTGAGGATTATCCGTGTTCATGTGCACCTCTCACTATTTCTTTGGTAGACAGATGCAGTGTTGAATGGCGGTTGAAGAGATATAAGTGCTTTTATTTCTACTTAAGAAATTGACGTACAGTTTTCTCACGGTTTTGTACACGCAATTAATATTTTGTGTTTTAATTAGTTTTCCTTTATCCTCGTACCAAATCAAATTTTTTATAAGAAGTTCTAATTTAATATTAAACGCCAAACTGCTTTGACTCGAGACATACTTACTTACTTACTTAATCCTATAGACTCTTATACCTTTCGGTGTCGAGTCATGCTGGAGTCGAGTCCTCCGCTTCCCCTCTCCATATCTCCCTCCACTTTCCTCTGTTGCTCGCCAAAGCCTTTATGTTCTCCCATCCTACTCCCCTCTTCTCAGCCGCCGCCCGCACTTCATCCCTCCACGTTCTTCTTGGTCTACCCCTCTTCCTCTTTCCAATCTCCCTGGCCTCAAACACCTGCCTAATCAACCTCTCCTCGCCCCTTCTCATTATATGACCCAACCACCTTAGCTGACCCTGTTCTATCGTCGTTTCTATTGGGATTATGTTTAAATTTTCCCTAAATACCTGGTTCCTAATTTTATCCATCCTCGTTTTCCCCTCTATTTTTCTCAGGAATCTCATCTCTGTGCTTGTAAGTCTACTCCTCTGCCTCTGTGTTGTTGTCCAAGATTCGCACGCGTATGTCACTGTCGGTTTTACAACTTTTCTTGGTATTTCCTTCTTGCTTAGGAAGCTGTTCTTTGTGCTGTTATATAACCTACCGGTCTTTGCTATTCTTTCATTTATTTCGTCGTCCAGGGTTCCTTCCTTGTTTATTACCACGCCTAAGTATGTGAATCTATCCACCTGCTCTATTATCTCGCTATCTATCTGTATCATGTGCTTCTCCTTCCGTGCTCCAATTATCATTGTTTTAGTTTTCTGTTTATTTATTTTCATATTTAGTTTCTTCAGTTCTTCGTTAATAATAGTAACATTTCTTTGCAGCTGTTTCTCTGTTCTCCCTATTATCACAATGTCATCCGCATAACATAGTTCCGTCAAGCGTACACATTTTAATCTCCAGTATCCAACTGGATATACTTCCAGTCTACTTCTACTCTGCTTAATTGCTTCATCTAGAACCAAGTTAAAAAGTAATGGGCTCAGAATGCATCCCTGTCTCAGTCCAATTTTGTTAGCAAATGATTTGGATTTTTCATTTCTTATTCTTATGTAACTCTCAGTTTTTTCGTAGAGGCTTTGTATGTTTTGTATTAGCCCCCTTTCTATTCCTCTACTCCTTAATATTCTCCAAACATCTTCTCTTCTCACTCTGTCAAATGCCTTCTCCATGTCAATAAAACAGGCATGTATCCGTCCTCCAGATCTAACCGCCCTCTCTGACAGTAGCCTGAGAACAAGTATCTGGTCGTTTGTTCCTCTTTCCTTTCTAAATCTACTTTGGCTCTCCTCCAGCTCGTTCTCTAAACTACTTCTAAGTCTATGCTGCAATATTCTGGCATATATTTTTCCGACCACGCTACCAAGCGTTATACCTCTAAAGTTTGCCCAGTTCATGCTATTCCCCTATTTGTATATCGGTGTTATAATGCCTATCTGCCAATCTGAAGGCACTTTATGTTCCATTCTTGCCTAATTCATAATTTCCAAAAGTTCTTGTCTTCTCTCCTGGTTCATATACTTTATCATCTCTGTCGTGATTTCATAATGTCCCGGTGCTGTACCCATCTTCATCCTCCGTATTGCTTCTATTAATTCTTCCTCCCTTATTCTTTCTGTCTGTCCACTCTCGTCCTGTGTCATCTTTTGCTGTTCTTTATTTTGGTAATCTCTCAGAACGTCTGTTTCGTCCTCATCCAATAGTTCCTCGATGTATTCCCTCCATCTTCCCATAATATCCTCTTCTTTAGTAAGTACTTTTCCACTTCTATCCCTCAGATTCCTCAACATATTCGCTCTCGGCCTTCTCATTTGTTTAAGTGCATTGTAAAACAGCTTCTGATTTTCTTTAAATGCTTTTGTTAGTTTGTTGCCGAAGTCTATCCATGTTTTTTCTTTACTCTCCTTTATCGCCTTTTTAGCTTCTATCCGTTTCCGCTTGTATTCGTCATAGTTTTTCTACGATCCATCTGTCAGGTATCTCTTCCACATCTGTTTCTTATCTTTCGTAATTCTTTGTATTTCTTCTGTCCACCAGGCTGTTCTTTTTCTCGGACCATTAGTTATTTTTGAAGCCCCACAGCTTTCCTTCGCTGCCCTTATTAAACTTTGTTTGTATTCTAACCATCTCTCTTCTATCTGTTGATATCCTATTCCCTTTCCTCCATGTATCCTCAGTTGTCTCTAGTATTCCTCTTTAACCTTTTCCTCTCTTAATCTGTAGCTTCTAATCTTTTCCTTGCTTATTCTCCTCTTATCCCCTCCTTGCTCTTCATAACCCATTTTCATATCCATTCTGACCATATAGTGGTCGCTACCTATTTCTGCACCTCTCTTCACTTTTATGTCCTTTACCAGGCTACACATCCTCTTACTGACCAGATAGTAGTCTATAATTGAGCGTTCCCCTCTGCTCCTGACTTCCCTTGTGTATTTGTGCACATCTTTATGTTTAAATTTAGAATTTCCTATTATTAGATCATTTTCCATACTCAAGTTAATGATTTGTGTCCCATTATCATTCAGTATATCTTCCCCCTCCCGGCCCAGCCACCTTTCTATTCCTTGATTATTTCTTCCCACTCTACCATTTAGGTCTCCCATTACTACTATATTATTATTCTCTGTGTTATCTATTCTATTGAATAGATCTATTGACTCGAGACATAAATATATTAAAATAACAGTGGCGCGTTTATTCAAAACAGCTTTTTACTTGATTCAAAAGTATTAGTTCTTGAAATAATTTTTACTTTAACATTCTTTGAAAGTTTTGGGAAGATATTTACAGATGATTAAAAGCGTTAATTAAGTGAAGGCGTCCAATGACTGAATGCACGATTTTACAGGGTTTTTTTTTATAAATTTTTAAAACATGTTTATAATATCGAATGCCACAAAATTTATTTTTAAAAACACGTTTATAATTAGAAAAGAAATTTTTGATTTCATTTTGTTATACAATTTGTTATGCAAATACAATCAGAATTCAAAGGAAAAGTAAATTCTCTGAAAATCAAAATGTATATAGATAAGTAATTAATTATTCTTTAAACACCGAATCTTTTCCCTTAATCATTTTTTCTCGTTCTACAATTATGCTGCATTGAACATTTACGATAAATAAGAAATTATGCCAGCAGCAGTCCGATAAACAACGTATAATTTTATAAAAATATCGTAGATATAAATCGGTGCCTATGTAAATTGTAATGATTATATCTCTCACAATTTATACAAAACATAAAATACATAATATACTGCGTATAAAAAACACGAAATTCGCTGCCTCACGAAACTCAGATCGCTAAAGCAATAAATTAAGTTACTAATTCCTGTTAAATGGTTTATATTGTTTTCTGCTATCGGTTATACAAATGTAGTATAGAAAAAGCATAATGCAATATATGATCAGAATCAAAGGCTTCTAAGAAAGCATTTTTTTAAATTTAGAATTCGTAAAAATTGGAACGGACATAAATAAATAATGTACAATAACAAAAAGAGCCGACATATCTGTAAATCATTCAAGGTTAAGTACTACAACATAATTTTCTATTATTTCTTTAAATATAAATAAATAATAAGAAGTAATAATAAATTATTACTTCGCAATTATATATTAATAGATATAATTTCAGGTTTTGTTGTATTTTCTGAAATATTTAAGAAACTAAAACAAAAGTAGAAATTCTTAAAAACCCCTACTACTATATACATCGTCTTCATCTACGGATCTATGGAATACCTTCCCAAAATTTTAATTTGAAAGACCTATCGTATGATACATCAAATCAAACTTCAATCTCTGAAGAAAATAATAAAAAAGCGCTAAAAATAGAATGGCATGTATTTTTAGTGTATTTAAAAACTGTAAAATTAGGTTTCATTGACATTACGAAACTGACAATAGGTCTTTAAACATCTAGGTAGGTGTTGGGAACAACAGCATTTAACAGAGGATTAATTCCATTATAATTATGATAAGCAAACGAAACTAGAAAAATAATATTCACAGCGACTGCTGAAAATGGGCGCTATTGGTCTTCATGTAGTAGTTGGTTTTAAAACTCTCGACTTATTTTTTGAAAAGTTCCTTGCGGAGTATTTTGCTACTCCTAAATCTATTGATTGAGATCTATAAACTACTGATTTTATATGTCCCTGGAGAAAGAAGTCGAGACTTGGCAAGTTCAACTGTCGTGGTGGCCATTCGATCGTTTCACATCTACCATCCAGTGATTTACATATCTTCGGCTAAGTTAGTTTCGAACATTTGCAGCAGAATGCGGTGAAGTACCAATCTACTGGAATGATGTTCATCAAGGATTTGATTTTCTTTTTCACCACGCTGATTGTCAACGTCTATAGTTATTGGAGCATCAATTATGTTCTCCAATATATTCAAATAGACGTCACTATTTAGCGTTTTATTAATAAACATAGGCCCACCTCCCTTCCTGCCTTAATTAATATTTTCATTAATTTCCATTTAGTAGAAAGTGTACTCATCACTGAAGCAATTGTTTTATTTTAATTCGATTTGCATTAATCATGGCAGTCATCATTTCACAAAATTCTAGGGGTCGGTCACAATGTGCCTACTAAGATCTAGTACTATCTCCTTTTTGTACAGTGAAATTTATGCAACTTTATGGCTTTGTGTACCGATGATTAAGAAATTCTAGCGGATGCTATAACTTAACGCAAAGAGCTGGTTTGATCCATTGTAAAATTGTAAAATTTCCACCTATTCCATTTCAACTACTACCTTGTAGTAGATGTAACTTGGGCGTTTTTAATATTACAAATTTTAAAAAATAAGCAAGGGATATAAAAACACAGTCATAAGAATATAAGCTTTTCATTTGAAAATGGTACGTGATAGGATAGATCATGCCATCAATTCCACAATTCTGTGCAATTCACTGATCTAAGCATGTCCTAAAGTAAAAGTACATGAAATTTATTTTCGTTTTAATTTCTAAAACATGTGACGTCCCATCTTGCGCTTACTTGGACAATAAATAAATGCCCGTATTCTCACCTAAAATGATCCCTTTGCTTGACCTCCAGGGTGCTAAAACTAGCTTAAGAAATAAACTCTGGGAGTGGAAGGGGTCCCTATTACACAGATCTAATAGGATGCTACGGTATTGTTACTCTGAAAGCCCCAAACTAATAGTGAAGCTCAATGTGAATCAATAAAATACGTTTGGTATTTAGTTAACCAAGAAAAAAAAGAAGGTGCCCTTTTAGAGCAAAAAGAAAGTTAAGTTCTGTTACAGGTTTATTTATTTGTTAAATTATTTTTAAAATATACTACATTAAAGAAAGAAATATTTACTAGATAGGTATATTAAAAAAAAGAAACGTCTAAGTTACAGTTACGTATAATTGGCTCACAACTAGTGGTGAAAAGAAATATTCCATAATATATGTACCACTTATTGGGCACTTCCTAACGAAAGGAACAAACAAAACAACAACAACAATTCAAATGAGAAAATAATCTTGAGGTAATAAGAAAACTACTGAAATATTAATTATATTAAAGAAATGACTTTTGGCAAAAGAAATTGTGTGTAGTCTATGGAAACCAAAAAAAAAATTATGCGAAGGGGAAAAACTATTGAGATTAGCTGACAGTTTTCTATTTAATTCTCCGTTGGCAAAAATTATGCAACTATGTCTAACCGTTCAGCGATACCTAAACTAAGTTAGAGTTAACGAGTATCTAAAGGAAAAATTTGATTAATGTTTCATGATCTCATTACTAAAGAGGTCTTTAATTAATTAAAATAAAGTTAAGAAATTAACGAAGGTATATTTTCATCTAGATCTCAATTACGAGCAAATAAATTAGTTGTCAACTACTTTAGAGTTATCGAATTTTTCACAAGTAATACTTAAATAGGGTGTGGCATATCAAAAGACCTTTAATTAATTTACGGCTGTATGGGTGCCAATTTTAATAATAGATGTTTTCTAACGAGTCAAAAACTAAGTATAATAAGTAAAATAATTAATTGTACGAAATGTATGAATAAATATCTGTGTAAATAAAATACCTTCAGTTAACTAGTTTGTAGGATCTCAACGTTCTTAAATGATCCCGTAATTAGACTGAACGGTAGCATGTAAACTAAACAGTTAATTCCACAATCCTATGAATCAGATGTAATTAACAATAAACTAGGTAAATATTAATAAGTACGACTTCTTTGATCCCAGTCTCTATTTCACTTCTTTGGTGTCTCAGGTCATGAGCAAGATGCGAAATGGCTTCGTTAAACCTTAAGATTGCCGCTTAAGCTTTGTCTTCTTACTCAGATGAATGCGTGATCTTTTTACACACACTAACTCAGTTCGCTTGATAATTAATAAACTACCAAATGTAGGGTAGGTAAGAACCCTAAAGTCAATGTAGAAAAAAAACAATAGAGAATTAGGTCACTATTTAATACAAAGTTCACAAATTATATACCTTATGGTTGGTTTTTGAGGGTTAATTAATGAAATTAAGATCGTTCTTTTAGTAATATGTGTATATTATTATTATTAACTTGAACTGTTCAACTACATGTCAACTTGTCTGACCATTAAGTCGAAAAATTAATCGATCAGTATAGTATATGCCGACACAATCGTTGCTATGTAGTATTTTAATCAATTCAGTATGCTCAATCAGTATTCACAGATGAATTTTTAATGGCGCAAACGAATGAAGACTTATTAACGGTAAAACGGTCATCGATAAAAGAGAACCATATCAGCAGTCTGTTGGACTTTTAAGCAACTCAAAGTATGACGTGCCTAAGAAACACAATAAACACGGGAAATAGCAAAATACTGACTCGTTATTATGGCGATTAATTGCAAAACACCGAGAACAACATCCAATCAATATTACGGCAATAATCATTCAAATATTTTAATTAAAACAAACATTAAGACATTAGAGAGAGATCTATAGATAGTATTGATTTTAAACTTAAGCTGACAGATACAAGGAGGCGATAAGGGTAACGAAGAATAATAAAATGAAAATTGATAAAATAATCATCCCCAACATTTTGCAATTCCACAATGTACAGCGATGACCACAAAATAGAAACACATATTAAAATTGTGCATGTAACAAACATTATCGGTAAATCGATTTTAAAAAATGTGGTATATATACTACACCATAGACGATTTTATTAATGTTACGAAAATACGCACAAATTGTTTGAAGTTATCATTATTCATGAAATGATTTTTTTATTGATTTAAACACGCAATAATCCTAAAGATTTAAAACAGGGCTGCTTAATGGATGTTCTATTTTTCAATATAGTTTTACTAGTATGGATTAAGTGAAAATTGTCGTACAGATCCTTGTGTTGTCGTAAAGAAATATCACACTTTTATCAGGGTATTTCTCTTTTTGGTTTGACACTCCTTTATTTGCATAAAAGTTCAATGTAATTCATTGTAGTATGTACGTGTTATTATCTACAGCTGTTCCATTAGCATTCAGAAATCTACGTATCAAAGTCTTGATGAAGCCAACATGCTGCAGGCAGAACTTTTCCAACAAACAATTCTATTTTTTCTTTTTCGGGTACTAGTGCGTCATACTTTATTAGTCCGTTTGCTGCTATTGGAGGTATAATGATGTACCCAAGTCTCCTCTTGTGTTACTGAGCTATCCAAAAATATTCTTCAACCACTTCACATAAA
The DNA here is from genome assembly GCA_031893035.1 of Dermolepida albohirtum. NCBI lineage: Eukaryota > Metazoa > Arthropoda > Insecta > Coleoptera > Scarabaeidae > Dermolepida > Dermolepida albohirtum. The sequence goes on from JAVIWB010003149.1 coordinate 251,916, forward strand.
GCCACTAATGTTCAGCAAAGTTCAACATGTAAAATTTTCTGTTTGCCATTCGGTAAATGTGGTATCCATCCTGTTTTTTTAAAATTTGAGTGCATTGAGAATAATCGCATAAATACTTCTACCTCTTTACTTCGCGTACGAATTTTTTTCATCTAATGTTAGAAGCCTCTTATGTTAAATAATCTGACGAATCTTCTCAATATCTATTGTGTGTTGCATTCGGATAATACTAATATGTTAAGTTTTCAACATTCTTATAGTCGCTAAACAATCTGGCATGCCATTCAAATACTAGATTTTCAAAAAACGTTTCATTATCGAACAGTGCTAATAAACTATCGTGTACCTCTAATTGACATTATGTCGTATTAAATACTTACAGTACATTTTTTATTCTGGAATATTTCTGCCTTAGCCAGTGTCCGCAAAGTCAAACGTAACCATTGCATACACTATTCTTCAGGTAAATCAAGTTTAAGAGGATTACACAGTATATTGGTACCCTCTTAACTACTGAAACTGTGCTGCAGCTTTACTTTTTCTGCTGCTGTTTGCGTTTTTTTTACCGTATCTAATTTCGTTAGGAGCCTATTAACAACTTAACATTAACTGGATTGGTGTCTCTTAATAATTTCAGAGCGTTCCTTCTAAAATTATGTTCTAGCTGACAAGGTATATTATCAAGTTTTTAAATTAATATGAAAACTGGGCGAACTTCAAGTTTTTGAGAGGGAAAAATATCTACTAGATAAATGATTTTATTCATTTAATTTGTAATTGTGTTTATAATAGGATTATATACAATATGGGTTCAGTGACATTTAATTTTAGGACATTATATACACTACCTTGTCTGATAATGCATGAATATTTCTATATAGTAGAATATATTTGTTTATTTACCTTTTTGTTTGGGTTTTTTCGATAAAAAGTTCTATAGGTTTATACAAGCAATTCATACTAGCGAAATAGAACGACAAGGAACTAAATTGACGTGGATTTAAATTAACTGTCTTGTCTGCTTTTGTTATTTATATTTTTTCATTCATTTCCGCTTAAATAAAGTACACTTCATAAATAATGTTCTGGCTTATCATTTCTTTTCTCCCTAAGAACGACATGGTCTTCCCAAGACACACTCTGTAAATGTGTACGCTCCTGCTTTTTTGTTTCTTGTCAACAAAATTCCGGGGTAAATAAATCAAGAGACTGTTTCAATACCATGTTGACTTATTTTTCACAAGTAATTTATGATCGAACAGCGAATGCTGTCCAAAAAACACACTGTGACTGGTATAAGGATTGGCGCACGACGGTGTTCTGGGGAAAACAATCAATAATCACTTTAATATCTGTACCCGAAAAGAATTGATTTACAATCATTCATAATTTTCTGACAAATTTTCACTGGTTCGCATTGAAAAATAATAGCATGCAATGCATAAGTAATTCTCAACAAACATTAATAAAATTAGAACGTTTGAGCATTGTTTACTAAGATCTTGAATTTTTATTTAAGTTTTTCTTAAGCAAAATCTGGGAAAATAATTTACTTTTAATGAATATATTTTCAATTGTTTATATATTTTTTTAAGTACATATCTATATATTAGACTTCAACATACGAGTTTAAGATCTGATACTATTTATTAGAACAGTTGAAGCTGCTGTATATCATTGTTAGAATTCAAAAAGTTTTCTTGACAGACCGTGAGAAATATTACGTTCAATCGTTATACATATGTACATGTGAATTAACTGTGTTGTCCGCACGTGCTCCTAATAAAAGTATAAAGACGAAAAATGACAAATCAATATATGTATTAAAGTCAATAATAACTATAAACACATATCCCCATATTGCTATGAATTTCACTTTTAAAGTATGCAAGATTATAATTAAAAAATTTAAAAAACCACCTCATAGGTTTCACGAGCATATACTTACTGATTCTTAATACCTTTTTAAACACTGCTTAGAATGGATCTTTTTTACTTGAAAAATAAAACTTATCTATCCATAATTTTTTGATATAGAATTTATACACTTTGTAAAAATATATAATATATATAAATCCGTCCACCATCGACCTACACCAGTTTCAGTGCAGTACTTCAGCCCTGAAGATGTCCCATACAAATGGGTGTGAAACGTCGGCAGATATACAAGTGACGCGGTTCCAGCCCGGAAGCTCAGAAGAAGATAGCATGGACCACGACCGCGGAAGTCTACGTACCAGATTATATAATATATAATTTATTTAATAATAATACTCATCGTATTAGAGTCCATTTTTAACTTGTAATTAATTCAATATGTTGGTTTTTACAATGCACAAATTATTATATACTATAATTAACATTTAATTAGAATTTAATCACTGAAGGTATAACCCCTTTCCACATTAATTTTCGTGTTCTATATACGTATTTCGGCAACTAAGTTATCATCATCAGCAGATAATTAAACAGTGTCGCACCTGCAAAACTACGGAAAAAAGACCCGTACAAAAACACATTCTGCACACGATCTGTACCGCCAAAACGCACACTATTCACACAGTGTGTGTTTTGACTTTCAACGGTATAGATCGTGTGCGGAATGTATTTTCGTACGGGTATTTTTGCCGTAGTTTTCCAGGTGCAACACATCTGCTGATGATGACTTTGTTGTCGAAATAGGTATACAGACCATGAAAATGAATGTGGAAAGGGGTTATATATGAACCTTCAGTGATTAAGTTAATCAACCACAGGCTCCATCAAAATTACCTATATTTAATTAGAATTATAGTCGCGTGAATTGAACTAATAAATACTCTGCAAAGTATTAGAAAATAAATACATAAAGATACTTATTATATCAGAGGATATCATATCCACTAATACATCAATTGTTTTATATAATAATTACTGCTTCGAAATTGCCTCTATAAAATTTATAATAAATTTTACAAGCCTGTTTTAAAAATGCAGGCAACCTTCAGTGATTATGAATGAGACATGCTCCGACTGCTTATTTACATATCATTATTATAAAGACCGCTCCACATGAATTCGGCAGATATATGTATTTTCAAGTACATCGTAAACCTTTTTGTGGTACCTACTATACATTATCCGACAAGCTAAGGAAAAAAGATTCCAAGACGTTAGTTATCCTAATGATAACCCCTCGATGAAGAAGGTAACCTTAACAAATAGAATTTTGATGTTACATCGTTACTATTTGTCAAAGAAAATCCACTAGCTTAAGTATATATTAAAATTGCTTCCTAGGGGTACGTAATATATTATTTTACCCCGCTCGTTTAAAACAAATTTTTCCAGCGTAGTGATTCATAAATTAGATCATTTATTAAAAAAAAATTGTTGCAATTTTTATGTAAAATATATGAATATTAAATATTATATTTATGCAGTTAATAGAAACAGCCAAATAAGTTTCATTAATTAATTCTAATTTTTAAAGTGCCTTCCCTGTTCTCTCATTGGTTCACTTCAAGTATACAGTCAAGTATTCAGTACACATGCCTTTCGTCTCACCGATTTTTTTAAAAGACTCAACCTTAAAAAAATACCGTCTTCTTCTTGTAGCAACGTCGCTACTAATACATCCTTCAACAGCAAACCACGTGTGCGAGCGAAGTCGTTACGGTACATATAGTGTTCCATGTATTTATTTCGTGACCGCGAAATACACAGAATATCCTGAACACGGAAAAATACACCCACACATACGAAGGTGCACCATGTATCATTCGATACACTTTTATTCTCATTCTTGTATATTTTACTCTTACAGCTTTTTTATTGTACTAATTATTTTATTACAGCATTTACGATTGCTTATATTTTTCTTTTATCTATTGCCCTGGCTTATTAGTTAACTTTTTATGAATATGTTCAAAGTTTAAGAATTTGATTCATTTAAATTAATAAATAAAATTTTAAAGACAATAAGGCTGTTTTTGAAATTTTATTTATTAATTTAAACAAAAAAAAAGAATCTTTGCGCTGCATAGAATCACATATATACGTTTTTAGATTATATTAAGACATATTAAAAATATACCAAGAAGCTGCATGGAATCATCCACCAAAAGCAAAATAACTGCTCCAAGCACAGATAACGAAATAGAGAGATCTACTAAAAGTATTAATCGCTCACAAGTAGCCCTTCTTCCATTAAGAACTAAAGAAGGTGCATAGGCCAAAAGCGACAAATATATAGCTACTGTACTTTCAAAATATATTTCATTAATTCATTCGAAGTGTTTGAAAATCAGGTAAAATTTATATATATATATATCAAAGATTTGATAATATTTGGTACGGTTCATTTATAAAAATGGAGTGTACATTTAATACAAAAATTTATTTTTGCTTGCGATGGCATCGTGGTCATGAAATGAGATAAGGGCAGTTTTGCGTTATAATTTCGTGCGTGGTTTACACATACACCATTGCTTCGAAGAAATGACTCTTGCAGTGTTAGATAAAAGTGACGTCTGTTCTCAGCGCACAACGATATTCAGGTGGTATAGAGAATTACAAAGGGGAAATTTAACTGTGGAGGATGCTGAGAGGCCAGGGAGGCCACGAACGTCAGTTACGGAGGAAAACGTTACCACTGTGAGGAAAATGCTCGGCGAGGATAGGCGAATGACCTACCAACAGATAGTGAGTACTTCACGCCTAAATGCACCAGCAATTCGTTCGATTCTGCATGACCATTTGCACGTGAGAAAACCTTGTTCCCTCTAGGTGCCGCATCGACTGACCGAAGAGCAGATGACATGACGTGTGACTTGGTGCTGGGAGATGCTAAAAAAGTTAAATAAGGGACAATCTCAGCATGTAAACAACATCGTGACAAGTGACGAGACGTATACTATTTCGATGTGCCGACCAAACCTCAAAACAAAGTTTGGGTCTGTGATGATGAGGACACACCCGTAGTTGTCAGAAAATCTCGATCTGTAAAGAAGAAAATGATAGCTGTATTTTTCAAATCGAGTGTCACTGTTAAGTGGTATACTGAACAGTGCCTGCCCAAAGTCATTGGGTCTATGAAGAACATGCGGCCAAAGTCAAGAATGGACACCTGGTTCCTCCATCACGATAATGCTCCAGCTCACCGCACCAAAACCTGCACCGAAACCACCACGACAGGATTGAAACTTCTCGAGCACCCTCCCTATAGTCCAGATCTTGCTCCCTGCGACTTCGCACTGTTCCCGCATGTGAAAATGAAGCTAAAGGGGAGGCGGTTTTCTAGTGCTGAGGCCCTTGTGCGGGCTTGGGACAACGAGTGTGCTTTACTCCCTAGTGAAACTTGGTAGAACTGGTTTAAAGATTGGTTTCGGAGGATGGAGTGGTATATTGATGACAGAGGGAATTAGTTTGAAAAAATTAAATAAACAAAGCTGTATTGCAAGACTTTCCTAGTACCCTTTGTATACTCGTAGAAAAGATTGCATCGGCTTTTAAATTACCGAAATTGAAGTAGCTATTTTAATTTAAGCAGATAACAGTGTGTGAGTACTATATATTAACATCTAATATAAGAACATCTGGAATATGGAATTGAATTGTACTTGTCAACTTTCATGCTTTTAATTAAATTATGGAGTTTAGATCGTACTTTAAATAACTACTAATCCCGAATACAAAACTAGCAGCATCAATTAGTCAGTATTAGAATATTATATTAACGTCTAGCATAATTTAGAAGTGCTCGCGGTTTCAATTGCTCATAATATAAATGAATCCTGTGTAAAGTTAGCATTTCAAAACTTCCTAATGTACATCCATACTTCGTACACATAAAATAGATGTCAAAGAAAGGACAGCAAGTGGGCGTGGTTCAGTTAAAATGCTCTTGGAGTTTTTGATAAATTACTCTCGAAATGCTAAACTTTCCTCTTGAGTTTTATATCTTGTTTTGTACAACCAGCCTTCAACTAAGGATGTTTCTTTTTGTGAAAATTTTTTTATATTTTAAAACGTTAAGCGCGCGTGTAAATTTCGGAGACACCGTACTGAATGCTTTTCAATTGATTTTTGTGAAAAATCCCAGGACGCTTCATTTAGTTTTTTGAAAGCGCATCCTCTTCGATATCGCTTTTTGTTGTGCTTTGTAACGTTTTCAATTATGGTGTCATCGGTTCCTTTCATAATAACGTGATTTCCCTTTCAATCATTTGTGACAATGTTTTTTTAATATTTCTACAATCATATAAAACATTATATAATGTGTATCTGAAACGATGAAAAAGAATTAAACTGCCTTACAAATTCCTTATTGTGATAATTGTAAATTAAAATCTTTTATGAGATGGCGTTTTATTTTTGAATACTGTTGAAATGACCGATTAATATGTACATGTCATAGACGTGCACTCAACTTTTTATACAACTATTTTCTTTCGAAAAATTGTATAAGATACAAATACACTCACACACACACACATATATATATACATATACGTCACGATTTTCGGGTACCTTTTGCTTTGTCGGTTCTTAGGACATTCTAGAGATGTTTCAATAAGATCTTACGTATCTTCTCTTGGATCTCGCTTATCTTGGAACTAAGCTAGAACAGGGTGAGTGAGATCTCATTGAATCGTCCCCAGAACAATCCTTCTAGGACCAACGGGACAAACGGTACGATACCTGAAAAGTCAATGATTCATACGGTGACCGTGAGAATATCAGAATGGTACAAGAATGTACATTATAGTAGCGTGCATAAATAAGCGACATCATATTTCGCAAGGCTCTCAATCGCAAATATTGATCATGACCTTTTATTTTCTACCTACAAATTGGTTCCTTCGTGGTTTTTGATAATTAGAAAAATCTACGGCTTAGAACATTGCGTTCTTTCTGCAATTTATCACTGACTTAAGCTGGTGAAAAAATACTATTCGATGGTAATTTTCGTTAGATATTTTAAGCATTTCACTACCCTTTCGAAATATTAACTTAACGAGAATATGTATATACAGTATCAAAAAAATATTAAAGGTACTTGTACTAAAGTGAACAAGTCCTTTATGATTAAAAATATAATAACTTAACTAAATGCTTCGAAAACTAGTGATATACTAACGCACATTGCGCAGAAACTATCCTTAAGAATATAACGAAATAACCGTTTATAAGGGACAGATTACCCGAGTGGAGATAAATAATAATATTCTCGCGGAAACTGCCCTTCTTTTCAGTGGACGATATTGTTAACGAATTGAATTTTTTGCAAATGATCACTTACACATGCACGCTGCTATATATAGATATGTTGTCCTATAAATTCTGGAACTGATCCGGGGTTAACAAGTCCGTAGACGTACTAGATTGTTGTTGAACTTTCGACAGACTCACTACTGCCATTATATACATATATGTATATATACATTTAATATTTTATAAAATGCAAATATGATAAAGAAAATAGTATAATCTAATTAGAAAAATCATCAATATTATTTACTATGAAATGATGGTAATATTTATAGAATTATATTAAGAGAAACGAGATTAAAACATGAACAATTGAAGTAAGGGAAGTTTAAGATGGGTATTTTTTCAAGCTAATCGATAAAAAGATGACGGATAAAATTAATTAAAAATTTATGTTAAATAAATTTAGTCAATTCTAAAGGTATTTACAAAAGGGTGGATCTATGTATACATTAAATTCATCGAAGTAGAGTTATTAAAAATATCAAAAGATATATAAAGAAAAGGCCTGAATTAGATTTAATTAACTATATATATATATATATATATATATATATATATATATATATATATATACGTAAAACGAGTAACTTGCAAGGAATTATAAAACCTAACCCTATTTTTTTGAACACCAGAATAAATATTTAATTAACTTTGAATTAAGCATAAATTAATAATTAATTATTATTAACTTACCAGTTTCTTTCATGTTTTCACTATTAACATAATATTTATACTTTTATCATTATTTCAAAAAATTAATCACGTTAATATACCTTTACGAGGGAAAAAAGTAATAAAAATAGATAGAGAACTTAAATTACCTATAAGATGGTATGCAACTTTGTTTACATTGTTATATAATGTTGTATTTATGTTTTCTATTTAATAATAGTATTTATTTTAATTTTGATAATTGTAAAACATTACGATATTATCGTTACATTAGTTGTTATAAAAATTGTCAAAATATTTCATTAAATTGATTTTGATTTTCTTTTGAATAAAAATTTGTTTTATTTTTCAAGTCTGATTAAAGTATAATTCATTTGATATTAAGATATAAGCAATTAGTTAAACTCGTTTCTTCCACTATCTGGGATTTTTAAATCTAATCTGTAAGCTAGCTGAAGCATTATTTCTTTTAGCTTTCAAAAGTAAATATTTATAAACTTGAAATAATTATGTTTTTGCATTCTAAATAGAGGCTTATATATATATATATATATATATATATATATATACGTATACTGTAATCTTCTATCATATATATAAATATGTCTGTATGCTTTCTCGGGTTCTAGTTCTCTAGTTCACGTGTGAGTTGTGTCCTGGTAAGGGTTACTCTCTCGACGTTTCAACAAGATCGTGGTCGTCATCTTCTGGCGCTGGTCGGTGGTGTAGTACGCCTATTTATGTGCTGCTGTATTGGAAGAGGGCATTGCCTTAATGACGTCGTGCGCACTCAGCGGCGTGTGATTGGCTCCCAGATCTGTGTATTTTGCAGTCGGTTGATATGTCTGTATGAGGGCAATGTTCTACTGTGATTTTCTTGACTGTTATTCTGTTCATCATATAATAGTGGTGACAAGTATTGGGCATCGTCACGCTTACTTGATCTCTTAGGTCTCATTGTTAAGTTAAGGAATTTAACAGCCTAAATAAACGTGACGACAAATTCCTCTACCAACTTCATTTCTCTTCCACCTATAGCCCTAATACTTCAAGTACTAATTTTCTATAGTTTTTATATCTTACTTTCAGATTTTGCCTTGTGAATATTTGCGTCTCTTTCTTTTTCATTTTTTTCTATATCTTCTTTCATTCTCATGATATACTTTACCCACATATGCTCCAAATTTGTGACCCATTTTATAGATTTGTCCGTTGCCTATATACCAGTCTGTTAGCCTAGTCCTAGTTGGATTTTTGCTTTCTGATACATCTCCAAATTTTTACAGTTTCTCATATCATACCCATATCTTTCCATTTACAATCAATTTCTTTGTTTGGCTTTGTTCTCCCTTATCTATTTTTGCTCTTTTCCATTAATCATTTGTATACCTTTTTTAGGAAGATCTGAGTCAATAAATAGCTTCCCTGAATAGTTTCTCTGTTTATTCTTATTCTTTATAATATAATTGTCAGTAAAATTATCTCTTTCAATTGCATATACATTTTTATTTACTTGTTGCACAGTTTTTAGTTTTGTACGGCTATTGACTTCTTTTAAACTTCTGGGAATAATTAACAAAAACAGCTTAGATCGTTCAAATAATACACATAGTTAACCAGACATGACGCAAAGTTTAAACCAACAAATTTGATTCCGCTTATGCATATTTTTTCTAAATACTAACAGGTTAACAAGGATGTAAATACCAAACTCTGGAACCTACCTATATAATTTTAGATGACGCTTATCACCTTCGTCATTAAGAAATCTTTTTTGAATTTGAATAATAGTAATTGATAAGAGCGAGACACAAGGAAGGCTGTTATAAACCTTTAGCTTCTATTTGCTAACAAGAAATATTATTTCTAATGCAATATTAAACGTGATGTATAAGAATAATATCTTAATGCAAAGCGTAAAAAATTAAACAGTGTTGACAAAAAATTGTGATCTGCATTGTTGAGTTCAAGTGTAAGTTTTTCACCGCAGCTATCTTCAGTGTTTCTGCTTCCTCTTCCATGCTTTTTATGTATATATACATATATGTTCGAAAGAAGGTTCTCGCGGTTGTAAGTATGAGTAATATTAGATTCTCGGGCTCTCCGCGGTCATGTTCTTCGGGAGTTGTTTCGAAACAACTCCTGAAGAAGATGGATGGGATGTTTTTGAAATGTCGAGACGCCGATTCTTTCGAAAACGTCTGCCCAATATCGCGGAGTGCCCGAGAATCTAATATTACTATTGAATTCCTTGTTCTCTCTAAATGACTACCAATTTTGTTAGAACTGTTTTCTCCTAAGACAATCCACAACAGGTTCTAACTCATCTCTTGCTTCTGTCGGTTCTTCTAATACTTTAGCCCGATTTAGAATTTTATTTCAGTTACCTAGAACTTGTTCTGCTTGTTATCTAGTGCCCACGAATCTATAAAGGCGCGTTTTCGTCTTTCTACAATTCCTTTGATTGATTCAATTTAACACCTTTTTATTGACTTCCATTATTACCAATTAATATCTCTACTTAATGGGACCTTATATTCTAGTCAACTATTTTGATTTCATCATTGCTTGCATATATATATATATATATATATAAACACTTTTAGTTAGTTTTATAAATATATATATATATATCTCCTTGTACATTCTTATACTATATTTCATATTTCACTAATATTTCGTCTCACAAGTTAACATTTGTTTGTAATTTTTTCTTAGATTCTACTATGATTATTCGTCTATAACAGGGTTGCATATTCTATAGTTTATTTACATTTTGCCTGCATAACAATCACTGAAAATTGTTACATAGTAACATTACAAGTGTTATTTTTCAATTTGTTTTCAAATTCTTTTTCACAGAAGTTTCGATTGATTAAATGTTATGCGTTTAGTGTAGCTTTATATACTTTGAATGCCTGGAGCAATGAATAAAATTGACTCTTTTCGGATGGAATTTTTAAACTGATAAAAATCAAATTGCAATTAAACTGTTTCTACGTGATATTTGGACACAGAATTAAACGTGAAATTTCGACAGGTTAAGCTGCGACTGTTAACCTTTGCAATACTGAAAAAAAAAGAAAAAGCAATCTGGTAAATTATGATGTTAGAGAGGATCTACATTCTAAATAAATTGCAGACATTTTAAACGAATAAAAGCACAAGCGATATCAATTCAAATGTTTCCCTTCGCATTATTTAAACGTTTTTATGTGAAGCAATGAAACCGGATAGGGAAGTTCTAATAGCCCATTTTACGATTTTAATTGAGGTATTCTCCATTAATTTATATGATGTATTGCTCGTTTCCGTGAAATTTGCAACATGACAAGGCTACTCTACTCATTTTAACAAGTTGATTGCTTAATTTGGTTTATTTCACGCTTTCCAAATGAAATGAAAGTTATATTACTACATATAATAGGATTATCTTAATTATTATCTAAACAATAATTATCACATGTCCTTGAAGTAGCACTGTTCCACGTCCTGCAACTACCATGTAAAGATAATTGTTTCACGAAATAAGGAATTTAGTCTGCATTAAATTATTCATATGTCTATTATAATTATATAGTCTCCTTTCTCGGACGGCTAGATGAGATTAAGAAACATTACCGGTTAAATAATAAACTTTAAGAAATCTTTAATTTTTACTTCTACTTTAGAAGAGGTAGAAGAGAAGAAAATATTGTATTCATGAAAAAATCGCAATTTGACATTTCCATGGACTTAGACATTTTTCTTAGTTTTTACTATGAAAATAACAAATTTGGTTTAACGCCCGTACGTCCGTCGATTCACGCGTTTAGGCAAGCATTTTTTAGTCAAACCTTTTTTTTTAGGCAAACCAATGGATACCAACTAAATTTTAAATTTAACCATTGGGTTTAAATTACATAAATGATAGATCATAAATGAAATTATATGTCGCTATTCGTTATTCAGGGAAAAATTAGAAAAACTTGTTCATTCAGGGTTAAAACTGAAAAATATGATTTTTACCAAAACCCTTCTAAGCATTTTGTTCAAATTTGACCAACAAATAATGGGTACTTCAAAATGAGCGCAGGATTTTTACGTTTCGCAGCATTTTGTTCTAATCAAGGTTGCTTAACTAGAAATTTGACAATTCTCAAGTAACGGGTCTTTCATTAAGCGCTTTCTAGTTTTAATTTAAATCAAACAGAGTGTGTGTGAGATATCATCGAAATTTTTTATTGGTTTCAAAGGCCTATCGATGCCATTATGTATGGAATTAAACATTATGCAAATGCCCACCGCGGCTTCGCTGGGTGGCGCATCCGAAATGTTAACTTTTACATGACTCAAATTCAGCCTGATAAATCAGGCTGAATTTGACCGATGGCATGGGTTATGTTGGCATGAGGTTGTGGTTTATTCGCATAAATCTGCGATTAAGAAAACCCCACAAGAAAAGTTTAACGGGTTCAAATCGCACGATCTCGATAGACAGTTCACATCACCTCCACGTGAGATGACAATGCCCTCAAATCGTTCGTGTAGAATGTCCAATGTGGTGTGAGCTGTGTGGCACAAAGCGCCGTCCTGTTGAAACATGTCGTTGGTGTCCATATCATCCAATTCAGGGCAAAAGAAAGGAAGAGTTCTTGTCAGCGACGGAAAATCGACTGCCTCGGTTTCTCCTGCACACTCTCGGGGACAGCGGCGATGTTTTCGGCAGATCTTGCATTGCGTTCTATAATATTTCGTGCTAAAATTCTAAAAATCCTAAGGAGTACCTAACTTAATTCTAAATCACAAAAAACCTGGCCTACGGATCCGATCCCGAGACCCTTCAAATTAATGCACAGCGCGTTAAGTTGTTATTAATGCTCCTCTAAACGTTGTGTATGTTAGTTATGTAACAACAAACATAAATTTACTGAACGCTGTGAAAGGGTACTTAAAACTAAATACAAAAAGTGGTACGCTTTTAGTAAAACAATATATGTACGAATAAAAATGTAATTACTATAAAAATAAACTTTCGCCAAAATATATACACCTTTATACTTAATAACTTCTTTCCAAAATTTAGTAGTCTCAACACAAGTTTTTGAAGAATTTCAACCGGAATATTGTTTCAAGCATTTGTAGGGTGTTCCCACAACTGTTGGTGTGATTTTAGACAGTGTTCTCTCATTTTCTGTCTAGCTCATCTCACAGCAACTCAATAGGATTCGTATCCGGCGGTTGTGCGGGTCCAACTATGTATATTTACAAGAAGTCTTTTTTTTTCTTTTTGTTTCACATAGTCCTTACAAAGTTGAGCACTATGTTTGGGGTCATCATCTTATTGGAAATAAAAACCTTGACCTATCAATTTAATTCCAGACGAAATTGCGTGATCCTTTAAAATTTTCAAATATCCTTTTCTTAAAATTCCATAAATTCTTTGCAAATCTCCAACGCCATTAAAAGAAAATGAACCCCAAACAAGAACTGAACCTCCACCGTGTTTAACTGTTGTCACAACACATTATGGTATCGTCCTTTCGCTAACTCGTCTGCGAACTAAAACGCGCCAATTATTCCCATTGGGACTTGGATTCGTCCGTCCACAGAACCCGCTTCTATATTTCCACATCCAAATGCTGGTGCTCCTTGGCCTATTGTAATCGTTTTTTACGATTTTGTAACCGTAGCAACAGTTTACAAACAGCAAATCACCCTTTTAGTCCTATCTTTGATAAACGTCTTTTTACGGTAGTCGGCTACACCGGATTTGCACGATTTTCATTCAATTCTGCGCCAAGCTATGGAACTGCTAACCGTCTATTCCGTTTTGATAACAGTTCCAGCCGCAAATCTTCTTGTGTAGTGGTTACCCTTGGTCTTCCGACACGTTTTTTTTAGTTGCATTGTATCCTTTGTTATGTACCTTTTCACTGTACCTTGCACTGCATATGTTAATATTAATTTTTGCGCAATCGTCAGCAGTGATAATTTTTCTTTGGGTAATGTTATTATAGCGCTACGAATTTCTGCACTCAATTCCATTCTTTCTGGCATTTTGTATGTTTGTTCACGAACACTCGTATTACAACTTATAGACGACTCTAGACGAATATTAAATTTTTCTTAGATTGCAACATTCTGCGTGGTACCACAAAATCCTTGTTTCTTTGGATCACTATAATCTTGTAATATAAAATATAAATTAATATTTTCAGGAAAACTATTAATACTGAATAAAGGTCATAAAAGGATTAAATGAAATTAGAATATTTTACACTAAAATATATAATTATATAATTTACATAATGATCTGAATATTATTGGTAAACTTCCTAGACACACGCTCACATATGTTATTTCAATTGTCCCTACTGACACCAAGATATTAGGACAGAGCGATTCTATCGATAGTGTGTGATCCCTCGTTTATAGCCGGTAGTGCATATATATTATTTTTGTGTTACTTTTAGAAATAAAATAAAATCTGTTTATACTATACAAAGAAATTTTCGAAACAATTTCTCAAAAGAACCTCGACTATTAATCAGTATTCCTTCTAAATGATTTATTAAAGATACATAAACATTTATAAGTGAAATCATAACAATTCATAAGTACCTGTCTTGTAACAAGTTTAGAATAAGGTCACTACACGAAGAACTGTCATTGAAGGAGTCATATAATCCAGCAGTTATTGATTGCCTATAATCGCCTATAGATTTACTTAGACCACAAATTTCGAATGTACACACGTAACTTTAAATATTTAGTATGAGAAAATATATAGCATTAACCTAGTAAATATAATTATACTCATCGTTATTTGTACAATGAAGAAGTTATTGATAAAGCATTAGTTGTAGACTACATAATTTCACATACCTATAAAGTTTTTTATTTGTGTTAAAAATAATAAAAAGGACATAGATGCGATTACAGACTATTCTATTTTCAATTGTTTAATAATTACGAAGTCACGTGAAAAATGTTTACTTTCTGTAATTTCGGGGTTACACTTTTTAGAACGAAATAGACGATATGATTTTTTATTATGCAAAGCAAGAGGCATGGAAGAACTTTGGGGATAAATTGGAAACTAACAGCAAAGGAAATCATTATTTTACAGAGTGATGAAGAATATAAGGAGGGGCAACGGGCAATACACGGCAGAAATGATGGAGTATATGGGAGCAGAAGCAACGCAATACTTTTTGCGAATAATTAACAAAATATGGCAAGAAGAAACAATTTCAAAAGATTGGGAAATAGGAGTCGTACTACCAACATTTAAAAAGAGACATAAGACGAAGTGTGCTAACTACAGAGGCATAAGTTTATTGAGTACCGCTCTTAAGACCTATGAAAGGGTACTGGAAAAACGGTTAAGAAAATCTACCAACGTTGAGAGAAGCGCAGAGAGGATTTAGAAGAGGAGTACACAGGACCATATTTTTACACTGAAAGAAATAATAAATAGGGCAATTAAATACAAGAGAAAGGCATACTTAACATTTATAAATCTAGAAAAGGCTCTTGATCGGGTCCTTAGAGAGAGTATATGGAAGAACTTGCTCGAAAAAGGTGTAGAGGAAAAACTGATTAAATGCGTCCAAAGCATTTTCCAAGAAAATTGAAATTACGTTATAAGTAAAAATATGAAATCGGACATGTTCCAAACCACAGAAGGGCTAAGACAGGGGGTACCGAGTCCAGTGCTATTTATAATCTACATGGACGAGATAACGCAAAGATGCAGCATGAAAAAGGAAAGTCTGCATATTGGCTACAGACATCTACAACAAATCAATATGTCAGAATGTGCTTTCACTGATGACGTCATCATAATGATGGGTAGTGAACAGGACCCGCAACACTGTATGCAAGTGTGGAATGAAAAATTAAGAAAGAATGGTATGAAAATAAATACAAACAAGACAAAAGCAATGGTAATAACGGAAGAGAAACGCAATATAAATACAGAGGTAAGCAATACAAAAATAGAATAGGTGGACAGCTTTCAATATTTGGGCTCGATTATAGAAAGAACGGGTGGTCAAGAAATGGAGATCATCAGAAGAATTAAAATTGCCATTAAAACCTATTACACAAGGCAACTAAAATAAAAGTTTATAAAACGATCGCTAGACCAATATTGACCTATGGATGCGAAATATGTGTTTTAAGTAAGGAACAAAAAAGTAAAATATAAGCTGTTGAAACGAAATGAGAAGAATACTGGTGGTTACAAGATGGGGAAGACTAAGGAATGATATAATAGGGGAAGAACTACAAGTAGAACCCATTGCGGAATTCATAGAGAGGGGACAGCTCAGCTTGTGGGAATATCTAATGAGGATGGATGCAAGTTTGCCGGTGAGGCAGGTATAGGAATCAAGGGACCCGGCTAAGAGAAAACGAAGTAGACTGAGAGAAACGTGGGACGAGATTATGGGGAAGATTATGATTGGAAGGTGTACGTCGTGGATGGAGGCCAAGACTTTGGCTCAAAACAAAAAGCCGTGGCGCAAATTTATGAGTGAAAAAATAGAAAAATAGACTAACCCTTCACCGAATGGTAGACGGGGTTCATTGATTATGTACTCGTATGTAGGAATATTTTGTAATTTTAATATTATAAGCACGTCCGGACTAAAACTAAATTTAAATAATGAATGCATCTTCATTGCTAATTTAATAAAAATAAAATAGATATAAATATAAATTAAGAAACAGAAACTACATACAGTCAGTCATAGAAGATTTCATACACCCCATGAATGTTGAAAACCATCAATACCTGTAAATACCTGATTCTGACAGAACATATTTATTTCTATTTAGTAATGTTAAAAATTTATAGAATAATAATATGAAAGTTAATTAATTAAAATTACGTGGAAAATATCTATTATAACATTGAGCTTTGAATGTCACAAAATTCTTCGTACATATCGTCTATATATTGAAGAAAATTCTCATTTCTTTTGGGAATGTTATTAACAAAATTATCTGTAAAATTGGAATAGACACTTTGCCATCTTTCCAATAATGCTTACATCAATGATTCACTATTAACTATGTTGTGGTTTTTGACATTTTCACACGTGTTTAATCCAGCGATTGCCACATGCTAATATTGTAAAGTAGGCATTCATTTCAACCTTAACTGTATGTTTCTTGTCTTGATGCTTTTGGAAGACCTATTCATCGCCTGACAATAATTTTTGTCGTTAGCTACATAAAACCTTTCAACATTCATGGGGTGTATGAAATCTTCTTTGGCTGACTATATGTAGTATATGATTCTTAATTTATATTTATATCTACTTCATTTCTATCAAATTAGCTATGCAGATGCATTTATTAACTAAATTTAATTTTAGTGCGGACGCGCTTATATAATTAAAATTATAAAATGTTGCTATTGAAACAATATTATATAATTCTTTAGTTAGAAGAAAGTTATACAAGTACGTACAAGTGTTATATTTGATTATATACTTCATCGTAAACTCAATAACTTCTTCAAATTCTTCACTTCTCTCCAGCTGCATAGCTTTATTGCTGACAATAACGCAATGTATTAATTAATCAATTAACAACAGGCAACAGGTTGATGTTATTTTCACTGATTTCGAGAAGGCTTTTGATACAAATAATCACTCGCTATTAGTTTCTAGATTGTCCACCTTTTGATTGTGTCAAAACATAATTAATCTAATAGCTTCTTATTTACACAATAGAAGTTGCTATGTATCGTATAATGGATTCTGTACACTGTTTTCTGGCGTTCCATAAGGATCTACTTTGGGATTTTTACTATTTAATGTCTTCATAAACGACCTCCTTCAACATCTGACTTATAAAGCCTTAGCACACATCGACGACTTAAAAATTTTCTGTAATATATCCACTAATTGTGACTGACAGATTCTGTAATATAATTTTGTTATAATCAATGATTGGTGTGTGCAGAACGATATAACTGTTAATGTTGATAAGTGTGCTGTGGTGACTTATTCTAAGATTAATAATCTCATTATTTGACAATAAACTGTTAAAAACACCACCATCTTGGGAAAGTCTGGGATTATGGATCTTGGGGTCATGTTTGACGCTAGATTGGAGTTCATCACTGCGGTATGTGCGTCTGAATCTCGAGTGCGTTTCTGTTGGCTCTGGTTCAATAATATTGATGCTCACAAGACTACATATTATGCATTGTCGGCTCAGGTTTGTTTACTGGCACCATATTATGCCAATAGATCTCGCATCTAGTTCGTTACTCCGAGAGCTAGGTCTAATGTTCTCCTGGCGGCACCACTAACTCATATGTGCAGGAACAACAGAATGTGCCCTGATCCCTTTTTTGGGAAATAATCCCTTTAATCGGGTGTTGGTCCATTTCGGCTTCTATTTTTTCATTATTTTGTAATTATATATTTAATTTTGTATGTATTAATTAAGTCTTATAGGTCAGATTATTGTTTTATTCCCAGAGAGATATGCTTATTTGAGCAAATATAAATATTTATATTATTTTTTGTTACAAACAACATTTTGCAGTAAGCTGATTAGTTAAAATTTTCCTCCATAAACTCCCCCCTTGTCTTTCATTTTCTGTAAATTTTATACTAAAATATTATTCTTTAATTATACTTCTAATTACATAATAGCAAATAGAAATCAAATTATTATATCGTGTTAGATAATTACTTACTTTTTTAAATTTAAATATGATTCAATCCTAAGCAGAAAAATTATTATTATCAAAGACGACGTTCGAGAGTTTCGAATATTCAAAGAAAAATCCTTTTGTTAATCATATGCAGTTAAGCAAAAGTAAACAAAATGTCGCTTTTACGTAGAACAGGCGTACTCGTATATCATGGCCAATTTCTGTAATATTCTCAGTAATATCCCACTTACATTTAATATTATTCCTATCGTACCCAATTTCTAGGTATAATTAGAAATTCATTCTTCATAGATTCAAAGACTTTAGGCAGGCACTGTTCGGTACTGTTTTCTGTGTATCCAAAACGACGCATTCCACAATTCCACTCGATTTGAAAAACACAGCTATCATTTTCGTCTCTACAGAATGGGATTTTCTGACAACTACGGGTGTGTCCTCATCATCAAAGACTCAAACTTTGTTTTGAGCTTTGGTCGGCACATCGTAATGGTACAGCCAAGTTTCGTCACCTGTCACGATGTTGTTCATATACCGAGATTGTCCCTTATTAAACTTTTTTAGCATCTCCCGGCCCCAAGTCAGAAGTAGTGTCATCTGCTCTTCAGTTGATGCGGCACCCAGAGAGAACAAAGTTTCTTCACGTGCAAATGATCATGCAGAATCGAACTAATTGCTGGTGAATTTAGGCCTGAGTTATCCTCTATCTGTTCGTAGGTCACTCGCCTATCTTCGCCAAGCATTTTCCACACAATAGTAACGTTTTCCTCCGTAACTGATGTTCGTAGCTTTCCCGGCCTCTCAGCATCCTCTACAGTTAAATTTCTCCTTTCGAATTCTCTATACCACCTGAAGATCGTTGTGCGATGTAGACAAGCATCACCTAGTGCAAGAGTCATTTCTTCGAAGCACTGGTCTATGTTTAAACCACGCACGAAATTATAACGCAAAACTGCCCTTATCTCATTTCGTGACCACGATGCCATCGCTAGCACTTTACACTCTCACGGCTAATGAATAACTGAGCCCATCGACATGGCGCGGCGGCTACTCTGCACGTATGAACATGTCTCAATATGCAGGAACAAACAGCTTCCTACGATTCATTGTTGGGTCATATTACAAAAGTTTCCTAGTACCGTCTGTATTTTGTCCAACTATCTGCCCACATGGCAATTAAATTCAGTACATCGCGCCTTTTAATTAATTCTAATTTTTGTCATGTCTTTTCTGTTCCCTCATTTCTCTTGCCCTTTGTCCCATCGATTTTTTTAAAAAAATTCGTATTTTAGGAACACGCGCCTCTTCTAGCACGATCTGCAGCAGAGACAATTAGCTCTAGACGTGTATTTCGTGCTACTGTTACTAATGTCGAAGTACGTATTGTGTTCAATGTGCTTATATCATATAAAATCCTGGCCTATTACTTTACCTTATCAACTATTTTTATTATTTTATTAACATGTTCTTTTAACATATTCAATCTTCAAGATTCCCTTTTATTTAAATTAGTAAAAGAAGTTTTAAGGATAACCTTGTATTATTTTCACTAATAATCTTCCTTTAGCTAGACACACACCTTGAACTTACAAATTATTATTGATTATTAACTCTGCTTTTTACTACTATTTCAACATACTATCACCCGCGCATACGAAATGATTAATAAATTTGTCCTAAATGAATATTGTAATTACTTAGCCTGGGTCACTGCATATAATTTGATGATAAATTCAGCACCCATAATTAAGCCCCAAAATGAAAATTTTATAAACGCACATTTTCAGTATCAGTAGAAAGTTGAAAATCGTTGTAGATCAGTGTATGTTAGTGTGGGTTAGTATTTCTCTGTAATTAATTCATAAAGGATTGAAATAAATGAGGGTGTAAAATATTTAAAGGTTAACTACATTAATTCTGTGTCTCCATGTTCATTTACAATGTAGCTCCGGCTTGTAATATATTCATTACTTTAATATTAAAAAGAAGGCTAGAGCATCATCCTGGAGATATTCAATGAATGTATTTTCCCATGTATTATTATTACTTCAACCACCCTTTGAACCAGACATTAAATGTCATGTTTCGTAACGTCAATTTACTAATTTGCATAAATTATGTAATGTATTCATAAATAATAATACCTCTTCACGCAATACTACTCCTTCCTTAGCCTTTGATCATGAACACTTTCGCCTCCACTGATTATCATTTCAAATCTGTATCTATGGTTAGACTTCAGTAATCTCTTGTTGAAAATAATTTTACAAACTTCTTTTAATACAGCTAGCTATATATTGACTAATTTCTAATGGTCGAATTACTAAATAATGTTAGTAAAGCTGCCATTTTTGATAACTGTAATAACGATTTCGACACTTCTGCTTTCCCCTGATCACTTAAATGTAACTTAAGCATCGTTTGCTGTAAACGAAAAAGCTTAATGTAAGCTTTATTGATTAATTAATTACTACCCCTTGTACAGGACACATTGCTGCGCATATAGTTTACATTATTTGTCGATTGCAATAGTTTAGGTGTTCCAATATAAAAAATTGGATTAATTTCTACTCCTCACGTTTCTCTTTTCTTTTGCTGTTCATATTGTACTTATATATAATTTATATCACATTGTTGGAAAGAACATTTGTTTGGAATAGTATAGTTTTAGAGACAATAGTTTAAAATAACTTCAAGGAAAAGATTATGAGAGTGTTTTCTCAAAGCTTTTAACGAGTATTTATAGTATTTGGTCAAACACAAATACTTAAACACTCACCAAAAACTAATTGTCAAAGTTTTAATCCTTATAATAAGATTATTTTTCTTCAATTTATTTTGAATTATTGTGTCCAGGACAATACTAGCTAGTCAATTTTAAAACTGCACATTTAGAGTGACACCTTAGATTTGTGTTTTATTTATTTTTATTTAATCCTTTTACTTAAAAAACGACGCAGAAATCTAGATTTAGTAAATGCGGCACTAGGAATTGAAATGTTTTGAAAACCATTGATATAAGCAAAAACAATTTATTTCATGGCAAAAATATTCGCTTTTATATAGTAATAAGAACTACATACATTTTCCTCTAGCATAACACTTGTTAAATATTATGGTTTTATGTCGCCATTGGTCTACTGTTTGTTTAATAATTAAAGTCCATCTCCAGTTGTTTGTTACGCCCTTATCAATTGAAATTGATAACAAACTAAATGCCCGTACTCCTACATTCAACTCCAATGCGTTAAAACTATCTCAAAATCTCGGAGAGCTATGAGAGGTTCCCTATGCATGGTGATCAAATAAGGCGCCACAGTATTGTTTTCCTTAAAGGCGTTTGCCAATATTGAAACAAACTTTCGCAGTCACAGTAACCAAGACCGGTTCATTGTACAAACATTGTATAAACTTGTACGTCTATTGTACAGTGATTTGAAGTATAGTAATAGGTATTCATTATATTAAATCTTTCTTTAAAATGCTGTATGTTATGTGTTAAGGGGTTAAATGTCCCCTTAATTAATCCAAACTAAATAATAATAGAGATATTATTTAATAGAGAATATATATTTATTTGCACGTGAGTGATAGTAAATTTATTACGAGCGCGTGTCCGGCTAGCTGAAGCGCTCAAATAAATGCAAATAAAGAAGAAAGTAATGTAATGTAAGGAAAGGAGTTAATAATTAGTAATTGTGTACAATGAGCATCAAAAGTCCAGGTGGTGTGCCAAGCAGAAAGAAAGATTATTAATGGAAATAAAACAATAGAGTTGCCCTTAAAATTTTATTCACTAAGTTAAATTAATTCTTAAAGCTTGAGTATATTAAATAAAGATAATTAATAAGAACGAGAGCAACAACTAGAACAAGATAAGCGTAATGGCAACGATGTAATAAACGTAACTCTAAAGATATTAAGCTGTTTCATAAAATATAAAAAGGGTTAGATTAAAATATGTATCGGACGATACGCAAAATACTTGCGGTTTGTGTGTATATCCTGGGCCAGGATGTTAGGTATATTTTGCCGTCGCAAAATAAACTCGTGGACACTGCGTTAGAAACCTAACGGTACCAACTTCGCGGAAGTGATGCGTGTGTACTTGGTCTTGGCCGGAGAAGAAGTCTATGTGTCTTACACACGGGCGCTTTTATGAAACCACCCGTAGACTAAGGGGTGGGATACTGATCATGTTTGAATAAACCAATAACCAACGAGAATAGGCACGCTAGAAATTGGCACGCTAAAAATATAGGCGTAAATTAAAATTGTGATATTAATTTCAATATAAGTACCTAGCAGATAGATATCTAGACGGAATAATGGACATGTATTCTGTGTGAAAAATAGAAGGATAAATATTTGAATCTCTATTGCATTTAGAAATCAATACAATAGAATTAATATTAAATGTGTCACTGGAAAGTTATAGTCACCAAAAGGTTGTAAACGCAGTAGGGGTTGGTTTATTACAGCCTAACCGTACGTAACGAATTCAAAAGATTCCTGCATTTGTATATATCACAAAAAGGTCAAAATAAATAATAATTTATGACTTGAAAATCGAAATAATTTTAAATTAAAATAAACTAATTTGAAAAACATGATATAAAGAATTATTATTTGTATATATGCTGAGCGTAACAATTAATTATGTTCAAATATACATAAAGATGGTTCACAAGAATTTTTCACAATGATCGTTTTTTAAAATTGCTTACTTTAAATTTAAACTACATTAAATTCTGCACTCTGCTTATATCAAAATTTACTTGCAATATAAGATAAATTATTAATGTACTTAAGAAAAAAAAGCTAGTGTATATCGCTAAATCCATGACGTAAAGTAAGTAAATTACTGAATATAGGACAAGTTCAATAAAATGCAAATTATAAATCATGCAATGAAAGTGAAAGCTATCAAGAATATGAAAACTAATTTTAATATTTACCAAAAAAAAGTAAACCTGAATTATAGCACGATGAATACAAAATATGGACGAAAGGTTGACTGAAATATTATACTATTAAGTACCGAAATAAAGCAAAAGTTAAAACGAACACGTAACATCTTATTATCTTTTTTGCTACGTTCGCGGAAGTTCTCTATTATTTTGTGTACACAGTTGATAAGTTTTGTATGTACTATTTACAATATAGTCAATATGTTATTATTTATTTATGGTTGTGACAGTATAACCCTGTATTATACACTCTACGAAGTCAAATACATTGTAGCAATACTGCAAAATCATCTAATCAAAATTTAGAAAAGATTTAATAATAAAAGAACTCTAATAGTCGTATTTGTTGTATACAGTTAGCTCTCTTAATATATAATATCGTCTATGTTAATTAATCCACCTGAAATAAATACATTGTAATTTGTTTTCTAGCGGTTTAGTTTCCACTTGTACCTAATCACAATTGAAGACCTTCATGTTAAGACGCCACCTACAACAATGAACAAGGAGGACAATAATGCTCTTTCATCGTAAATAAATAGCCGTCGGACCAGATGTCATCCATTCACGTAAGAGAGGTGCTAGCCAACCGACAATGGACAACCGCACAAAAGCGATAAATAAGGTGCGACAGAGGAAACGCTAATAATGATTAAAGTTATCCCTCCAGAGCGAAGGGGTAGCAGAGGTAGTGAGCGGAAAGTCGCTTTCACCTTCTCTTGATCTTCTCTCTTACTTCCGTGATTTCCTATCCATTCTCAGTCACTATGGAACTCCTTTCTTGCACGTCAAGGGTGAGATGATTCTTTTGTGAAAGTAACAATACCACATTTTCCGACAAAGGTATTCAAAAACACGCTACTGAACGCGACGCACGAGCCCGATTTATTCCGTTAACAACAAACCAATTTCAAAGACACTAGATAGAATCACAGAATTTCCTTTTCATTTACATAATCAGGAAAAGCTACATACAGAAAATTTATGGAAAGTATTAATTGTTTCCTATGGAAATATTGAGTAATTTTTTTTTAATTTATACTTTATTTTACCAATAGTTACAATAGAATACTTAATAAGTAGTATTTATATCAATTAAATGAAAACCACATTTCAAATACGATCGTTCTAAATGCAACAAATATATACAGAAAATGTGGGTGAAATTTCTAAAAAATTCCCTTATACTGAGAGGAAGGAAGATATGTATTCAGATTTAATGAAATATGAGGAAAAAGGTTATAATACATGCGCTAATGTTAACTAAAATAAAATATAAATTTTGTAATGTACATTTACTTATTTAGTCTACAAGCTTCATTACAGGTAACTTACGTTACATAGTACGTATATACAACAAATAATCCATTTATTTGCACAATTTGTAGTGATATCAAAGAAGAAGTAAAATTTAACTTTACAATTTTAGTATACTAGCATTCACTAGAACTGGTAACGTCACTACAATGACAATTAATAAAGTATTTTTCTAAATTTTGGCGTAGATACAACTGATGTCTATAAGTTAAAATGTCGAAAAGCTTTCCTCGACTTCTACTGCTGTAAAAGGAACACTTCTTAATGTGGCGATGGTTTTTCGATGTAAATTCAATTGCGTTTTTCGATAGTTTGCATCAATTCTAGTGCTAT
The DNA here is from genome assembly GCA_031893035.1 of Dermolepida albohirtum. Lineage (NCBI taxonomy): Eukaryota > Metazoa > Arthropoda > Insecta > Coleoptera > Scarabaeidae > Dermolepida > Dermolepida albohirtum. Next base: position 277,143 of record JAVIWB010003149.1, read on the forward strand.
TAGTAATGGATGCTGGCCGCCTTCGAGCTTTTCTAAAGCAGCAGCAATAAAATAGAAATTTCCTCTAAAATATGCTAATCACTCATCAAAGTTTTATGTTTTAAACAATTTGGATAGCACCACGGTTTCGAATATAAATACAACATATATTATAAAAAACGAGCTAATCTTTCTACTGTTTCTGTTTATGCACTTTAACCTCAACGATTCCAGATCGTTTGGCGGATCGAGTCTCCGCATAAGACATGTAATCCACTCCCTCTGTGGTGTTAACCTTCATAGCTTGATGTATCTTTGGATCATCTGCTTTCCTTCTTTTTCCCCATGAACGATTTTATCCCCGCTGCCCTAGAACTGTTCGCATATTCTTTTCTAATTTTTTGTTTTGATTTTTCTTTCTTTCTTATCCTGGTTTTCTGATTCTCCTAATAATAAAATATCCAATGATAGGAGTACATAATTAGTTCAAACAAACGATACCAGGTTACCTTAGATGGTTCACGTTATAATCTTGACACATTGCTTTGGAAATTAAGAGTTTCTACAATTATCATATAATTATCTATGAACTTGGTTAGGTTTGTTATTGCGTTGACTTTGGTTGATTTCGCTAGTGCTTGACACATTAGTTACTTGGGCCTAAACTTGTTCTTTTTTTAGACAATGACTTATCAAAGTTCAACAATTTCGTTTAGTTTATTGACGGATTCTTCTTTTCATATGTGTACTAACCTCCAGGTATGTATGAACGTTGTTTCGACGTGATGTTATTAAATATTAGCAAAAGCAAAATTACTTAATTTACAAAGAAGAAATGCTTATATATACTGTCGATGGTTGCTTGTAGGAAACGGAATCTTATAAGAGGTACAGGAATTCTTTTTGATACGGCTTTCATATTTGGCTCACATAGTAGCAACGTCGCTAGCAGTAAAGACAAGTTGTGCATCTATATTTGTTCATTATATTTTACATAAAATAAACGCAACTTTTCTTACCATGAACATTTGGCGAACGTTTTTCCCTTGAAGAACACCAAATTTTCGAATTATTCTTTAATTATATAATTGGTTATCAAATTCTCTCTTCACTGATTAGAATGCGTATACCGAGCCTACTACACTGTAAATGTTAATTATCTTTCCTTTTCACTGTGTCGTATATGGCTACAATCTGCTTACATTTCGAATAGAAAGGAAATTTAATCCACTCCCAGTTAATATAGATCTAATCAATACACCGTATAAAAAATTCGTATCCATGGTAAGTTCATTTATCTATAATGCAAAGGAAATTATGCTCTTGATAAGCATTTGCCTTTACTATTCACGTTCTTGTAATATTTATTTAAGATATATGGATTTTAAGTAATTTGCATGCCCTATTATGTATACTCTTTTGCTTTTAATTTTAAGTTAGCCAGAAATAAATTATGTATGTATTACATTTATTGTTTTGAATTAATATTTATTGAGTAAATAAACAAATACATAAATAAAGCCGTTCATAAAAAATACGATTACTTCGACATTATGTGAATGAATTCATTTCAATATCTTTTCGTTTTCGTTAATTACTAACGACTACAAACAAATTCATGTAATTTATATTGTCGTTAAATTTATTAAAATCAATATTTATATCAAATGTAGATACAGTCGTTATTTTAGGATCCCCTTTTGTGTTCTTTACTTAAAAGCATCCAGTGCCCGTCGCTACAGAATCACCGCAACGTATACTAGTTTCAATTCACAGAAATTGCTAATAAAAGGTTTGAATTAAAAGTATTGAACATTATATATTTTTTTATTGTTTTGAGAGCAAACGTACTCGCGTCGGTTTACTGGACTGCATTGGTTGTATGTAAGCTTCACTCTTATTTTCCGTGGTTACGAATGACGTTGTTTGAATAAAAAAACACTGACTTAATTTACTGATATTCCTTAGCACCAAATTACACTGCTTTTAATAATAAATTATAGATATATGATCGCTGAAAAATTAAGTAATGTATAATACCGCACTCTCTGCAAATTACTTGGTTACTGCGGTAGTTTACTTTGTTTTCCACGTGATGAATGTTAGCGCACTGTACGTGTTAATATGGCCCTAACATGTTTTGTTGTTAGCTGGATATGATTCCACATAATTTGATTCGTAGATTTATTGACTATAGTTCGCGCTAGTTTTTGACTGTTGCTCTCTGTTTCTCAACAGTAGTATTCTTCTTCTGTTCCTTCTTCTTAGTTATTTTAGTTAAGCTCTGAGTCTTTTACTCAAAATCTTATATTATATATTATGATATCTCACGCTGAAGTATTGTCGTATTATTATCTGGCTAATCGCCGTCGGTCAGTTCCATCCTGGGGCGTTTATATCTTGTTTGTGGTCTATTTGTTGGATAATCTATCTCTTTTACTAAATTATAAAAACCTTTTCAAGTTTATTAATGTTTCTTTTAAATGATTCAATGTCAGTTTCGCGGAGATTTGCATATTTCTAACGTATCAAGGTGTATCAAGGACTTGTGCAATTTTGGAATGTCCCTAGTTTTCTGATGTGTTTTCTTTGTATGTGGCCAGATTGGAACTACGTATTTCAGAATAAACCGTAGCATTTGCTTGTATACGATGACTTTTGTGCATGGAGATAGAAAGGTTTGCCGTCCTGAAATCGCTCAAAGACATCGTAGTGCCCGTCATGTTATCGATATGTTTGCCGTGGGTTAATGTTTTGTCTGGTCATGCAATTTTTGCGTTTTCTATTCTTTGATGTGGTGGGAGTAAATTCTTGTTGTGTTGATACACTATGTTATAAGACACGTGCATTCTTATTGTGTTGAAGCACTTTGTTATACGACATGTGGGCCACCGTTTAACGATGCCATCGATTGTCTATTGTAGTTTGTTTGGGGCTATTGCGTGTCTAAATGAGTGCGCGGGTGCTGTGTGATGTTTTTGGTCTACTGATTGTGTATAAGTGTGGTGAAATTAGCTATCCTTGTGGTACGCCGGTCGTAAATATGCACCTGGTAGAATTAATGTCTGTAATCACTACTTGAAATGTGTGTCTGCATAAATATTATGCTGTTCATTCTAAAGTTCTTCCATTTTCTATAGAAAAGTACAACATTTTGGGGAGCTTTATCGGAAGGTAGTCAACATATCAGCATTGTATAAATTTCAATTTCACTTAATGTGAAGATTTCCTGAAGTAGATTAGGCACTAGAAATACATAGTAAATTCAAAGAGAGTATAATGAGTTATTGTAAAGTATTGTAAAATATGTATTAAATATAGGTAACGCGTAATAGTTTCTGCAATAAGGCTATTACAGCAAAACGGGACTGAATTGCCATATGAATGTCTAAAGTATTGCTAGAATTATCTCTGCAGAAAAAATTGTCCGGAAGATCAATGTCCTTATTAAACATTACTTGAAACTTCTTAACTCCACAGAATTAGTTTGTAGATAATCAACAAAATAAATGATAAATTATACATAGACAATAGACTAAGTAGTAAATTATATTACAATATTGAATGTTCATTTTGTTAAGGCCATTATAAACAAATAATTTATTAATTGCGTTTTTACAAATTACTAAAAGTTCGTTTGCTACACACAACAATGTATGCTGATAAACTTGACAAGGTTAATAAAGAATTAACTACCATGAATATGTATTTTAGCGAAAGTAACGTATTTAAAAGCTTCGTAGCAAACACCATGTATAAAACTACGGTAAATTGACTTTTAAGTTCAACTCATTGGTATTAACCCTAAAACATTTTCGGCTAGTGGATCCTAATGCGACTTGAACTTTTTCCAGCAAGGCAAATTTTAAGTTTCGAAAATAGGTGGACGTCACTTAGACGTAGAGCTGGGGAATAGGGTAGGCGAAGCACAACCTGAAATTTCAATTGATCCAGTTCTTTTAAACATCATAGCTGGTGCGGGAAGGTGCACTATTATGATGGAACTTTCAGGTCATTCCCAAGAACTGGCTTTCTCCAATTTGAATAGTAGTGTGGTACTATACGGTTTGTTATTAATTTGATCATCGAGAAGGTAAAATTACAGAATATTGTAGCTATTACATTACTCGCCCCTGGAAATGTTTTAGCTTTCCTTAATGGAAGAGCGTGGTGCGTCTAATTTTGAAATTATCTTTTAGATTTGGGAACATAATAGTAAAGCCAGGTTGTAGTAACCGTAGCAAATCTCTTCAAAGAATTAGCTCGTGTTAACAGCATCAAAGTGTCTCTTAATTTTCGCATCCTTTTGCATTATTGATCACAATTTAAGATTCACAGCAGCCGTCCTTTGTAGGTTAATGGTTTGGTCTTTTGTCAGCTAGTCAACGAAAACTATGCCCTTCGAACCCAAAAAATGTAGTCATTATTTTACTCGCTGACATAAATCTAGGTTTTTTGTTTTCGGAGTGTTGATACTAATCAGAATTTGAAATGTATTTAATCTATTAAAAAATAAGTATTGAAACGTGCAATGAATTTCAAGTTTACATTTATACTACTGCACTTTTCAAATCAAATATTTAATTAACCATATTACAACTCTCGCCATAACAAAGACGATAGAATTAGAATACAATATTAAGTTTAATAAACAATACTAGAAGTCAAGTCTAGCTTCTCGACAAATCATCTTCGTAGACAACTTGATCGGCAAACTGCATCTAAAACGTTTTGGTTATGTAATAGCCAAATTTTAGGTAATTTAGGAAGCTCGAATTCAACAATACGCGATGTCAACATGAATTCATATTATGGTGAAATATAATTTAGAACAGATAACTTAAAGTGTATAATAATGTATAACGCATTTATCTTGCTAGAGGTCACTGATGACCACCAGGATACTGGAATGCGTCTCTCTATTTTTGTATGCTTTTTTGTTTTGTAATAGTCAGTCCATTATCTTACCCCTATTTTATTTGTTCACTTGTTTAGAGCGAGCCATTTGTCTATGACACTGATTACTTAATTTCTTCGTTCAATTTTGTAAAATATATTACGAACAAAGTCCAAAAGTCTAAATAGGGCAAAGGCAAAAATACTAACCAAAGAAGTTGTGAAATATTTTGGAGATTGTTCTAGTTTCTTTTCTCTAGAGCACTTAGATACCACACAATGCAATATGCGCGCATTAACTTCGAGCACACATGTACTATGTATATATATGTATATATATCTGGTACGTAGACTTCCGCGGTCGTGGTCCATGCTATCTTCTTCTGGGCTTCCGAGCTGGAGCCGCGTCACTGATATAACTGCCGACGTTTGAGTGCAACAACCAGTAGCAGTAGTTGAGCCCGAAAAATGTTCCATACGAGTGGGTACGAAATGTCGGCAGTTATATCAGTGACGCGGTTCCAGCCCGGAAGCCCAGAAGAAGATAGTATGGACCACGACCGCGGAACTCTACGTACCAGATTATACATCTACAATGTATATATATATATATATATATATATATATATATAATACATATACATATAGATATATATTTATACGTGCATGCAAGTTAATCACACTATCGCAGTAACGAAGATAAAATTTAAAAATCCATAAACGTTGAAGTTTACTCAAACTATGTGTTTCTAGCAATCCTGGCTTCGTCGGACACCAGCGATTATGACGGCATTTAGCGTGTTAAGAATAAATTACAACTTATTTCTGGAACTGTCGAAAAATATATTTCAACCATATACCAAAAAGCGAAGGGGATTTTATTACGTGTATGTGCGCTGGATCTAAAGCGTAAGATTGCCTACTCATATCAATTTCCTTTGCGAAAGGAAACTAATTTCAGAATGAAGGATAGTTTTAAAGTTTGCGAATATGTAAGGATATATGTACTGTCTCGTAATATTTTTAGTTAGGAACAGACATCCATTAATACTAAATATTATATCTTGTATTCCTCTGTCTATTTTATGCGGAGTTTCATTAAGAGTTATGTATACTTCATAGAAATTATTTGGAAGATAAAATAAATATAGCAGTGCATGAATTATTTGACAAATTTGAGTAGTTTTCAGGTAAGTCAGTCCACGAAAAGTAATTGATATTATTTGCTGTTTGTCAATTTGATGTTTAATTTGATTGTGGTAAGGGATTTCGTAATTCTTTTAAGAACTCTATGAGAAATTACGCTACTTTAAAAATATGAGGCGCCTGTATATTTTTTATGAACTTTCTTCTTTTTAAATAAAAGTTTATTATTGTGCCGGAATACAGTTTCTCTATAAAATATATTTCAGAATCAGTCATTATTATAGATGGTCGGCTTTGCCGCCACACAATAGCGTATCCAGTACGAGTTCGGTTGATATCAGACGAAATTATTTTATTTACAGCTCCATCTGTGTATTAGTTGCCTCGATTCGCTTCTAGAGTGTGTACAGCTGGTTCGAACAACCATACACAGTTGAGCGAGAATATTACGTAAACAACACGACAGGTTACAAATATTACATATTACAAATTTTTACATATCCGTTAACTTTCCAAAAAAGCGAATGGATTATATATTTAAGTTTGGGCCTATGAACGAGGTGTAATTAATAAATAAGACTACATTTGTAAATAGCAAGTTACGAGTAGGCCATATCTGGTTTTGGTATATTAATTTTATTTGGATATTCCAGAAAGAATATATATCATTATTACTTGCACATAAGTTTCCTGTATTGAGTTTTTTTTTCACGTTTTGTCATAACAATATAAATTTAATAGCAATAATAATAATAGTAAACGTTTATTAGCTAACAGTAGTACTGCTGTTTACAGGATAATACAAATCTGGTACGTAGACTTCCGTGGTCGTGGTTCAAACTATCTTCTTCTGGGCTGGAACCGCGTCACTGGTATAACTGCCGACGTTTCGTACCCACTCGTACGGGACATCTTCCCATACGAGTGTATAAGAAACGTCGGCAGTTATACCAGTGACGCGGTTCAAGCCCGGAAGCCCAGAAGAAGATAGTGAGGATAATACAAAGTTTACTTACCTTGAATGAGTGTATACATTCATAATTACACAATACGTATATATGTATACACGTTTAAAGAAATATTATTGCAGGTGTAATTCAATCCCCATTAACTTAAAGAAATCATTATTTGGAAGCACTGGCAAAAATATTAATTACATACATCAACATCTAAACGTTTCAGTGTTGTTAAGATTGCTAATTAAGAAACTTATAGATGACAGTTGATGATCTAAGGAATGGGATTTGTTTCAAATAGAGATATTGCAGTGTCTGGTAGGAAGCTAAGGAACCGAGATACTAATTAATTGAAAAAGTTTGGTATCATGAAACTAACTTTTAATAAGCTTAAATTCAATGAGTAATTGTGGGATAGTACGTCTTGTAAATTTTGCCTCTCACAAGGAATATTTCATTAGTGCAATAATACATACTTTTTAAAAATTCGTTTTGTATATTTTCAATTTCGTTTATTCTCGTATTCCAGAACGAGCTTAGCATAACTCTGGTAAAATAGCTTCAAGTATTTCTACTTTCGCATAATCTAGCATTACGAACTAGAAAATGTCAATGTTCTACCTTTGTTAATATTCAGTCGTAAGCAATTAATTACATTCCAATTATTTACGCTAGTCAAATCACCTTAGCACCGTTCATAATCACGAAACGACCTTGTTTCTGCATATATTTTTAAATCATTCGACTTAAGTAGAGATGGTAAATCACTACCATATAGTATGAAATGTAGAAGTCCTAGAACGCATGCACCTTCTTTCCGACGCGTTGTTCGTAAAAGAGTCTCTTATACTTACAATAAAATATGCCGTGGGTAGTATTAAAAATCATTTCTATAAATATAATATAACATTAGTAGAATAATAAAGAGATAGGTTAGTTAAAGATATCACATAATAAGAAATAATAAATTTGTAGGCATAAGCGGAAAAGTAGGTATCACAGTAAGCCATTATTTTAAAAAGTTAAAGTAGTTTCCTTTTTATTTTATGGAAGCACATCCTCATTTCAATAAGACACATAGTAATAATTTTCTCTCACGTGCATAATACAGTCGTAATACACCCTCTGCCATAAATACGAGAAACGCGCGGGTCAAGAGGGTACCGGATATCCGGGAGGAAGCAACACACCGAAGACAAAATAAAGTAAACTCCGAGAAAGCCAGCTAGCGGTGGAAAATATATATTTCGTTTCAGAAATGGCGGGGTTCATTTTTTGGCATCTTTTCGCTGCCACCGCTTCCCATTCACACACTAAATTACAACACTTTATAACGTCTTTACACGATTTTAAATTCAGCACAACACGTTTTTACGACGCGTCTATCTCCTTATCAACATTATTACCTTCTGGTGTGGTGGATATTAAAAAAGGAATCCACCGCCGCGTCGTAGCAGTTTAAATGAAAAATTTGCTTTTCTATAGTCGATCCGGTAGATGGGAGGGATCAAATTTTAGACCTTCGGAGCTCTTAAACTTTCCTTTCACGCCCTCAAAAAACCAAATCCGACGATTTAATGTGCGATAATATATCAAAAAGTTAATAGTTCCCGCAGCACATGTGATGGATCCAAAGTTTAAAGGTATGATTTATGATGAATGCACTGCTTTCTGTTAGTGTTACAATGTCGGTTTTAAGCCAGGAAAATATGATTTTTCGAGTATCAATGCAGTAACAATTAATGTCAGTATAACAATTACAAAAGTTTACGTAATACGCAGAAGAGAAAATGTATTTTGTTTAACAAAAGCTTACTAATAAAACTTGTCACAGGCTAAGGAATGAACGGAGGTTCAGAGGATTGCATATCATTAACTATATAATCGTATATGTAACTGTTTATAAAGTCATATATTTTGTAAAATTTATGCCTTATGTAAGCTATAATTTAGACGTAATTCATGGGTGAATCTTTTTTTTTGATGTTATAATTCGTTGTGTAATACTGAATTTATACAACATTGTATTTGTGAATATATTTTTTACAATAGTTTAGTTTTGTTGTTATATATTTAGATTTAAAGTATAAAATTAGTTTTGTTATCAAAATATACTTAAAAGCGATTTATTTCTCTATATTAACATTAAAAAACTAAATAATAATATGGAAGCTGACATTAAGTAAAACTAAGAAAAATTTGGTAAACATTCTCATCTTTCGAAAGTCTCCTACACTTCATTTTATGAGTTTGTCCATTGTAAAACGTAAGGCAAAAACTTGTAACGAATTCGGTAAATCTTCTTCATTGCATCTATCAGGTATTTGAAACGTAAAAGCATTTTCTGGGTTTGCAATGAATCGCAAAAGTAAACTTATTTTATGATGTTCAGGATTCGAAATAATACTAAAATGTAATAAAAAAGATTCAAAATATTCGGAACTATTCAAATTGTCCTAGAATTGGGCGCCCAAAAGGTCTAAATGGCGCAATCAAAGAACTGTCAAGTGTAAGTGCACGGACGATAACAATAGAGGTGAAATTGGATACCGGAAAAAAATGTCCATATAGAAATTTAGAAAACAAGGATAACTTTAAGAGAAGCCTGATATCATGGAAGAATCCTTACATTAGGGATATTATGAGTTCGATATTGTGACACATAGTGGCCGATCAACATTGAAGTGAGAATCTACGTTGGTAACTATGGTGGACAGTTTTATTAAATCCTTTCCCAAAAGGTTAGCAACTGAAAGAGAAACGAATGGAATTCCGCGAATTAAAATATCGAATATTTTTTCTTTCATTCCAGAAATATAATGGTCGTGGGTTCAAAAACTTTTGTTTGTGACACTAGATACTGGAATACTTTTTCCTTGTTAGAAACTTTTAACGTTTATTAAGTCGAAATAGGTATAGTCTGTCACAATTGGATGTTTGCATTTGTGATTTTGAATCCTTATAGGCCTTATGGAAATGTTCGTAACTGTATTTAGTTGTATAAGAAATATTTTTTTCATGATTTGTCTTTTCGTTTTAAAAATTTGCATTTAGAGTAATAAAAATTATGTATAGGGCTTCATTAAAATATTTCTTAACAAATCGTCATTCGGAGGGCAAGATGTACATTTATAAAATATTCTTTTCTGGGATTTATGGGATTCTTTAAGCAACTTTTGATATAGCTTTCCTTTAATTGGTAAAAATGTAATATATATTTTTAGCGACGGTATATTTTGAATCTCATTTGTAAAGTCACTTGAAATTAGATTGCAACGTTTTTTAGGGAAGGTTAAATATTGTATATGAAACTTTTAACGGTTAATGTGTGATAATTTTTCGAATAAGAAACAAGAAACGTTCAAGAAAACGAAGGTTCTAGAACAAGAACATTCGCGATTCTCTAGACGTATGAGGACTGATTGATATATAAGTTCTCCAGCACTATAAAATAAGAATAAAAAAAGAGAAAACAATGTAACTAGTCTCAAAATGTTGTAAATTTATTGTACTACTATTGTAGTTACATGTAAATTATTATCATATAATCACCGTTTAATAACACATTACTTCAAACGCTGAATACATTTCTTCACTCTGTCCACGAATAAACGCTCTTGATTACTGTTGATCCAATCGTAAACAGCAGCTCAAATGTTAGTGTCTGATGAAAAATGTTGAACTCCATCAATTTTTGAAACAACCAGAAATCTACATGTGTTAAACCAGGAGGGTGCAAAAGAACCGAATTTCGGGTTCGTCACTGCCGTCATCGTTTCATTGCTGCAGTACGGTCTGGCGTTGTCGTGGTGTAACAAAAAACTCTACCATGAACATCGCTTGATACGTATCTTAGAAATCAAACCCATGATAACTGATACTGCTACTTAATAACGGTACGCTGGAAAATGAAACATTGCATACAAAGTCGAGATTCTCGAAATTACGATGCCTCATTATACTGTCGCCAAATAATCATCTCGGCAAACATGTAACAATAAAAAAGAAGGCGTAGTATAGACCAGCAAAATACCATAACTATAAATATAAGGAAAAGTCGTCATAATCGCAAAATTTGTAAATTGAAGCATTTTTGGAAACAAATATTTGACTTTTAAAAGTAGAAAACTCCCAGTGCAGTACACATACAGAGGAATAACAAATAAAATTATTCAATACAAAATTGTCAATCATTGTGGATGGACATGTATGTATGTGCGTATTAATAAAAGAACTCTTATTAAAAGAAAATTAGTTGAATCATGGCATTACAGTTTGGACCTGTTATAAATCTATAGATCTCTTACAAATAGATATTACTCTTTGCGCATAAGGTTGTGGCTTGTACTCTACACTGATAGTGATAATCTCATAAAATATTAAATTGTTTACCAATCAATACACAATGTATTAATGAGTGCAAAACTACTGTACAAAAACAGTATACGTGTAATTAATTAGAACATACCAATCATCGTTCAGAAGATCGTCTGAAGCCATAAAGTCGAAGTTTAGCTATACAAAAATTCTATTTAAATGTAATAGGGCAATTAATAAACTGAAATCAATAGCCTACTGAAGATGTACTTTCTAAAAAAACCCGAATTAAGTCTGCTCTAATAGTTTCTCACATTTTCAGAAAAGAGTTGTAGAAAATTGTTTTGTTGTTTGAATAATCCAGCCCTAGCGATCTGTGAAATTAAACGATTCTTTATAATAATCAAAAATACCTAAACATCTACAATATAGTAAAGTAAATAATGTTAGGGATGGATTTTGGTCAAACAAATAAAAAAAGTGAAAATATGGCCAAGAGAGGGTTGCTATTGTCCACTGGAATTACCTGTTGCTGCGTTTGGAAATTCCACCAGGTCTTCTTGAGCCATATCAGCGGTGGAAACCATTAATTCCCCAAACGCTGGTAATATAATGCTAATTCTGAAAACGGGTTGATATTTGTCAACACTTGCGGTAGTATAATTTATAGGTGGTAAATTACTACAAACAAACAAGAAAGAAGGAGAAACAAAGACATTCATAGGCAAACTGTTTAATTGTGTTAGTAAAAGAAAATTTGTTTTTACTATAGCGAGGTAAGGAGTAAAACTATAATAAATACTTGAACTGGTTAAGCTAATCTATACAAATTTTACAAACTATTTTTCCATATACGAATATTAGGTTCACAAAGATGACAAACAATGTACTATTACTTAATCAAAATCTTATCAGTTACATACTATAAATGGATCAATACTAAAATTAATGATTGTATACTACTGAATTATTAATGTTAAAAAGACTAACTGTATAATATGGATTTATTAATGTTAAACAAAAAAAAGAGCTCTATGATAAATATATTGACGTTAAAATTACTGGCCGAGTAGTATTAGGTTATTGTAGGTAATGTAGGATATCTACATATATCAATATGCAATTCCAAGGTTTGCGTGGTATATTCTTTATTTCTCTATTTCTACCCGATATCCCTCTGTCTAATAAAAGCGAGCCTTCTGCGCTCCTAGCATTACTTTTGCTATGGATGAAACGAACTAAATGTCCCCGCGTACACAGATACGTATACATATATTGCAATGGGAATGAACATCCACTATATTACTCTGCCTTAAAATTTTTAACTGGATGTATATTGATTTATACAAAAAGAAAGAAAGCATAGAACTGTTTTGGCAATACTATTAACTATTATCATCAGAAAGCATTTTTTTAAATAATTTTGCATTGATAATAAAGTTGTTTCAAATTAGGAACAAATAATTTTAGTTGTTCAAATAAAAAATTACATGAAATATGTATTGATGATCGCGAAAAATAATAAAAAGTAGTATTGACAATTTTAATTTTCTAAAAGTATACTAATATTAAATTTATCTTTAATTTGATTATTCTGCATAGTTTTCATTCTTCAATTAACATTTTTACAGAAATGTATGTTCTTTTAAAATTGTATTTATTATTGAAATTCTTAATATAATTAATTTTATAACGATGATAGATATAAAAAAGAAACAACCGTGAAGAAGAAGTATTTATAAAACCACGCTTACATGTATCTATTCCTGCAAAAAATTAATAAATTTTGTGAAATTTAGTATACAAGTACGTAACTTATACTTCAAGAGACAAAATATCAATAATTATCGCCGAAAAAAAATAAAACTTTAGGGAACTTTAACGGCTTCTTGACTAGATAATATTAGAATATTAATGTTATAGAAAAGAAAGGCGAACAAAGAAAACATTCAATTTGCAAATGTTGACCGACAAAACAAAAGTTATAAAAGTTTTTACGTTGCCCGGATGATGGCAAATAACTTTCACTTAAGCCAGATGGCCATATAATAATCAACGCCTGATAACGCTAATACTGTTCTAAATATGAAATACGAACATCGATAATGCACACATTGAATGTAAAACTGAAACATAAAGTTAAGAATTATAATTAACGGAGTGATAAAAAATTACGGCATTAATTTGAAATAATAATTTAACAGAACGGTTTAAATCACTTACTTAAATTAAGAAACAAAAGTATCACGTATAATATAGCTATCTGATCTTGTTACGCCAAAATCAAGGCTGTTCTGTGTAGCGATTGTTTTCGATCCTTTTCGGTCACGACAATAGTCCTTCTGTACGCGAAGTAATTCTTTAGAAGAAAGAAAAACACCACTTCAACTTCTAGAAAAAGAAACACGATGGAAGTTACTATTTGAAAATAAAGGAAGTGTGGAAAGCTGTTAAATTTATCCTCTTACATGCTTGAATGGAAAAGAATGCAGTATTTGGTTCCTCCAACGGAGTAAGGAAACAACGTTCCTCTGCAGGAAAATTCAATTTTGAGATTGGAAGAGGATTAACCACGCATAGGAAGCGTCCCAATTCCAACAAGAAATCATAATTTTGCAAGGTTTCTATGCCACTTTTTAATGATGAATATAATTGTTTTCACCATTCGCATGTTAGAAAACTAGGGGCAGCGACCTCATAATAGTCTATCAACTCAGTTAATTAATAATGTCTAACCGTAGTTAAGAGATTACTAACTACTAGCAAAGAGCATTACGCCAATTCATGAATTTAGGTTCAGATTTAAACACGGTATTGGTGAATAAATTCATTTAGTTGTGTACAGAATTAACAGTGATTTAAATTATAAAAGGTATTGGTTAGCAACTTAAATTGTCGTCATCCAGGCATTTGATAAAGTATGGCATATTGGACTATCGTATAAAACCTTTCTTATATATTCTTACTGATCTCTCTTTTCCAAAAATAATAAATACTTGGACTTATGCTCTAGCCATACTGATACTATACCAGGTGTATCGAAAAGTAATTACCGGTTTTTTTCTGTAAAGAAACTACATATTTTAAAAAGAAAATGGAAAAATTTATTTATTCAAAGTATTGGCCATTTGATTTTACACATCTTGCCCATCATTTAAGCAAATTATGGATGCCATTCCAAAAAAACTGTTTGCTCTTTGAACAAAACCATTCATCGAGCCATTTTCTAACTTCTTCGAAATTGGCGAAGTGCTGCTCTGCAAGCGGGTGTCACATTGATGCGAAAAGGTGATAGTCGGAGGGGGAAATGTCTAGAAACTATTGTGGGTGCTGTATTATGTCCCATCCAAGTGGTTTCAACTCCTCCTCGATCGGTTTCGCTGTATGAATCTTGATAATTTATTGTCGGCAGCGATCAGTATTGACTGTTTCACCAGGTTTCAACAGTTAGTAATATACCACGCCAGTCCGATTCCACCAAACTCAGAGCATTATCTTACGACCAAAACGATTTGGCCCTTGAGTCGATAATTTTTTGCGCTTAGAGTTTTCAAAATAAATCTATTTGTCACTCGTCACTATTCAATGTAGAAATGACTTCCGATTATACTTTAAAAGCAGCATTTGACAGACGATTTTTGGATTTTCCATTTGCCTGTCATTCAATTGATATGGCACCCATTTTCCCATCTTTTGGATTTTTCTCATTACCCGTACTCGGTCTCTAATCGGTTTTTGGGCCACGCTTAACGCTTCTGCCAATTGCTTCTGAGTTTGGGATCTGATCTTCATCCAGTAACTCCTGGAGTTTCGCATCTTCAAACTTTTTCGGTCTACCAAAACGTTCTTTGTCTTGCACATCGAAATTACCACTTTTGAATTATCAAGACCGCGTCTCACAAGTTTTCTATGGCTGGAGCATGCTCAACGTAAATTTCTACCAGCAAACGATGACTTTCAGCGGCTTTCTCTTTTGATTAAATAAGAAAAATGAAGCTTGCCGCGAATGCAAATCAAATCGTAACACTGCATACTTAATCCTATCGACATCTGTTAGAAAAACCGGTAATAACTTTCCAGTACACCTGATAGTCATACTGATTCATAGTTATTAACCATTGAACATAAAATTTTTGTAACTATCGAAAAGCCACTATTAAACCGAAGAAAAAAGAATAAGTTTCTATTTTAAAAAACATCTACGACTTTATAAATTCAACAAATAATGTCGACCAAAATAGCATCTACTACTAAAATATGCCCATTGTATAAAATTACTGTGTTCAAGCATTCTTACAAACATATTTCCTAGATTTTATGATTTCTCTTCCATACACAATAAATATCCTTACTCTCTACATACGAAGTGTCTTTTCTCAAAGAGTTCTTAAAAACTTACTAAATATCAATTGTGGTTTACAAGTGTGCGTGTTAACCGTTTTGAAATAATAATACACCCCAACAAACATAAATTTGGTTTAATACCAGAATCATTAGTTCTTACTAACATCGGCGCCGATGGAAACAATGACACTCAAATATTTCCTTGATGCTTACGAGGATAGTTTGACAAGTAGTGAGAATGACACATAGGTGGTGCTCTAATTGGTAAAACAAATGGACTGTAATTTAGATTACCTATTTATATGTTTACATTCCGATATTTAGATAAATCGGTTGATTAGTTTATTTTTGACAGCTGATTGAAAAAGAAGCAATACGTCGTTTTGTTAAAATGGAAAAAGCAGAGTATCGTGCGGTGACTAAATACTTCGTAATTAAGGGTATGAAAGCTACCGAAATAAAAGATGAGTTACGGGAAACATTAGGTGAATCTGCACCATCATCCGCCACAATAAGTAGATAGGAAATGAATTTAAACGTGGTAGAACAAGCTGTGTTGATGAAGTGCGCTCTGGAGCACCCAAAATCGTGACATCTAAGGAAATGATTATAAAAATCCATAATATTATTACGCAAGGTCGACGACTCAATGTGAGAGAGATAGCAAACATTATAAACATTTCAACAGAACGCGTACACCACATTTTAAAGAAATAATTGGGCCTTTCCAAGTTTGCGGCAAGATGGGTGCAGCGATTGCTTACGACTGATCAAAAGTTCACTCGTTTGCGCATTTCCAATGAGTGTTCGGACATTTATAAACGGAATCCGGATGATTCTTTTAGGTGATTTGTTAATTGCGATGAAACTTGACTACACTACAGTACACCCGAAACTAAACAACAGTCGAAACAATGGTTAGAACGTGGTTCTGCACCTCCAAAGAAAGCGAAAACCACTTTATCGGCAAACAAAGTGATGGCATCAATTTTTTGGGATTCAAAGAGCATTTTGCTCATTGGTTACCTTCAGAAAGGTGCCACAATAAACGGACAATATTATGCAGAACTTCTACAAAAATTAAATGTTGAGATTCGTGCTAAACGGCCAGGAATGGCAAAGAAAAAGATTCTGTTTCACCAAGGCAACGCTCTCTCGCATACCAGCACAGTTGCGATGTCCAAAATCCCCGAGTTGCATTTCCAATTAGTACCGCATGCGCCTTATTCGCCGGATCTAACCCCTTTCTTCTTCCTCCTTTTTCCAAAATTGAAAACGAGGAGCTTATCATCTTCGTAAGTGAGTATTTTGCAAGCCTTCCGGAATCGCATTTTAGAGATGGCATAAGGGCATTGGAACACCATTGGAATAAATGTATTGCTCTTTTAGGAGAAAAAAATTATTTTGTATTTAAAAAATTAGTTTTTCTTTTCCATTCTCACTACTTGTCAAACTACCCTCGTACCTTCGAAAACATTTTAAAAATTTTTTGTATTTGTAAAATCTCCAAATATAAATATGAAATAATACAAAGAAATTTAAAAAATAGTATGTTCTTATTTTAGTAATTTTTAAGATACATATATGTCTTTCCTATTTTTGTAATTTTATACATAGTAAGAATAAGAGGTATCGATGAACAATGTTATAAATTTGTAGTAATGCGTAGTGGGATATCTATGTCAATATACAATCCTATGGTTTGCGTGGTATGCTATTTATTCCTCTATTTCTCCCCCATATCCCCATGTCTAATAAAAGCGACCCTTCTGCGCATTTTCCAGCTTTACTTTCGCTATAGATAGAACGAACTGAATGTCCCTCCATACAACATATGCATATATTGATGTGGGAATGGACATCCACTACATTAGTCTTCCTTAAAATTGTTAATTGGATATTTTGATTTATATAAGGAAAAAGATAACATAGTACTGTTTTTTTAGCTATACTCTTAACTGTTATTATGATACATGATTTTTCGTAGGAATTTTACATAAATAATATAGTTGTCCGTTTTTTTCTAATTGGGTACAAATGATTTCAGTTGTTCAAATGGCAATGGTAATGGTAGTGACAACCGTGGAAAATAACAAAAATAGTTTTGGCAATTTTAATTTTCTAAAAGAAAGTTAATATCAATTTTATAATTAATTTAATTTACTTACTACATAAATTAATTTCTCATTAAAATTTATAATATAATTAATTTCATAACGATGCTTTAAAAAAGAAACCTAAGACGAAGTATGTATTTACAAAACCACGCTTACATGTACCTATTCATGCGAAAAATTAATAAGCTCTTTGAAATTTAGTATACAAGTACATAACTTACACCTTAAGAGATAAATTATAAATAATTCTCGTCGAAAATCATAATATTTTAAGGTATTATAATGTTTTTCTGGGAAAAAAGGCTAGAGTCATAAAAACATTATTGTTAAAATTAACTAATAGTTATCATGAAAATCTATTAAGAAGAAATATAAGTTTTAATGGAGACTGTGGTTGATTAAATTAAGCAATTAAGGTTAATATAATTCCTTTCCACAATAAGTTTCATACTCTGTATACGATTAGCAGATAGTTAATCACAGTGTCGCAACTAGAAGCACAGCAAACCCGCACAGACAAGTCCATACCAGACTTACACCGTCGATAGTCACACACTGCAGATTCACTTCACATTATTTAGATTGTATTCTAATCCTAAACTAATCACTTATCTTAAGTTATCTGCTTGCATATGTGAACCTTTTCGTCGGGTCGTACATTACTTTTCTGCGAACTGAAACAAACGTAAGTTAAGGGATGAGACCTTCGTCGGTGCTTAACATATGGTTTCTGTTTTTTGAAATATATACGCTTTCATAGATATCTGATTCGAGCTAATTATACACATTTTTAGTCAAATGTAAACACTCCATAGTTATTTTATGATTATTCTCTAGCACATGTTTTACTAAATTAGATTTTGTAGGTCGATTAAATTTGGTGTGCGATATATGTTCTTTAGCAGGTTTCTATCGACCGTTTTGTCTGACCGGTATATTGTTTATTGGAATCTAGACATTAAGTTTCGTAAATCTTCCATTTTTTATTGACCACGACATTGTCTTTCATAATTCCTGAGAAATATAACTTGAAAACCGCGGTTTTTGAAAACACTATTTAAATTTTATGTCAAAGAGTGAAATGGTAAACATATAAATTGCTATCTCGACTGTTTTGAGATGACAAATATGTGGTATCCCGAATTGTCTTCTTTATGTTAGCTTTCGTAATTAATTCGTTGATTATTTCCGAATCAAAACCATTGTAATAATAATAATAATAATAATAATAATAATAATATTTTATTTCAAAAACCAAGTATATGTACATACTATCTGAACATACAAAAAATAGCAGCTCATACACAATGCACATACCACACGCTAGAAATACGTCACTAAAAAGAAAAGGAAATACTACAAATTTCTACATAAAAAGTCATTTAAACTGTAACAGTTTATCTCAAGCAAGTACTGCTTAACATTGTTTTTAAAATTGGGGAAGTTATTGATACTTTTAATACTATGAGGTAAGTTATTATACAGTTTGCAGCCCATAAAATATGTACCTTTTTGGAACACAGTAGTAGAATGGGAAGTAGGTAGTAGATAATGGTCGGTTCTTGTTTCATATTTGTGCTTTACATTCCCATTTGAAAATGCCTCCTTGTGCTTAAACACGAAGCAAAGAAGGTCAAGTATGTAAATATCATAAAAAGTCAGAAGCGAATCCTTTCTAAAGTGTTCCCTGCACGAGTCCCTGTAGCCCATCACAAAGATGATTCTGAGGGCCCGTTTCTGCAAATGAAACACTCTAACTACTTCCGGCGATACACCCCAGTGTATCACCCCATATCTCATGGAAGACACGAAATTGGCGTGATAGAACGCCAATAGAGTACTCCGATTGCACGTTTTGCGGAGGAGCTTCAGGGTGAAACACGCCTTAGCCAAGGTACTGCACACGCTATCAATATGAGTGGCCCACTTTAGGTTTTCATTAACAATCAGACCCAGGATCTTCGCAGAAGAAACGCAATGGAAGGTCTCATTATTTATTAATACATGAGGTAATGCTTAAATTTATTATGAAAGTAAACCAATTTGGTTTTTTCCTTATTGAGGCTTAACTCAATGAACATCATCCAGTCATTAATTTTAGTGAAAGTGTCGCTTGCCAGATCACAAAGATCCGCCACCTCAGAAGACCTGACAACCACACTCACATCATCTGCATAAAGAACGACACGCTCCACATTTTGAAGCATGTTCGGCAGATCATTCACATAAACTAGAAATAGTGTTGGTCCAAGGATTGAACCCTGGGGTACACCCCTGTTGAGGTTAATGTAGTCCGATTGACAGGTTC
Organism: Dermolepida albohirtum; assembly: GCA_031893035.1. Taxonomy (NCBI): domain Eukaryota; kingdom Metazoa; phylum Arthropoda; class Insecta; order Coleoptera; family Scarabaeidae; genus Dermolepida; species Dermolepida albohirtum. The sequence continues at coordinate 297,206 of JAVIWB010003149.1, forward strand.
CGACCCTAACACTCTGCCTACGGTCAGAGAGATACGACTCGAACCACTTGTGAGCTGTACCCCTGATCCCATATCGTGATAGCTTGTAAAGTAAAATATCGTGATTAACCAAGTCGAATGCTCTCGAAAGGTCAATGAATATCCCCATACAGGGGAGGCCAATGTCGAGCGAGTAATAAATAGTGTTCAGGTACTCAAAGAGCGCCGTATGGGTACCCCGTTCACTGCGAAAACCATGCTGGCTAGGGGATAGCAAGTTGAAATGAGTTAGATAACTCATTAGGCTCTTGTATTCCGCAATGTTCTAAATTAAAATTCAACACTTTCTCGTATCTCACTTTTATTAGCGGGAAATTAAGCCAATGTTTAATAAGAAAACTGAAAGGAACCATCTTTTGTTAAGCGCTGTTACTTTGATCCACCGTGACAAATCTGTTATATTGGTTTGTTTTCGGAAAATATCAATTTCCATTTTATAATTATTTCTAATTACTAGAGTATCTAAGAAAGGTAAAATGTCATTGTTTCTTTTTTCTACCGTAAATTATAATCCTGGATAATTTTGATTTTGATAGTTTGATGACATCGTCTAAGTTACATTTATGTGTGTCAAAAATCGCGAGTGTCTATATACCTGAGCCAAAACCCTTGGAAAATATTTGATATTATGTTCAAATTAAACTTCAAAATTATTCATAAATAAATTCGCTATAAATGAAGAAAAGCAATTGCACATTGCTGCTCATTGTTTTTGTTCATAGAAATTACCTTCGAATTGGAAACAATTTTGAGACATAATTAGGGTTAGCAATGGCACATATTCACTTACTTTTTCTGGTTCAATCCTATTTTTATAAAGACTAACTAAACTGAATATTTTAAAGCTGTTAGAATTGGTACCGATGAAAACAATGAGATACGTCGAATAACACTCAAATTTCCAATTATTTCAGGAATTAACTCTGCCACTTGTTTAATTTGAAAATTGTTAATGAATGAAATCAAAAATTTGCCCGAAAAACTTGAAAACCTATCAGTTACTAACATAATAGAATTTATATAAAAAATTAAAGGTCGTAAATTAGAAGACTGGGATACTTTAGTGTCATTCGACGTAGGGCCATTGTTTCTTCGGAAACGATTCCAGAAACTTTAAAGTATTCAGAAGAATTTCATTGCAAAAGTAAGATTGAACCGGAAAAAGTAAAGGAATTGTGCGACTGACAACCCTATGCATGTTCCAACATTTTTTGCAATTCGAAGATAAATTCTATTAACAGAAACAAAGGACAGCAATGGGCAATTGTCTTTCTCAATTTGTAGTGTATTTATTTATGAGTAATTTTGAAGTTGACTAGTTAGTTGTCAAAATACGTATACAGAATTCGAGAATTATTGTGGAAAGCGGATATATTAACCTTAACTGATTAAGAAGAAAGAGTACAGAAGTTAAGAAGTCATATATGGTGAAATTATCTTAGAAAGTACTTTAATTTCTATATTAATGAAACCCCATAAATTATTACCTGTATACCTGTAAGAAGACATCTAAAACCTGCATTTTCTTGATAACATCTTCAATCCTGTCCATTGGTACTAAGATTGTGTTTTTCTTAACTTGAAATTCTTTTATGTTCCTGTTGTGATTGTTTCTAATTAATCTATCTAACATTATAGAAGCCATTAATCGTACGAGTCATACATATGTGGAACCAGAGTCCTACTCGTATATGTAATTATTAAAGAGAAAGTTAATATACATATTCATGTAACTCTAACATAATCAATGTATAAAAGAGAAAACTAAAGAAAAAATGCTTGTATACACACATTTGCAGATAGTTATGTTACATGATTCATATATACATACTTACCCAAAGCATTAGAAGTCAACTCAATTACTAAGTCATTTTAGAATATGTTTAACAGTGCTTCAAACATTTCTAATTTCAGCTATTTCTTTTGTTATGTACACATATTCAAGTAATTTTTATTATTATTAGAAATTTTATATTTGATTACTTGATATAGGCACTTTAACATCATTATTTGTTGCAATAATTATTTTGTGCTTTAATACTGAATCACTGAAAGTTGATATATAACCCCTCTTCACATTAATTTTCGTATTCTGTATACGTACTTCGACAACTAAGCTGTCATCATCAGCCGATAATTAAACAGTGTCGTACCTGGAAAACTACGGCCAAATACCCGTACGAAACAAATTCCGCACATGATCGATACTATTGAAAACCAAAACGCACACTGTATACGTATAGGGAATATAAAAATTAATGTTGAAAGGGGTTATATATCAACCTAAAGTGGTTAAGTTAATCAATCACAGGCTTCATCAAAATTACCTTTAATACTGAATACGGTCGATAAGATGGTGCTGAAATATTTAACTGTAGAAAGTACGTAACAAGACATCAATATAAGAAAAGAAGGTAATGTACTTACTATAGAGCATTCCCTTCATACCAAGGTTCAATATTCCTCTAAAAACTTTTCAATCGTAATATTAATTTAACCTCTGAAAAAACATTTGTTCAAATAGCCTGTAAGCTATTTGAAGTAATGTCTTTACTTATAGTCCGTTCATTAAGACCAACCGCATTGCTAATTAAAAAATAAAGATCTCTATTCTACCAACGGGACTAATAAAAAATGGGTAAGTTGAAGCATAAAAATTAATAGTATGTACATACATACACATGATTATTTGAAATTTGATTATCTGATTTATACTAAATAATAATACTCAGTTTTTTATTACAGGATATAGATTATAACTTCATAGTGTACTAGGGATATGTTTTTAGAACTCTGTAATACAATTATGGAGAAACAACTCAACCCAACTTCTTTCTGAGTTCCCTTATCTCTTCACACTATAACCCTCTTTGTTTCGTCTTCATTGTAAATTTCTTACTTTCTTAGTATATATATATATATATATATATATATATATATATATATATACCAATTGATTCCTGATATATATATATATTATGGTAGTGTAGCAACTGCACCACGTATAGTCGGCTTGTTAGGTGGTAGTTGTATATCAGGTATATCGAAATGTGCATGATAGAAGTATAAACACGATTAACTAAATGAAAAGCTGATATTTTATTTTTAAATTTTCAAAACAATTGCTATTAGATAAGAGTGTCCTTTGCTTTTCCCTAACCAACTTTTTCCAGCTGTGTCTACAAATCTTACATTATTAATAATTGTAAAACTTACTGCTGTGTTCCAAACTATTATCATTGGATAAGCAACCACCAGATGAAGATGTAAAAGTGATAATTTGACATTTTATTGTGTTTCATATCCATTTCCTATATAAGACCGGTAATAATAGGATACAGTTTTTTTGCAAACCAGTTTAAAAGGAGTATATAAGTTGCACCGTGGATAAGCGTTTAGCTGAATCTGAGGCCAATTAGCTTGATTACATATTATATGTCTTCTTCAATTTAACACCTTTAGATAGAGCATTAGCATCGGGTAGAAGCAAATCGAGAAATGAAGACCAGTCTCAGCCAACAAAGAGTACATCAGCTCACGATCACCAATCGTTCCAAATGTTAATAATCTATGTTACGTGTCTCGCATTAATTGATTTAGTTGCAGGTTCTTTGCATAAGTGGATATATTCGTCATCACCTATTGTATGATAAACGATTTTGGCTTTTCTTTAGAGATACCGCATATACTGTCGTCATAATATGTATTATATATTATATATATATATATATATATATATATATTGCTTATGGTTAGTGGCTATGAAAACCAAAATTTGATTAGTTATATGTGACCAATTAATTATCCACCGTAGGTTTTGAATTACTTTTCATTCATGGTACAGAAGAGTAATTAAAAACACAAATTTATCATACATAGTTAAATACGCTAGAGTCCTAAATGGAGGATTACTATGTATCCTGCTAGTCATTTAAGGATAAACAGCCTATTTTGGAGAATAATTTCAAGGCACGAGCTGTAAAATTTATGCATAGATTTTACAGCCAGATCATTTACTGTTAATATTACATAACATAATTCACCACAATATGTAACGCCAGCACTACATTTATATTATTTTTGCAATAATTCAATCTAGTTTCCTTAAAACATATTCTTCTCTTCTTTGGTCATCTTCAAATTTGTAGGTATATAAAGCACGAAAATTGACGGAAGCGTATGTGACCTTAATTATTTACTCGTCACAAACGCATTATTATGTAGTAGTACGTATAGTGAATTAATGACACAATATGTTAATGTTACCCGAAATATGCAGTCGAGAAAATATTTGACAATATATTGATGAACACAGTCCAGTTGAAACGTTATTAGGTTTTCATTCAGTAATAAACTCTAATACTAAACCCAGTAGATATGTAATTATTGATAAATACATAACAGATTTCATGTAGAAATATATGTGTCTGTATGTATATAACAGATTCATGTTTAGAAAGGGACATAGTAATGAAATTACTCTATCATAATGAAGTTTATTTAGAGATATTTAGGGATTTGTGTAATATCTATCGCTATAGCAGGAAAATTTTAAATTTATATATATGGAATATAATAATTATATCAATAATTACGAATCCCATTTGTTTGTCAACTTGACAGTTCTTCAAAATATAACCCAAAATTCGTTCACTTCTTTCGTAAGTAAGCTTGTCATTTTAACAGAAAGCGAAAAGTTTCTAGTCTGTTTTGAATAATGAAAGAAGTGGAAATCGGTGATTAATTTCAAATACTTAAAAAACAACACAAACGATTAAAGAAAAGCTGCTGAGCTGGGCTTTGTTTACAAGTACTAACGGCCACCGATTACAACTATAGAACAATGGACATCTGATCTTAAACATGGGCGAACCAGTATATTTGACGAACGAGATTGTGGGCGCCCGAAAGGCGCGTGTACTCAAAAAAATATTAAAAGAGTACATGAGATAATTCCAGATTTCAATCGAATTCTGTCTGTATTAAGCGAAGATGAGATGTGACTTGAAAGACTCTTGACGCCAAACACTAATGGCTGATAAAACCTGGATGCACTATTACACACCCGAAATGAAGCAATAATCGCCGCAATGGAATGAGGCTGGCACAGTGATTCTTATTCATTCATTCTTCTTCCTATCCATTATCTTCAAAAAGGGCATATATACCAGCATTTCTCTTAGATCAACTGCACTGTCCTATACAATACAAAGAGCTATACTTAAAAAAGAAACGAATGTTTTTTCTTCAGTATAACGCATGTGTACTTTAACTGCTTCAATGGCAAATTTTATGAAATACCTATCGAAATGCTTCCGGATCGGTTGTTTTTCAAATTTAACCCCCTCCTTTCTGCAAACCTTAAATTTTGGCTCCGTTGCTAGTAACTAGAATCGTGCGAGGAGGAAATCACTAAAATTAACGTATATTTCAAACAGTTTCATAAAGCTTGCTTTTAGAAGGAATGAAAAGACTTGAATATCGGTGAACGAACTAAATGTAATAAATTATGGAGAGAATACATTGAAAAATAAAATAACTTTTTGCATGGAAAGTTTGTGCTTTTTTGTTCACTCTTACTTATTACTCATCTACTCTCTTATCGTAGGTAACAAAATAAGGGACGTTTAGATTACACGAACATGAAAATTAACCTCTTTCCCATTTTATGTATATACGATAAACAAATGATCATTTCAATAGCTCTGAATTATAAAGCATTGCATTATGAGCGATGATACTGATTACTGATCCCTTATTCTCAATAATCGATGGTTAAAAATGTAAAATTAGCAGCGATGTCTAATCTCTTGAATAATATAATATGTTTTGCATAATTATTTAGTTAGGAACAAAATTAGGTCCCTATGGAAATTACCTCTGAGGATTGCTTTGAAATTTTAATGGTAGATTTTGTAGAAAGACATATGTCAATCAAGGGATAGTGTCAGTGTCTATGTTCACAGTCTTACTGTTGCTCAAAGTGGTGCATATAGGTTACAATAATTGTGCTTTCCAATTGGATTTACATCTGGGACTTGTTTGTTCAATAATGTAAGTGCTCTTGTGGAAATATTTTATGAGATGATATAGAAATGTAGATTGTTGCAAGGATTTACTTTAAAGGAAAAATTCTTGAATATCTCTTCGCACGTATAAAATTATTAATCTATTCATTAAGGAATTGTTTTTTTTTAATGAAAAGAGTTTCGTAAATACACTTATGCGAAATTTAATATCAGCGGTTATATATAAAAATCAAAAAACATACAGGTACTGAAATAAATTATGTAAAAGCATTTAAAGGTACAGCATGCGATTCAGATCACTATTGTGAGATAAGACTTTTTGCTATACACATCTGGGAAGCCGCATAATATCAATGTTGGAAGAATAGAAAAAGCTCGATATACAACATGTGAGCTAAAAAACCTTATGCGTGATGGTATGAAATATATATACGTATATCAAAATAAATTAGACGAAAAGCTCATAGAAGGTCCAGACCAAATATTTTAAGAAACGTTCCATAATATAGTAAAAATATTAAGAAATCAACAAAGGAAGTTATTGACACAATGGAAGAGAAAACAAATAAGCAATTAAGGCGGTCCGGGGAAATTGACAGGCAAGTTCAATAAAAGAAAGTATTATATTTAGTTTGACTAAATTATAAAATACAAGAGGATAGGCAAAGATACGTTGAAAAGAAAGACGATGATAGGCGAATAATAATAGAAAGAAATAAACTGCGGTATGAGAAATTTAACGAAATATACACGTACATGGAAGAAAAAAGAAGCACAGAGATATAAAAGTTCGTATACGCAAATATAAAAGAAAAACAGGAAAAGGTGCATACAAACTATAAATCAACAACAATAGGTAAAACATTACAGTAAGCTATAAATAGAGAAGAATACGAATTGAGTTTAGAAGACCATGTGAACATATAAGGAGACAAAATTATTATTATCGAAGAAAGTATTGAAAAGAAAAGAGATAATAGTATTTGTGGTTTGAACGGATGCACACTGAGGTTATGAGAAATGACAGTGAAAAATTGTATCGCATGGTAGCATTAATTTTTAATCAGTATTTAAATACTTATCCTATTCTAGACGATTGGAAAATAGCTTGTGTCTCTTCCATAGATAAATAATGAAGTAGAAAATATTCTAACAACTATCGCGGTATCTCTATGATAAGCGACGCGAGTTGACTATATGGAAGAATTCTGAAAGACTTGATCGAGGAGAAATGTATCTGTTACCAAAGAGGAGAAGAACAAACTGGATTCAGAACTGGAAGATCGTGTACAGGTAATGTATTCTATTTGAAATATATAAATGAAAAGAAGACGTATTAGATTAAGAGGTACACTTAATATTTGGTGATTTTCAGAAGGCATACCCGATAAGTAAGTAAGGAAAGTACTACAAGAATTCCACATAAATCATACGCAAGACTTAAAGCCTTACAAAAAAACTCATATGGTATGGATACGTTCAAAAAATTAAAGATCATAGACTTTCTAAGCAAATAGTGACATGTGGAAGGAATACAGGACTCGTCGAATATCCAGGATCTATAGGAAAGTCAGTTGAGTAAGCGACAAGAATGGAAACTAGGTACCGGACAATATCGACAATTGTTATATATGTATATAAATTTCATGATAAAGAACCTAAACCGAAATGAAGAATTACATATTTATTCGTAAAAGTTAATAATTAGTTGTTCAAAAAAATTATTCTCTTTAAAAAATCGAAAATTGAGAAAGAATATTAAAATTTAACCGTTGAAATCTTTTAATTAAATTGGTTTTATGATTGCTAACATTTGATGAAAAAATGTCAAATACCGAACGTTTTAACGCAATGTTTGAAATATTCCAACACAATTCCTCTGCATATTTGTACCGCTTCATGCAATTCAATGAGACCTGGTTTTATCACTACACATCCAAGATAAAACAATCGTCTTCTAGATAACGGACAAAAACTGGTGCGAATGATTTGAGGAAAGTGAAAATAGTTCCATCTTCTAGGAAAGTAAGGGCTGCTATTTTTTGAAATGCACATGATGCAAAACTCAATGACTATATACCCAGCATTATTGAAAACATTAAATATTCAAATCAAAAACAATCGACCGCATTTAACAAAAAACGTTTTGTTCCAACACGACGATGATCATTTATTATTAATTGCACAAAGAAAAATTCATAATTGGCGTTTAGAATTGCTCCGACATACATTACCCACTTAACTTAGCTCTTGGTGATTTATATTTGTTCCTAAATTTTAAAAAATGCTTAACTAAAAACGAGCTTGAGCTCATTTGGAAATGAATAATTTTAAAAAGAAATTTTATGGAAAAATAAGTACTTATAAATAAAATCGCGTTTTCTTAATCAGGCTGAATTTGTTTCACTCCATCTTAGTACAGAGATTCAATTTTAAGAGTTTTCCTTAATCAATAAGCAGCAACTTCGAGAACATCTTTTTATTTGCTCATGTTGTTGAAAATATCTCGATATTGAATGAATATGTAATGGTCACTCTCTGTGTAGTCAAGTTTTATAAATATTGTTATATGTATTCTACTTATCACAATTTTTAGAAACATATTAGGCTATAAAACATTCCTATTTGACGTAGTCGTGAATACCACTACTCTTATATATACAATTATATTTTTATAATCTCAAGAAATTTATTATAAAATTATTAATTTATGCAGTATACTGATGCCTCATTCTATGTTAAGATAGGAGATCCACACATTGAATGCAATGTTAATATATGGTAACCTACTTATGATCTCTCACCATATCCTATCTGTAACTAAAACTCTGGTTGTATTGCAGTAACCCGAATCAGAACCAGGCGGAAGTAAGAATTTTTCACAATCCATTTGCACCTAATACATTTACATTTAATAATAATAGTTTAAAAATGTGCAATTGCGGTAAATCTAATCCTGGGAACAACGGCACTGAACATGTAAAGGTGTTTCAAATTTCGCGGTTCTTTTAAAGAATAAATAAAACACAATTTGCTTTCACTTTCAAAAACTTTTTATTGGTAATTGAAGAATCAGTTATGACATTTATATGCGAAAAATAATATCTGCCAAACGGCCTCCTCTTGCAGGCTCTTGAGGCTCTATCTCACAAATGACACGAATAATTTCATTTTTCAAAGCAGGAATTGATTGTGTATTGTTTTCATAAACTTCACTTTTCACATAACCACAAAGAAAAAAGTCTAACGGTGTCAAATCACATGATATTACTGGCCAATTAACATCACCGTTTCTTGAGATTACACGTCCAGGAAATTTTTCTCTCAATAAATCAATTGATTCGTGTGCAAAGTGAGGTGTAGTGTCATTCTGTTGAAACCATATATCCTCTAGATTAATATTCATTAATTCAGGCCACAAAAATTTATCATCCGACGATATCGATCACCATTGACAGTTACAGTTACAGCTTCACCAGCAGCATTTTCAAAGAAGTAAGGTACAATTACATCACCTGACCATAATGCACACCAAACAGTAACACGCTTAGGATGCGTAGGTTTCTCATGAATAATTCGTGGATTTCCCTCACCCCAGAAACGTCAATTTTGTTTATTAACGTAGACACCAAGTTCAAAATGTGCCTCATTGGAAATCATTATTTTTTAAGAAAAATCAGCTGGTTGTTCATTAATGAAATTGACAGATGAACGACGTTTTAGATAATCTAATGGCTTCAGTTCCTGTGTTATTTGAACCTTATATCCCTTCACAGGTAAAATACGTCATGCTGTTCATCCACTAAGTCCAAGTTGTTGTAAACGTCCTCTAATGTATATTTCAGGATCTGCAGCAACACTTTCACGCACCAAACCAATATTTTCTTTTAAACGACGACTGCGACTGTATTTTTCACTTTTTTGACCTTCCACAGCACCGATTTCTTGAAATTTTTTAATAATTCGACAAATAGTGCTTTCAGTTGAACGATTATGTAAACCATAAAATTCACGTAATTTTCTAAAAACTCTTTCCACAGAACGCTGATTTTCATAAAATAATTCAACAATTCGAACGCGTTGCTGTACCGTGTACGAAGCCATTTTTATAAATGTCATACATCACACTTTTTAAATGCTCACATACCCAGACAAATTCTGTGCGCCATCTATATTTTATATATTCTTAAAAAAAAAAACAGGCAATTTGAAACACTCTTTATTTAAAACTAGAGAATACAAATATTTGCTAAGAAATTGTAAAAATAAAAATCAAATTACAAGACAAACTTCAGGTGATATCAGGCAAATATGTAACAAGTGTGGAAAATGTACATAAATAAAAATTACTTACTTTCTTGCTAATTTAGTATTTACCACACTCCTACACGATAAAATGAAAAAACCACCACTAGTATTTATTATACGGTCTTTTAGTATATTAATATATAAATATTATATTATTTAAGTATTTTCCTCTACAAAAATGACGAAAAGAAACTGTACTAACATCAGTAATTGCGTCGTCGAATTTTGTACGCACGACTAAATTACGTGCTCTGAACGTGTCGCATCGGCTTAAATGGCTTCTCGAGGCGAGTAAAGGGCGAACAAATTCAATACATTTTTGGACGATATAACCCAATAGAATGTACCCGATAAATGATTCTATAGACTACACCAATTTGATATTTAAATTATGGTATAAGAAAGAACTGATACTTAAGAAATTGATATAAAATATTTGTCCAAATAAATAATGAGACATCTTGGTCGATATAGTGTAATGAGCAAATAATTGATGTAAATTCATGCACTTTCATATTCACGTAAACAACTTGGGAACTTAGGGTCCTAATACAGTGTTGCATAGAAATAATTGGCATAATAATTTTGAGTGAAGTATGAATAGAGTATACTATTTAAAAGAATTATTAAGATGATCGATTCATTAATCAATTAAGTTGTCATTATCATCAGATAATTAATCACAGTGTTGCACCTGAAATGACGGCAAAACCCACACACAGACAAAGTCGGTACTGGTCTTATACTGTCGAAAGTTAAACACATACTTTGCATGTTATATTAAGACATTGTCGTAGTGTGTGTGGCCTTAGCGTCAAAACACATTCAAATAGAAATTAATATTATTACTACGACACGATTTCAACAGAAAATTATTGCATGCGCTACGAGAATTGTCATTCAAAATTGGGTCGTAAATATTATTAGGTTGCGAAATGCTGCACTATTACTATCAGCTACTAATTTATGCTATGAATGACTACAAACATAATGTATGTACAATTTCAAGAATAGTAACGCATATCTTTTAGTTCCTAGTTCTCTAGTTCCTTTCAGAATGTTATAAATCAATCAGAAAATAATGTTGAATGAATTCTTTATCTTTGTTAAAAAAAAAATTGCTCCTTATCTTGAAGTTCTCGTGATTTAGTTCGTTAAATATTTGAAATTTTTTCGTAGAAATAAATTATTTCACATTTCTTAAGTGTTCGTCTTGTCCTTGTCCTATACGTGACTTTATCTTTATTAAACTACTTATTAGATAACCTAACTTATGAAAACATGACATTTGTAGTTTGTTGAATTAAAAGATTCTCTTTTGTCAAGTTAGTAACTTAGCAAAGTCGAAGAACCCTTTTAGTAACCCGCGATAGGAACCTATGGAGTGTCAACGCCAATGGCTTGGCAAAAGATGGAATGTTAACTGCGACGGGTGTAAATAAATTTCTAAACCGTTTTCTTACGTTGGAATATACAGGAGCTACAATTAAATGTGCTGTTTGTAAAAGTACTTTGTCGTAAAGCTATGCTACTGAAGACCCGGAAGTTTGTCTAACATTACTTATTAGGTAACTGTAGAGTTTATTCGCCATAACTTTTATATAAAGGGTGTTTCAAATTGCGCGGCTTTTTTAAGAATAAATAAAATATAGGTGCCGCACTGAATTCGTCTGGGTATGTGGGCATTTAAAGTGCTGCGATGTATGACATTTATAAAAATGGCTTCGTACACGGTACAACAACGTGTTCAAATTGTTCAACTATTTTATGAAAATCAGCGTTCTGTGAAAAGAGTTTTTAGTAAATTACGCGAATTTTATGGTTACATAATCGTCCATCTGAAAGCACTATTGGTCGAATTATTAAAAAATTTCACGAGACCGGTTCCGTGGAAGATCGAAAAAGTGAAAAATACAGTCGCAATGGTCGTTCACAAGAAAATATTGGTTTGGTTGGTGAAAGTGTTGCCGAAGATCCTGAAATGTCTATTAGACGACGTTCACAACAACTTGGACTTAGTGGATCAACAACATGGCGTATTTTACACAAGGATTTAGCTCTGAAGGCATACAAGGTTGAAATAACACAGGAACTGAAGCCATTAGATCATTTAAAACGTCGTTTATTTGTCAATTTTATCAATGAACAACCAGCTGATTTTTCTCAAAAAATAATGTTTTCCGATGAAGCACATTTTGAACTTGGTGGCTATGTTAATGAACAAAATTGCCGTATTTGGGGTGAGGAAAATCCACGAATTTTATATGAGAAACTTATGCATCCTAAACGAGTGACTGTTTGGTGTGCATTATGTGGTGTAATTCCACCTTACTTCCTTGAAAATGCTGTAACTGTCGATGGTGATCGATATCGGCGGATGATAACCGAATTTTTGTGGCCTAAATTAGTGAATTTTGATCTAGAGGATATGTTGTTTCAACTGGATGACGCTACACCTCATTTTGCACACGAATCAATTGATTTATTGAGAGAAAAATTTCCTGGACGTGTAATCTCAAGAAACGGTGATGTTAATCGGCCACCAAAATCATGTAATTTGACACCGTTGGACTATTTTCTTTAGAGTTATGTGAAAAGTCAGCTTTATAAAAATAATCCACAATCAATTCCTGCTTTGAAAGATGAAATTATTCATGTCATTGGTGAGATTAGAGCCTTAATTATGTCAAAATTTCATTGAAAATTTTAATAAAAGAGTGGACGTCTGTGGAGTTGCAAGAGGAGGCCATTTGGCAGATATTATTTTTCGCATATAAACGTCAAAACTGATATTTCAAATACCCAATAAAAAGTTTTTGAAAGTGAATGCAAATTATGTGTTTTATTTATTCCTTAAAAAAACCGCGAAACACCCTTTATTTATTACAATATTAAGATGTACTTAAATTACACTCAATTGTAGAATTTGAAATCATATAAACGTCGAAATATAGTTTTAAGCAATACATATATTGCAAAAGGAATATATGCACATATATTCCGGCTGTTGTGGTTTTGAGTTTTCTGGAAATTTCTAATTTTTGCGTACACGGTAAAAGCAATGATTTCTTTGTTAAAGATTGGCTATTTAGGCTTTCTCGAATAATATTATATTATTTGTGGATACTTCACCTCTCTAAAATTTTATTGATATAATTTCTTTATAAATGTTAATTTCAATTTAGTAAAATTATGTCGATTTTCTATTTATTTTAATGTATTAACTTTCATTTAATTTGAATATTAACCAACCTTTTGGTTTATTACTTACTACGAAGAGAACAAAACATCCGCACTGATGTTTATTCGCACGGGATTTATAAATAATTCTTTTCCGAAATACTTTCTAGTATAGTATTTACTCTCGTAAATTATATAGTTACATGAGTGGCTTACGATTGGTTGCAAACGCCAATTTACTTTCTCAAACGTACTAACTAAACTATTTAGTGGTACTAATTGTGGTTAGAATTCCTTTTGAGGTGGTACTAATGATTACAGTGTGTGGATAATGAAGTATTAAACATGAAGCTAACGGGATTATGTTGTCCAACAGTATTATAAACCCTTGATTAAAAACTAAATATCTTAAGATAAAATTTGATTGAGCCCCTTTAACATCAATTTCATGATTGCCTGTATGTCTGTATGTAATTTAAATGTAAAATCATGGATTACATATTTTTATTGAATTAGTGAAGTTTATCACAAATTCGATTTTATAGAATTAATTTTCTAAATTACTTCGAATTTCTTAACATATCATTAACATTTTGAGTGACAGCAATCGTTTCTGAAAGTGCCTTCTGTGATAACACCAACTTTTTATCGCATAAGTCATACGCATTCTAAGAAATTACCTTAGCGGTCATAGCCTTTGATTTTGTATACGTTATTTACATTACTTTATGTCCTAAACATAATTTAAAATTTTTATTAATAAAACGATCTTAATTTTAACCATTCGTTTTGTTTGAAGATAATAAATGTTATATGTATTAATAAAAGTCAGTAAATAAGTCTTTTTATATAGAAAGATACGGAATATAACCAAAATTTATTCTTTAGTGTGGTAAGTTTTAAAACATTGAGCTGGACCGTTTCCAATTCTACAATCCTCACACCAATACCGTGAGTTTTTGCGTATACCGCTTTCGTAACAAATTACATACCTCTTTGTTGGTTTTTGTTTTTTCATAGGTCGTATAACTGACGGAAAATGTCTGGAAGTGTTTTGGTTGGCGTAATCTTCTTATATTATTTTCTTTTTTATCTCCGTATTTATCTATAAAATTTTCCGTTAAATCTAAGATGAAATTGATACGCTTGTCTTTTGTCTCCGAAGGGTTTAATAATATTGTAACCATTAAAAACCGTTACGTCTAGAAAATGTTGGAAGATTTTTTCATTCTCTTTCTCTCAATCGACAAAAATATAAATTACTATCAACTAAATTGACACCACTCATATTTGAAATATAACCAACAATAACTGAAAGTGTTTTAATAATACCTCTTTTACTAATAACGTTTGTGTGAGCTCATCACGAACATTATTTCTCGTTAAAATTTCTCTTTTATAATACAAATTCTGTATCGTTTATTTTCGTCTAAATATAGCAATATGAATTTTCTTAGTTCTGCATATTTATAGTTACGGTTTACGGATGAAGTAATTCTAATACAATACAGTTCGAGCTCTAGTAGATTCACCATGATAGATTTTCATATTTTCACACATTGTCTCGCTTCCTGTACATGTTATGAAATTGTACAAATACTCTATTTCACTTTCACTGGTAAAAATATATTTTCATTCCAAATCTTTGTCGCTTTGATGATATGTAGTTTTGCCAGGATAGTCTTGCCTTGCAGCAAATAGAGGTTTTTGCTTTGGAATGTATATGGCCATAAATTTTTCTTTCAAACTGTCAAGAATACGTTTAATTTTATTCAATTTACCTGAGGTTGTTCAATAATATCCTTCGTTGTTTTTGTTCTAATTAAAAACGTCATTTTATCTTCAAAATAAATACTTTGCGGGTAGAAAGCTTCAACGGGCAACGATGATAAAGCTGATGTAGATTGAGGGCTCTTAATTCTGGCACTGCATACTTTGGATCATCTCTAGTCCAATTGTGTCGAGACGGTAGATATTGTGTCGTGTAATAAACGTAATTTCAAATGCCCAAGTTCGTTTTTTTATTTAAATTCTACGGACTTTTAAGGCCATCTTCATATTTTATCCACTTTGAGAAATGGTAAGTCAATCATACTACACACTTATTTGAGTTCTCATAATGTATTATCAAATTAAGGAAGAATTTATGCTCATTGTCGTAGTATAGCTTGGTACCCAAACTAATGTGTTTACAGAGAAAGAGAGAAATAAAAAATTTTTTCAGAAGAAGGCAGTGCACAGTAATGTTGATTGTACAAGTTTAGCAAAAACTCTAAAATATTTTTAATGTATTTTACGTTAGTAACGGGTACGAAAATTTCTTAACTTCTCCCAAGAAATTACTTAAAATCCAGAACACCGATAATGATTAAATTTGATTTAGAATCATGTTTCATTATGTAGGGTTTTAATAAACTTTGCCTCTTTTGTAATTCAAATTAAATATTGTGAATGGCAGAAGCGTATAAGAAAAGTACGCTTTTTAAGTTATACTTGAACAGCACAGGCTTTTCTTTCTTTCGCTAAACAGATCGTTAGATATAGACTTCTACATTTGATTTAATGTAATTAAATTTTTTAAAAGGGAAGTTTTCGCAGGAAATTCACAACGAATTTAATACATTTAAAATTTTTGCAAAACATAACACTTCTCTTTATTACAATGGACGCGTTTGTACTCTTCTTTCGTTTCTCCGATTTCAATCTTTTTTGCCTTCCTTTTTTTCTTGCGCTCCAACCCTGCCTCCACTTCCACCACAGTATTGCCAAAGTTCGGGTTCCTATAGCTCCCACTTAATTGAAAGCTTTCGCATTTGTACGCGGTCTGTATTTTAAAACTTTAACAGGAGACAAGGGAAATTAGGCTTTGGAAATTTGATTTCATCAGATATGCAACGACGACGTGTTTTCCTCTACGTCCGCAATCTACATTCTGCATCTACATTCGCTTATTCTCTCTTAAAACTGTCTGCTTCATAAACCTTCATCACACTTAGGCACTCATTTTAACTCGAAACTGTGAATTTTCCGACGCCACTTTCGTTATTTTTCTTGTTTGTTTTTATAATTTGCTTCAATGTATGAATACAACTTTACCGCTTGAGTTTGCATAGTATATACATATGTATACACC
This sequence comes from Dermolepida albohirtum, assembly GCA_031893035.1. Classification (NCBI taxonomy): domain Eukaryota; kingdom Metazoa; phylum Arthropoda; class Insecta; order Coleoptera; family Scarabaeidae; genus Dermolepida; species Dermolepida albohirtum. The sequence continues at coordinate 313,895 of JAVIWB010003149.1, forward strand.
ATAGTATTATTTATGCTCTTTTTCAGAAATTAACAGTTGACGAATGCGTTTATTTTGTTGTAAATAAGTATATTCGTGTTTGTTTCTATTCTCCTGTAAATTAACTAAAATTAATATTTATAATACAAAAATTATATATATAGGAATTTGTTTGATTTTTCTATGAAGGGGAAGCTAATAGAGTCCTTGGTAATAGCTATCTAAATTTAAAAGCTTTTAGCTATTTCTGTGCAATGGCAAATAATGCACGATAGTTTATATATAGGCTTGAGTAAATGGATTTAGCACAAGAAATAGTTCGATTATCGATCAATTGTAAAATCTATGAAACGTATACGTGTAAAATAAACACAAATGCCGTCAATTTGGCCTGTAAACTTTCGCGATAGTTATATACTGTACACAGCTGCTTCGCTTACCGACGTTTCGTTCGCTCCTTCAGTGACATCCTCACATCTGTTGTCAATCTTCTCATTGTTGGAAATGTCCTGGATCATGAGAGCATTTTGTTGGTTCCTATAGGAAACTACGCTTCGTTTAAAAGGTAGTCATCATTGCGGCTCCGATCAGATTTCTAAGAAAAATATTGGTTGCAAGATAGACTTTGGACAGAATTAAATTGAATTTAGTATCCGGTTTTCAACCTGTACTCAGCAGTGTAGCGTCTCTGAACAATATTCGTTTGGAGCAACGCGAATGGTTTGTGTGACCAATGTATATATTAGTACACGAGCATAGCATTCTTTAAACACTAGGAATTTTTAAATAGTTATGACTCTTAACTGAGAGGAAATCAGGTGGCGTGGAGTATGATTTGAAAATGGTTTTCATGTTGTGGTTTAAAAGGACTGATATATTTAGTGGTACATTGGATATATGATAAATAAGTATTGGAAATAGAAATGAGTTAGTAAATAGAAGTGGACCATCTTGGGTTAAGGTGTTAGTTAATGGTGTGATAGATGGGACAACCATCTAGTGAGTTACAACGTCGACATATTCGTGAAACCCCTAGATTATCTATACTATTGGATTGCTTCTATATCGAAGACGGTAAACCCTTCTGATTTACAAAATTTCTTAGTAAATAAGAAATATTTCCAGCAAAATAATTATTACAGATATTAACTGATATTTAATCACTTAGTTTAGTTAATTAGGTTTAGATATGAAGAAAACTCTTTGGATTAGGAAGGTTATGTTTTTGTAGTGGATGATGATAAAAATGTGTGTTTAGGTATGTGCATGTTAGTCATAAACAGAATGTCCTAGTGAACCATGAGCACGATGGTGGCTGTGACATCTAGAAAAGGGCGAGAATCCTCCGACTCAGCAGTTACAGTGAAGTCAAGAGGACTCTGTTAGGAATTTAGTAGAGGAAGAAAATTGTTCAAGAAATTGCGCCCATGTAATGACCAACACTTTTATTTTTGATTATGTGAACAAAGAAGTTGTTGTTTAAACACCCCAATGAAAATATTATCGACGACAGGAGAAATTGCTATATTTTCCTATTAGCAGTCAGGGAATTGAAAATAAGAGAACAGACGGGTTTTCGCTATTGTGGCTATGTTATTTTTCTAGTTATGAGAAACTAAGATCTTATGGATTATTTGTATGACGTCATGTAACTTTTATAAACAGAGATTCGACATCAAATTTACAACTAAATCCTAAGTATTGTTTTTTCAATTTATTTGTGAAAGTGAGGACATTTTCAAAATATTTAGATGGTTTATAAGTAGGACCGTTTAAAATACTCATACAAGTAATAGATTTTGGATAAAATCCTAAGACGTGGCAATTGCAAAAATGTGTTTAAATCTTCGGGGTAGCATTGAATATTTTTAGCTACCTTTGGTTTTTACGAATTGTATTATACGATAGCCGTGACCGAATCAGCTCAAATCTGAAGAAAATTTAAGTTAATAAAACCGAAATGTCATGATAAGTAAGTGCCCACTTGCAAAGAATTCAATTTTTTAACAATACTGTTTCCAAGTTAATATTATTATAATTTTTTTATTTCTTCTACTCTCACAATTAAGTTCAAGAAATTGAAAATTTATTGTTAAATAAAAGAGAAAGCAGTTTGCGTAAAGAATGCATGTAAGTCGTAGATTTTTAAAATTGTTAAAAGACACCTACCTACTGATTTGGTGGCTAATAATAAAATAACAGGAGGGCCAAGCAAAATAATAGAAGGTTATTATCAATATTTGCGATTGATATTCTTGCGAAATAGTACAATATTATTTAAAAAATTAACAGATCTTCGTAGATCGACAGGCGTTTCTGTGCATTCTTCTATCGTTCGGCGACATTAATTAAACTGGGACTACAGGTCGTATTTGCAAGAAAGAGGCTATTGTACATATAATGGTAATAAACAGAAATGGTTGGAATATGCACAAATTCATTTCCATTGGACAAGAGACAAGTAGAAACAAAGGGAAATAATATGTTCGCAGATGATTCGAAGAAGCGTATAACCTATCATGTAAACGGTGAACAATAATACATGGAGGAGTTGACACATTAAGATAACTACAAAATTAACATCAACGAAATATTATATTTTGCAGCATGTTAGCGATCCTAGACATACTGCTTGGATCGTTAAAAATTATCTAAATGAAATTAAACACCAAGGAGTGGTCAGACTAAAGTTTTTTGGTCTGGCGACTACAAAATCCAAACTTAAATATTATCGAACTTGTGTGGGATTATTTAGGTATCGCCAAGCAGAAAAGATCGCAGACTAATGCTAATGAACATTTTGATATCCTTTTGGAAAAATTAAATAACTTTCTACAAGAATTTCTGACAAAACTTTTAGACAGTTCAGCCAAACGAGTGAGAAGTGTAATGTCTGCTGAAGGCGGTCATTCTAAATAGTAGTATTATTATCTGTATTAATAATATTTTTTAGTTATATACCTATATCTTTCTGATATTATTAATAGAAAAAGAAATTACTATGTAGAAGATAATTTCTTTTAGTTAGTTTTTCTGAAAATCATGCAAAATGATAAATTTTCTATGATGGTTATTTACTTATAATTCTTTCTCTTATATTTTGAATAACTACATGAATACCAGCATATAGTAGATGCACACTTAATACACTCTATCAATATTTGACAACGTTATTACTGATATTTTATCTCGGACCGACTCATGTCACAAATAACGGTTAGCAACAGTATATATGTATGTATAAACAGCTTTCTTATACTATTACTAATATCTTCTGAAACGTGCATCAATCGAATTATTACTTGAGGGGTACTAGTATCACCCAAAGCTACAAAAAAGTGCCACCAGAAGATAAAAAATGAATTTCCGTCAAAACGTTATCACATAATTATGTGTACTACAATATTATGCACGAATCAAATTATTTAGTAATTTCCATAGATTCATAAACAACTGAGTTAGCCTGCACCTATAATTCTATATGCAGTATGCAGTATTTTTTTTTACTATTATGCTAAACTATATAGTTTCTTTTTTAATATTTTTCTAAGTAAATGGTATTTCCACTAACTTAAGAATTTCAAAATGCCCACTGTATGATAAAATGTAAATAATAATAAACAGTTTTTTATATGTTACATTCGTATATGTTGGATTTGCACTATACAAGCCCTTTACATTCATAAACTTATTCAAAATTAATTCATTCCAACAACAATATTTTTATTTAATTATTCTGTTACTTTCCTTTAAGGTTTATGCACAATTATAATGATTTCAACTAATCTTACCGATATTCTTCTATCAAATCTATATTAATATATTATGTCTAAGTTAATTTCAAATGAATATGTTTTAGGTTCTTATGCGATACATGTGGCAATGCACAAGAATAATTTAATTTACATAACAAACATTACAATAGATGGATTTATTACTTTCTTATTGAGACATATTTTTCAAGGCATACTTTTCAAGTAAGTACCTAGTTTGCATTTATTAATACGTTCTCATAGGTGTGATTTGACAAGATGTGTACAAAGTTTTGTCACATTTAACGTGGTTGATAAGTGAATAAGGTAATTAATTCCTCTCATAAACTATTCAAATATATCTATCCCTGTAATATTATAACAATATACGGTGCATTCATTTTACCTCGCTACGAAAACTGTACCACATTATAGTCGGGTCTTGCTGCCGAATACCGATCAGAATGTAAAGTGGTGGGGCGCGAGTCATTTGAATCACGACTATAACTGACTACTGATCGTACTAGCTACAGCCCTACCACTAATTTGACTGTAGGCATATAGATATCGTATTAACGATCATTCGTGGTTTGCTTTTGGGAGAATGTGCTACCGTAAGACCTTTAAATTTAAATATATTTTTAATTATATTACTTTGATAATGTATACATTGGAAGAAAAAATTCAAATGATAACATGTGCTTTGAAAGGTAATTCTTTACCAGCGCCTTTTCTCTGAAAAGTATGTAGATCGCCCCTTACCTGCATTAACAACAATATCATTAGTAGTTAAAAAGTTTAAATCAGAAGGTTGCACTTTGGGATGTAAATGTCATAAAACACGGAGAATAAATAACGATAAAGAAATGCAGGAAGTCAATGTGTGCGCAATGGTCGAAGAAAATTCCAATATTACTATATCTAAAATATCAGAAGAGATAGGTATTAGCGTGGGTAAAGTTCATAAGATATTAAAGAAAAATAAATACACATCCTATAAATACCAAACTCATCAGGAAATTTTTCTTGCTGATCAACACCGCAGAATGAAATTTTGTGAAACTGTAATAGAACATGTAAATGCGAATGAACACTTCATTTAGACTATCGTGTTTACCCATGAATCCACGTTTCTGTTGCACGACATTGTCCCTACTTTGAGAACTATTATTTCCAATTTAGAGAACCTATGGTTCCAGCATGATGGTTGTCTGGCCCATGGAACTAGAATTGTGAATGAATATTTAAATAATATATTCCCCCAAAGAGTTATATCTAATAGTGGTACAATTCGCTGGCCACTAAGGTCGCCAGACTTAGCCCCTAATGACTTTTTTTATGGGGTTACATAAAATTAAAGTTATATGGGCATCAAGACGAAAGGGCTAATAATTTGGAAGAATTACGGGTTAATATCGAACACCAATTCCAAATTATTAATCCTCTTGCACTGGCCAATGTTCGAAATGAATTTTATAATAGATTTGGGTGCTGTTTAGCACAAGCAGGAGGAACATTTGAGAATTTAATTAATTGAATTTATTTTCTGTATTTAAAAAGTATTTTATAAGTTTTGGCAAGTTATATTTATTTTCTGTTTAAAGAGTAGTTTTTAAGTTCCGAGAAGTTATTTTATTTTTTAGCTTCTTTAAGAGTTCTTTTTTAATTTTTAAACGTTTTATTAGAAAACGTCTTTTAGTTCAATGCGAAACTTATTGTAAAAATACCTAATTGTCCAGTTAAAAGTAATTATAATTTATTAATTTTTGGACGTAAACAATTTGGACAGTCAGTGATAGACTAGTTAATCTGTAATTTGCAGTCAGTCGTTGTTGTGATTCGACTGACTCGCGCCCCACCACTTTACATTCTGATCGGCATTCAGTATCTAGACCCGAATATAATATGATACGGCGTTTATATATATATATATATATATATATATATATATATATATATATATATATAAGAAATGCTGGTTTTCGGGTTTCTTCCGCGTTGTAGAAATTCCTTGGCTCTAGTACTAACCGTTGGCTTCCCGACGCTTCAATGCTGTTTGTAACATATTCTTCTGAAACCTATATTATTCGGACTGCGTTGCGCTGGTATGTACAATCCATTTATATGCACAACCTGTCGGGGCGGGACAGTTGTAACTCCCGACTGGCACGATGAGTTGATTTTGAAATATTACATTGGAAAGCAGTTTGAATTCGTGCAACATTTTCTTCAGAAACACGAGGGTGGCCAGGACTGTTTCCTTTACATACACAGCCTGTATCTACAAACTGTCGATACCATCTGCGAATGTTCTACCTATTCGGAGAATCAATTTGGTAGCCCAACCTGAAACGTCTTAGCATTGTAGTCACAGAATTTCACTTCGCAAACTCGAGAACGCAAAGTGATTTCTGCTGCTGAGTAGCCATTTTAAACATATGACGGTTACCAAGAAAAACAGAAGACAACTGACATCTAGCGGCTATTAAATAAACTAGGCATTGCATTTGTTTCTCCAATAGCCGAGCCGAGCATAGCGATTGATAGTTTGGACAAAGTAATACTTTGTAATACGTATATTCTTTCTGAAACACACTGTATATATATATATATATATATATATATATATATATATATATATATATACTTATATACATACTTTAATTACACTCTCTTCTTAAATAAAATTTTAAATTGATCAAAATATAATCACTTCGAAATGTAAACTGAGGAAGTTTGTCCTTAATGAAACCTTTGCAATCATTCTGCGCAGATTTTGTTTTCATGTATGTTAAAGAAGTTATAGGCAACATTTTTAAATAATAATGAAAGTAAACTTATCCAACTAATTCAACTAAAATGAACTGATAAACTTTCTTTTAAAATTTTAACGAATGAAAGTATGCGACACCTAAGACCACAAACGCAAACAGAACGAATACATATTTAATTTGAAAGTATAATCGTGAACTAAATAATGTAAAAAATATATATCGTGAAACGGTAGCTGTATGATTATATATCTATTGTTACATGTGAAGTCTGATTGATCTACCAAATTTAATTTAGTGAATTCTTTATGCCCTCTACTGCTTTTACTAATCTGGAAAATCGTTCATTTTTAACGTTCGTAGTCACGCAAATTATGTTCTACCATGTCCAATTTAATAGGTAATATTTTCGCAAGTTTGTAGAATATGTAAACGGAATAGATGTGATTGAATGATGTTTTCATATAAAAAAAATAAGAAAAACAAGAAAATATAAAAACTTGTGTTTATTTTTAACCTGTGGATGATTTCATAATAAAATATGTAAAACTGCTGCTTGAATCTGTTAATACAATATTTTATTTAAAAATCAAGCTTCACTTTAGTTTTTTGTAAAATTTAACTTAGGTAACTGCTATGTTATACAATACTTGTAGAAATACTTATTTCAAGATAATTGCATAAATATATTGATGTTACAAACAAATGTAACAAAGTATCAAAGACTTTCACTAGAATATGTACTGGGGATATTTCCGAATTTCTAGAGACTTTACTGTACTATCTTCTTATGGGCTTTCGCACTGGAACCGTGTCGCTGGTATAACTGCCGACATTTTGTACCCACTCATATGGGATATCTTCAGGGCTCAACTACTGCTACTGTTTGTTGCACTGAAACTTTACTGTATTTTTTTTATTTGATAAAAATTACGTATTACACGTAGTTTTTCACCTAATTGAATGTAGTTATAGCAATGCGAAACAAGTTTCTCTAAAATATATTCAAAAGATTTTTTTTTGAAGTTCATCTAATTACCACAAGTTTTTATGTAAGCTTTGAAATCGAACAGTCTGTAGTGGCTTATTCAAATTTGGAAATAGAAGATAAGCCAGATTTGGTGAATAAAGTGCATATTGAAGCAATTCCCAGAGCAATTCGTTTAAAACATTTTTAGTTTTTCGTGGGGTATGAGATATTGCTTTGTCCTTTTGTGGTAATGGACACCCATGTAACTCCTAAGCTTGTTTTTTCCAAACCCTCTAGCGTAATGACCCTGATGAAAGGTTAGAATAATATTCTGCGTTAATTAATACCATTTTATAGATAATCTATAAAAATATCCCCTTGCAATCCTAGAATATTACTTTTCCAATCGACGGAATTGCACGCACTTGAAGTGGATGCCCTTCTTCTGGTTTGTGCCAAATTTTGGACTTATTTTCGTCTCCGGATTGAGTGCTTCATTGGAAGCTTTTAGTCGCTGCCAAAATTCGTCGCCTTATCCGGATGAAAGCCCTTAAAGTTAGCAACCTGTGTCAGAACTGTTGGATTTCTGTTCTGGGCTCAACAGCCTTAATAATCAGCGAGCTGAAACATTATTTACTTTCATATATTCGCGTAAAATTTCTTTTACCAAACGTGTACCTCTTTCTACACTGACACTAATTTCATGAATAATTATCGTCTTATCATCTTTGAGTGGATTCTACACCCCAGCCACGCTCTTGCATTTACAGAGGTACTCGGGTGTTTTTCACTGCCCAAATCGTGTTCTAGTGGTGTTCTGTCAACGACTAGCCCTTAGATGTACAGTACTTGTGCATTCTGAAGAACCTGCCACAGCAGCTTACAGATATTAAGCCGTTATTGAAAGCATGTGCCAATGTTCCAAAGACATCGATACAGAAATACGTCTCTATCAGTCAAGTAATTGACGTATTATAAATTGAACAACATTGCATGGGATAGCTGCGTAAATGTATCAAGACTTGTCATTATGCAATACCGTACCTATAACATTTACGCAATTGAACTAGAGTGTAATTTCTAGAGTTTTAGAAATATACCTAGTATAGACAAATTAAAATTAAGTGCAATAAACTATAAATAATAGAATAAGTTATAAACTCGACAGTTTCTACTATCTCTGTGGTGAATTTATAATTCATCAATACGTGAAAAAAATTTCGTTTTTTATAGGAAGAGTATTTACCATTTACTTGAATTTTAATATTCTAGAATAATCGCGACATAAAATATAAAAACCAACAAGTATTTAATATTACGCGCCCGATAGTTTCCAATGTTATGAAATTATTACTGCTATTTTGACAAAAAAAAAAACGACGCTCTAGGATTTGTAAATATCGAAGATAGTTATTTTAGGATACGCGAAACTAGTAGCCTAGTTTGTAATTTTGCAGACTACACTACCTTTTTTCTCCCTCGACAGCGTAGTAGATAATTGTTGAATTCTAGTTTTAATTAAGTCTCGATTGTGTGTCATATTGCCAAGTTAATTGTCAATTGCAATTATTTTAAATGATGAAATTCCAATTATCGTACATTTGATTGAAATGAAATTACATTGTAACTAAGAGAAAATAATTTGTCAAAGAAATAATTTATTATTACTTCAATATAAGTGTAATTACGCCTAAATTTATTACACACGCCATGACAGTAAAATGAAACTTATTATTTGAGAATGACATTACAAATCTAAAATATGGAATGGTAATTTAAACGCTAATATTATCGCTTTCAACTATGGCGGTCTGAAATCGAACTAAAACAAAACCTAATTAAAATAATTTAAGTTAAATGAATTAAATTAAAAGAAGACTGAAATGAATTTTTTATTGCGCCAAATTTGGTAAATAATACAAAATTAATAACTTCATAATAAACATTCAACGATATCACTTTTGCATAAAGAAATATCTCAAAGACAAATGAGTTTCAAGAATCTGTTATAGGCCAGAAAATACTGGGCGTAAGACGACTGAAGATAGGTATAATTCCCGCGGAAAATATTCAGGGAAATAGTGCCGAATGTTGAGAAAGATTTCTGGAAGATTCTTTTTTTGTGAAAAAATCAATAATGTTGGAAGTGGCTAAATAGTAATTATTCTGTCACCGGCAATATTAAAAAGACACAAAATATTATTTCGACACACAAGTGTCGATATGATATTGATAGCGCAAAATACTTTAAAATACTAGGCAACACAAAGCATACCAGGTAAGCCCTATAATATGATAGAGACTAAGCGAAATTGTCTTTGTTAGTAGGTAATTAATCGGGTGATTGATAGTAAAGATTTTCTGTATGAAGTTTTGAACGCAATCTCGTATTTAAAAGTATTATTAATAAAAGGAAAATTCGAGTTTATTTAATGCGCAGGGCTTTTTGGAAAATTCCAAAAATTTTCAATTGAATAGCACAAATAGTGTCTGAAAAGAAGCATTTTTGATTTTAGAATCGATAAATATAAATATATCGAGGGAAGTAATGAGTACGGACTATTTTTAGGAAGTCACTGACGAAAGGGCAACGCGGTGGTGGGGTTAAAATGCAGCTTGAACTATTCGACATTCTATGCAGTTTCATTCGCCATAAATTCATGGCCGATGCAACAACGAGTCTATTGTGTTAAGGCATTATATCTCTCGGAGTCTATGATAGCAGTGCAGAGACACTTTCAGCTTACACATAATGTTCGTAGATGGAGTAGAATTTTTTCGCGTAATGTAATTTTAAAATATTTAGATTGCTTGTTTAATGAGAGAGCAACTATACGAAATGCATACATCGGTTCGGTAAGAACTATGCGTACTCTAAAGAATGTTTAATGGGAACGGCAAGCTGTAAAAAGTTCTAATCGTTCAGCAAGGCATCAGGCGGCAACATTTAACATCTTAAGAAGAAGATTTTGCCGGATTTTACACCAGGAACTTCGATTTCACTCGAATAAAAAATTGCGCAGAAAATTCTATTACCAGACTGACACGCTGAAAGGCAATTTTGTTCACAATTTATTGGTTTACCGAACAACGAAACAAATATTTTAAGTAATCTCTTAATATCTAGTGGGGCACATTTTCACCTACCATGATACGTTAACAAATAAAATTACCGATACTGGTCTGACGAACAGCCTGAAGAAATTCACATATGCCCACTTTATTCCTTTAAAGTGATCGGTGTAACACCAGTTTGAACACTGGGTGCATCCTTTTTTGAAGAAAATCAACGTATACATTTTTACCTGCTAAGTTGCAACGACTTGGAATAGAAAATAACAATGTATGATTCTAACAAGATGAAGCTACAAGACATACTGTACGAAATTGCATGACAACTTTAGGAACCATATTTCTTGTACGGCGATTTCACCATTTGGCGATGTGAACTGACCATTCATCAAGCTGTAATCACTAATTCTTTTCTATGAAGATATTTAAAGTCTAAAATCCATGTGAAGAAAGCGCATATTACAAGATTTATAGGACAATATTCCTTAAGAAATTAATTCGATAGAGCAAGCCATGTTACGCAGAGTTATGCAGAATTTTCGAACACGTCTTCAGAAATGTCTGCAAAATAATGAGACTCGTTTGAAAAATATAGAATTACATGTATAGTAAATAAACGCATTTAAAAAGCAGTCAATATCCATTGCCCCACCACTACATATGTAAAATAGTTTTTCCATATATTACTATGATTAGGTACTATACGAGGGAGCGTTTTTATATTCGCGGAATGGGCGACAAGGGGTGGAAATAAAAGAAAGAAATTATTTTTCTTTTTCAATATATTCACCTGCAAGACGGATACATTTTTCACATCTTTCAATTAATTTATTTATACCCTCCTAAAAAAATGATTTCTCTTTATTTGCAAAATACGCCGAAACTGCCTCCTTGACTTCATCATCGGCAGTAAATTTTTTACCCCGCAGCTCTTTTTTCATTTTCGGAAACAGGTAATAATCACTCGGGGCCAGGTCTGGGCTGTAGGGTGGGTGATTCACAATTTTGAAGCCCACCTTATGCAGGGCAGCTAACGCAACGCGGCTCTTGTGGACGGGCATCTTCGAGTACAATTTGTTCAACCTTTTGGATAAGTGCTGGCGTGGTCACCTCAATGCTCCTGCCCGGCCTCGGGTCGTCTTCAAGGGATTCCCTTCCTTGTTTAAATAAACTATGCCACTTGTACACCATGGTTTTTCCTGGACAAGAGTCGCCGTAAACCAATGACATCTCATTCATTATGGTCGCGACTGATTTTCCTTGCCTGGTAAGGAACTTTATAACGGCACGATATTCGATTTTTTCCATATTTCACTTTTCACTCCTGATTATGTTACTTGGTTGACGATAGCTCAAAGACTAACTGTTTAATACTTTACTTTTGCAATCGTCAAGTTTAAGTTTGGGGTTGAACTGTGTTCTTCACCCCGCACCGCTATCTTGACACTTTTTATTAAGTGTTCTCATATATTACATGTCATTTCTTAATAACTAAAAATCTTAAATATTTCATTGGTATTTACAATTCAGCTTATTATCTAACATAGTACACTTAGAGAATAAATGATGAGTCCATCCTTGGTTAGGGCGGGGCCGTCGGGGGGTCCTGTCCTGCGAGTATGGAGTAGGGTCTTCTATGTTTTCCTACCGTCCTCACGTTGATTCCCGCTATCAGCGGGTTGTCATGGGACTGCACGCTCTCGAAGTAGGTCCGGGATAGTTTGTGGAGAAGTTCCGCAATCGTGGGGACTTTTAGGTCCCGATGAAGTACGGAGTTCCTCACGAACCACGGGGCTCCTGCTATCAGTCGCAGAGTCTTGTTCTGTACCACTTGAATCCTATTGATATGACATTTGGCTGCGTAACCCCAGGTTGGTGCAGCGTATGTCATCGTAGGACGAATGACCATCTCGTATACCATCTTTTTCAACTTCATGTCGAGCCTGCTGTTTCCGTGTAGGAGCGGATACATCTGGACCATGCTGGCGATCCCTCTGCGGGCCATCTCCTTGGTGTGGAGTTGCCACGTCAGGCGCCGGTCCATGGTGACTCCCAGATAGGTGGTATGGTCCACCCAAGGGATGTCGACGTTACGAAGCTGCAGCGTTGGGACTTCCACCGTCCGCGGCGCCTTGCTGAAACATATGGCAGAGCATTTATTAGTATTGATGGTAATTCTCCAAGTGGCGAACCACTCTTCCATTCTGTCGATCGACGGCTGCAGTCTTTTCACCGCCACGCTGGGTTTGCGGGCCGTCGAATAGATCGCAGTGTCGTCGGCATACAGAGCTACATGGACGTCTGGTGGGGTTTTTGGGAGATCACTGAGGAATATGTTAAATAAAATTGGTGAAAGCACGGAGCCCTGGGGAACTCCTGCCAGGATAGGCCTGGATGTGGATAAACATCCGTTGTGTTTGACAACGAAGGATCGCTCGTCCAAGAAGGAGTGGATAAGGGATATCATGCGGGATGATATTTTGGAGGAGTTGAGTTTGTGTAGTAGGCCCTCGTGCCAGACCCGGTCAAAAGCTTTGGCCACGTCTAGAAAGAGGGCAGCTGTAGAGCGTCTGCGGTTGTAGCCCATGGTGATGTGGTCGACCAGGCGATGGATTTGGTGGGTTGTGGAGTGCCCTTCCCGAAATCCGAACTGCTCGTCCTGGATAACGTTCTTGTCCTTCACCTCCTCCGCCAGTCTGTTGAGAATTACTCTTTCGAGTATTTTTCCCATGGACGGCAGCAGGCTGATGGGGCGGTAGTTTTGGGGGAAGGCTGGGTCCTGCGTCTTCTTCCTGATCATGATGATCTGGGTTTTCCTCCAGGACTTTGGAAAATGCTGCAGTCTGAGGGCTGCATTCACGACGTTGGTGAGATGCATGATCCCCAGGTGCGGCATTGACTTCAGGGCGGAGTTCGTGATCCTGTCGTGACCGGGGGCCTTCTTGGAAGCAAGGTCCTTCACGATCTTCTTGATCTCTTCCGGGGATGAAGGAGGGATTTCATCATCTGTTGGCGTCAGCAGCATTCTGTGAACTTCTCTGTGGACCTTCTCGATGTGATCCAGATCGATGTCTTGGTAGGTCGGTTGGAAGGCGAGCTCCAGATGGTCGGCGAAGGCCTCAGCTTTCGCTTGGTCCTCGTAAACCAGTCCGCGTTCTCCATGGATCGGTGGGACTGCTTGGGAGTTCCTTCGGTCCAAAGCCTTCTTGACCTGCCACATCTTTGGAGCCTCGTCCAGAGCTTCGAGTCTTGCGGCCCATCTCTCGTTCTTGTATTCCTGGAGCTGGTATCTGATCTCCACCGACAGTTGGTTTGCCAGTCTTCGGTACTCTGGGTCACCGGTCCTGGCAAATCTTCTCCTTAGCGCATTCTTGTCCCTGATCTTCTCCTGGAGGAATCCTGGGAGGGAGTCCGGGTGGCGTACTTTCTTCACGGTATTTTCCGCGTAGCGTATGGCTTGCTGAGTTGACCTGGTAAGCACTTCCACTGCTCGTTCCAGATCTTCTTCGTTCTCTATTGGTGTCACTGGAGGAAGATGGTCCTTCAGGTGTTCTGAAAAAGCTGGCCAAGACATTATAGTGGAGGTATTGGAGGGAGGTTCGAACTCGTCTCCGAGCTCAATCAGGATAGGATTGTGGTCGGAGTCCAGTTCGTACAGTGACGTGATGGTATGTTCGAACTGGACATTTTTAAGGATCATTATGTCCAAAACGTCTGGTCTTCCTGCGGCCCCAAAATGCGTGGGCTCCGCGGGTCCGTCCACGATTAACTGGTTATCCAGCATGTACTGGTGTAATTTAGTACCTGCTGGATTTTGACGTTAGAATTCCAGTCCCCATGTTTGGCGTTCAGGTCGCCAGCAATCAGGGTGGGAGTGTTGGAGTCCAGAAGGGCATCCAACTCGCTTAGATCAAGGGTGACATTCGGGCGTTTGTAAATTGAAATGATACGTAACGGACCAGACGCAGTGGAAACAACGATACCTGTGGCTTCCGTGTGTTGGGCTTCTGCGGTGAGGAGTTGGTGGTGTGGGATGCTTCTCCGGACAAGGATGGCAGTTCCTCCGCCTCGTCCCCTCACTCTGTCGTTCCTGTAACAGGTGTATCCAGGCAGTCTCAGGGTATGTCCAGCCTTAAGGAAAGTTTCCTGTAGGAGGACAACATCTGCGGAGTACCTTCTTGCGAATTCCTCCAAGGCAAGTTGCTTCTGGATTATGGAATCTGCATTCCAGGCGACAATCTTCAGGGACTTTGGCCTCTTCAGTCCTCGATCCATTGACCGTTGAACAGGCTACAAATCTCTTGCGCGAAGCCCAGGATGATGGTGATGGCATCCTCGCTGGATCGCGCTGTCGACAGGCTGGAGCCTATTCTGAAAACTAGGGACAACAATCCGGAGATGTTGTCTACGTTAAATTTATCATTGGAGGGGGCAGGACGTGAGGGTCCGGGAAGGGGGCGGCCTGACCTGGGGGCGGGGCGCGGAGGTTCGGGGGCCGATCGTGCTGGTCCTGGTGCAGCTGGGCGTGCTGCTTCCGTGATCTGGCGCTGCTTTCCCTTCTTGGGGGCGGGCGGTGCCGCCTTCCTGGGGGCGGGTGGTGCCGGCTTCCTGGGGGCTGGCGGTGCCTGCTTCCTGGGGGCTGGCGGTGCCTGCTTCCTGGAACTGTTTAATAACAATGAAACTTCGTATTTATACTAATCATGAGTCGCTGCACAGGCCACGCCCCCAATGCGCCTACTCACCCCTCTACAACCCGCTCATTCCGCGAATATAAAAACGCTCCCTCGTAAGTATTAAGTACCCTCTAATGTACATGGAACTCATCAATAAACTTATAGACTAAATGTTAGATAATGAGATGAATATTCTCTCCCAGCATAATATTTAGTTATGACTTAGACTCTTTTTAGTTGTAATTTTTACGTAAATTTTTTAAGAGACTGGACTGGGGTTCTTTTGAATGAAAGAGTACTAACATCCAGTCATAATATGATTGGATTACATATAATAATGATAGACGTGTTTAATTACTTACAGGTAACACTAATAAAATTATATGCAATGGGCTATGTGTTTTCAAAACGCTTCAACATTTTAATGAATTAATCGGATAACTATATTTAAATACTATATAAATAATATATATATACATATGTGTATATGTAAGTCGATGTTTCCACGGATGTAGGATAATGTATTTTCTCGGGTTCTAAGCTGCGTGAGAGTCGTGTTTTAAAAATGACCGATCTCTCGACGTTTCAACAAAATCTCACTTGTCACCTTCTAGAGCTGGTTTGTCGTTTACTAATGCTGATGCCGGATGATTATCAGTGTCAGTAGGCAACGGCATAGCTCCAGAATATGACGATACTTCAAGCACTTAAAATTCTAATTAACGCTAATAATGCTATGTTATTAAGAAGTTTGAATGGCAATGATTTATCAGTTATTACTTATTGTAATAATAAACATGAACAAAGTTATCTTAGAGTGTTTAGTTTTTCGTGTTGCATTAACATCCACATAAAAGTATTACAATATTGTTATATTATGTTAAGTTTCTCGAATGAAATATTCGCGATTATTCACTTTGTTTATGGATTATACAATCGAAATGGACAAGCGGCAGTTGATGAAAATCATTGGCCATTTCCTCCTCGTAAAGTGCCTTGTAGAACTGTTTTTAGCAATGTCGATCAACGTTTATGAAAAACATGCAACCATCCTGCAGTTACTTGTAACCGTCTCGTGCAACAAGAACTTATTCAAGAAGAAGGAGTGCTGTATGGATGACGCTCAACCTTCTACTACTGCCCGAAGAATACCCCAATATACTTGCAGTATGTCGCATGTACAAGCTTTAAAACCTGGCGATTACGCATTAAGGGTTCAATTTAATCGCTGGTTAGAGGGAAATCGAGGTCTTTGTCAGAAAATACTGTTAATGATGAAGCCTCCTTCACCAGAAATAGCATTAATAACACCAAGAATTCACATTATTGGGCACTTGAAAATTCACGGCAAACTAGGGAATACCACTTCCAAGACAGACCTTCGGTGAAAGTATGATGTGGTATTATAGAAGATCGAGTCATTTGTCCATTAATAATCGAAATAGGTCTCAGGGTAATTCGTTATTTATGTTTCCTGGAAAATGGCCTTATATTACTGGTGGACATTCCTCTTAATCTAAAGCGAGAAATGTGAATACAGCACGATGGAACAGCTGTGCACCTGGTAGACAGTAACAGATTCTCTTATTCAAAATTATATTATTTATATTATAATTATATTATATTATTATATAAACCGGAGGATTGGAAGGAGTTCAGCAGTTACTTGGCTGCCACCGTCACTATTTAAATCTTCTAAATTATTTCATATGGGGGAGGTTGAAAGAAGAATAACTTGAAAACAGAAAATAACTTGTTGGAGTTATATGCCGCAGAAACTATTCGTGCTCATCCTGATACTGCTAGAAGAGCTATCTCTTCCGTTCTAAAAGCTAGATTATGTATAGAGCAATTAGGTGGATAGTTTGAAGAACTTTAAAACAGAATTGAAAAATTTCAGTTGTAATTATCAAAATGTAATCAAATAGCTAAGTATACATGTATTCACTTGACATCTTCATAGCAATCATCGGCTTAATTCAATGATTAATGATTCCATGTATTCCAAGGCTTACACTGGATTGAAATTTTAAAACAGCGATAATAATGAAATGTTTTTAAAATTATTTAATTTATTTTTTGTCTTAAAATAAAAAATGTTAAATAACTTCAAATACACCCGTTCGTGATCACCTACCTAATAGTACACGTCCACTACTAGATGTTTAATAAATTACGAAAATAAATTTTTGAACCGAACTGCGTAACCTCATTATATGCAACATGGGGACCGACACTAGAATACTAAAGAAGCCTTCTATGTTAACAATATTTTACGGAAAAATTAAAAAATTGCTTTTCTCCTCTTCAGTCTCGGACTCGTCTACCACCATCATGGACTACAGACAAAAATGAGAATCGCCTGAAAAGACGATGTTGTTCTATTCTTCATTCCTGTCTGCCCGCACATTACACCATTCTAATCTAAGGACACGATGTTGAAGAGTAAGAGGCAGTATTAGCCTCGGATTGTCTCGAAGAAATATTAAGAATCCTATTTTCCATGCTAATTCTATGCTAAAGCGGCAATCCCCTAGTAAACGCTCTCTCATGTTCGACAGGAAAGTCCAAACTCCGACTTTCTCCTTTTATTTAGTTTACAAATATTATGGGCTCACAAACAAAGACGAGATTCATTTAAAAAAATAATGTTCCGTTCTTCATTCAAATCTGACTGTATATTACACCATTCTAATCTAAAGGCATTATGCTAATTATTGAGGAGCAGTATTAGGCTTGGATGCTAGGAAATCAAACCAAATGAAAGAGTACGGCTATAAATCGAATGCATTGATATTCTATTGTGTATTTGCAAAAT
This sequence comes from Dermolepida albohirtum, assembly GCA_031893035.1. Classification (NCBI taxonomy): domain Eukaryota; kingdom Metazoa; phylum Arthropoda; class Insecta; order Coleoptera; family Scarabaeidae; genus Dermolepida; species Dermolepida albohirtum. The sequence goes on from JAVIWB010003149.1 coordinate 331,930, forward strand.
GGAAGCGTCTTATTGTTTTCTTGTTATTTTATCGTTTATTGTTTCCAGTACAGTAAGCATCTGTACAAAATTTTGTTTAAATGTATATAGTTTTACTAAGTAATTTGTTTTCTTTTCGTTTTGGTGTATACGTATATGAAGCTTTTAATTATTTAGGCATCCTCTACAATACACGGTCGTAAGTTACAAAATCTCGAAATGTAGTAAAAATATTTTTAATTTTGTTTAGCAATGGTGCAGAATATGTAAAATCACTTTCGCTCAGAGTAAAAACTATTCAGTTTCTTGCATAACTGATCTATAAAACACCTTCATTTAACACATTCGTAGTCGTTGTTACAAAAAGGAAAAAGCAGTAAATTGAGAGGAATATTTTCAATTAATCGTTCTAGGTTAGTTAATTTTTTGCAAGAATTTAAAAAATATTATTTTAGTGTTGTCATAAATTATGTTTTGTAGTTTTGCAAATTACTTTCATTTGCGCAATGCTTCAGCTTCCATTGTATTGGCTATATATTAATTAGTATTGCCCCATGAAAACGCGTCTATTAAAAGAGATTATCATTAGAATAAATCATAATGAAAGTAGCTTCACTGGCATAACATTTAATAAGTTTGATATCAAATAATCAATAAAATTCAAAATCGTAAAAGTTGATACACAGGAAATAGAAAAATATATTTCAAGGAAACTCTTGAGAGCAGGGCAATATTTATAACCAATAGGATATTTGAAAATATATTCCTTAAAGACAATATTTTAAACACTAAGTACAAAAAATTAAATCCAGTATTAGTATCTTAAATGGGGCTATACGCGTTACAAATAAAGGAAATGAGAGAGTGGGAGGAAAAGAGAGAAAATGGAATTTGCAGATTTTATAAAAGAAAACATAAATTTCATATTCAATTTCGGAACAGTTCTGTCTGTCTGAAGGCGCATTTTCGAAATTTACGAGCGGAGCTGCTAACTTACGTCTGGGATATGATACATATTTGGTAACTCCCAGAGAAATATTAAAAATGACTGTAAATTTATTAGATGTTTAGATTGAATTTCGAAATATTGTCCGATATTTACAGATATGAATCTACACTCACAATGACGTTATAGGTTTATAATAGCACGGGAATGTATGTTTTCCTGAATCTACGGGAAGAATAAGAAACAAATTTCAGATCGTAATTACATATTTGATCGACAGGACTATTCTGTGAATATTTTTATATCCCTGAACATAGCGTGAATATTTGCTATTTTCAAATTGAAAAAATGTATTAATAGATTGCAAGCAAACTTTAATAAAACCAATTAATGAATTATGATTGTCAGTTAGGTAATGTCGAAAATTGTATAAAGGAATAGCGGTTTATATGTACCTACATATATTTAAAACGGGAATAAATAGGTATTTTATATTGGTACAAAAATAATAACATGTGTAGTTCGAAGAAATCTGTGATTTGTTTTTGGTTAATTAGCCTAATCGACTAATATCTTTAATTGTATAATTCTTAGTATTACAACAAAATTTAATGCCTGAGATTAAATTGTAAATATTCATTGTGAAACAATAAAATTTTTTCGTGTATTACCGGAAAAAATTTATTAAATACTGCTTGTCTCTTCAGGTATTGTTAATAGTTAAATAAACAAAGGTATCCATGTACGTATAAACCTTATAAAGTCGCTAACCACCACTTTCTTTAAGAAGGAGATAAAATTAGGCAAACAGAATTATGTGAAACTATTGTTTAATAAACGAGAAAGATATTTTAAGAAGAATAGTTTTTGCAAACGATACATTGCTTTCTTTGAATGGCTCTCTAAACTGCAAAAACTGGCTAGTACTTGAAGAAATATTAATTTTCCTTGTCCAATTTTTTTATTTTCCCTTAGTATTGGTCGTGAACTAAGGACAATATTCAAAGTTCTACTCATATTTAACACAGCGAATAAGCCAATACTTGACTTGCACAACTTTATCGATTGCTTTTTTATTTATAGAAATTCGAATGGGGAAAAGTTTTTAGAAATTCTTTAGGCATACATACTTTTATTATCCCACAAATACAAAACTTGAATATCGGTAATACATGACTACATATAGATGGCTGTACTTTATTTTTATTTTAGATCAACAAGCATTATTTTGGCGACATATGTTATGACTAAATAACAATAAATCTAGAAGTTCCCTACATCACAGTTTTGAAAAACGACGCTCACAATAAGGACATGACCACACTGGCACTACACTGTTTTACATTGACGCAGGTGCACTTCACACAGTTCAAAATTCAAACATTTTGAGTTTGTGTGAGAACTAGGCACTAAATTTTGATTTTGTTAAAGATCTTCTTCGTTAAGGTTATTGCGGAGTCTTATATGAGCCCCCTAGATGCAAAACGCGACATCTCACATTTTTGACAAAATGAGATATATTATACGTTGCATTCCCAGTTTCATTGGCCACAGGTTGCACTATAATTCATGTTCAAAATAAGACATCTAACATGAGTGTTACTGGTTTAAAAGTTTGCATCAGATGCAAAATGCGACATAAAACTAAACTACTTAAATGCAAAACGCGACATGTACATTTCCACCAATAGAGCACATGCAAAGGACCCATGTGACTAGTTTCTTCTGGTATGACTCCGCAACCCTTAATTGCACACTGTTTATTCGAATTGTGTAGCTGCAGTTTGAAAGTATAGTCGTTGGTGTTTTGTGAACTTCTTACTTTTATATACAATGTATCTGTATGCCATGGAAGAAATTAAAATAGAAGCGTGCGGTTTAAATAAAAGTAGAAAAAGAAAATTGAATCCTAGTGCTTGGAAACGTGTTGTAGCACAAAAAGCACGGTAAGTTACAACATAACCTTAATTAGTATTGTCTTCAAATTAATTACCCGATTTTAGACATTCTGCAAAAGCACTGCCCGATTTGCCTGTTTGTAAACATAACGGAAAACCATATCAGCCATACCAGTGTTCTCTTCTCACAATGCAAGATATTATGTGTTTTCATAAATCATTTTATGCCACAGTAAATAAAATTAAACAAGACCTGTTTATTCTTGCCCACTGCGAAATTAAAACCCCTGCTAGGGTAACAAAACCAAAGAATAATGGTGTTAAAAAAAGCCTAAGTCATGTAGCATTAAATATAAAGTTAAGAGAAGAGATGGGCTGCTTGTGCCTGTTTGCAAAAAACTGTTTCTTTCCATTCTTGGAGTTACAAAGGACAGAGTTAGTAGAATGATAAAGAAATATGTTGAAACTGGTAAAATGCCCATTAAAAATAAAAACGATGAGAAAAAAAATTCGATTAAATCTTTTATTGAATCCCTTACTTGCGCAGAGTCACACTACCGTCGCAACAAGTCTAATAGACGTTATTTGCCTTGTGAGCTCAACATAACGCGCCTTTGTAAAATGTATAACAATACAATGAAGGATAACACATTACTGCAAACCAAAGTATGTTATTTTAGATACATTTTTAATACTAATTATAATATCGGATTTGGTAGCCCAAAGACCGACGTTTGTTCTACGTGCCTGCAGTTTTCAGAAAAAATGAAGACTGCTACCAATAGCAGTTTAAGGACTCGATACATAACTGAGCAACGTGTTCATAAGCTGCGTGCTAAATGTTTCTATGACATGTTGAGAGAAGACAATAACGAAATACAGATTTTCAGTTATGACTGCGAAAAAAATTTACCTTTACCCAAGATACCTGACCAAAAGTGCTACTTCAGTATGCAAATTAACCTTTATAACTTTACAATTGTGGAAGGACATTCAAAATCAAACCTTTCTCCTTCAAATGTTTTTTCTTATATCTGGAGCGAGTGTGATAGGCACAGAAGTTCAAATGAAATTGCATCTGCTATTTACTACCATCTAAGAAACCATAACTTTTGTGAGAGTGTTAAAACTGTTCGACTTGTAGCAGATAGTTGCAGTGGACAAAACAAGAATAGCTCAGTTATTGCGATGGTGATGTCATGGTTAAAAAGGATTGCCCCTGATAATATCAAAATAGTTGAATTGGTTTTTCCAGTAGTTGGCCACTCCTTTATGCCCCCTGACAGGGTATTTGGTATGATCGAAAGGAAAATTAAGAAAATAGCTACTATAGTAAAACCGGAAGACTACATTGATGTGATTAGTCAATTCTCAACTATCAAGGTACTTGCAAAAGACTATGAAATTTATGACTGGAGAAGTGAAGCTCAAAAAATTTTAAAACCTACTTCAAATTGGCATTTTAAAATCAAACAAGCAAAGCGTATCATAATAAGTAAAAATAAGCAAGGAGAAGTACTAGTCAGAGGAGAACCTCATTATAAAGCTGACCTTGGAACGAATATGTCCCTTTGCAGAAATAAATTGTTAGTAAAGAATATAAATCCGGACAAGCTCAAGAGTGGTATTAATTTGAAGCCTGATAAAATAAGAAGTATTAAAAATTTAATAACTGAGCACTATGGAGAAAGTTGGGAAAGTAATGAAAACCTGCAGTTTTTAAAGAAAAATCTAAATGTTGTTCAAACTTCAGCTGAAGATCTAGATTACGAGACTGATATCGAAGAAGATACAGCAGATTTAAAACTGTAATATTGTTTATTTTCTTCTGGTGTCCACAATTCAGTTGGTTGTATTAAACAATTTAGTTTGTGTTGTATTATTCACTTTGTACTATTATGTTTCAGATTTGTATTGTATTAATAAAATCATCTTTTGAAAATTTACAGTGTACTTTTCATGAACTGCAAAATGCGACATTTATATCCATATTAGATGCAAAGTGCGACATCTGACATTTTTACAATCTAATTTTATTTTTTTGTGCTAATTTCCTTTTTATTTTTCAAAAATTGTCTGTAGCGTTTGTTCCCAAAAACTATTCTGAACACCCCTAAAAAAGCATTATCCAATATAATGAAAACTGAAATCACAAAACGTGTTTAACTTCTCTCTAAAAAAATGGTTTTTGCAGATGTCTCGTTTTGCATATAGAGGGCTCATATATTATATAATGTTTACTTGAAATTGAGGATGTATATCTTCATTTTTCACATACCACGATGCATGTGCCTAAGGCCCGATTTTGGAACCTTTGTTAGCGAACATAGGCTAGACCTAGAATTTATTTATATACGAGTACTTCTCCTTTGATTATATTACTCGCTATTGAATAACATTTTGGAATGCTTTGGAAATATAAGTAAAAGCAGTATTGCTCTACATATCTTTGGAATATTAGAGATTCTGGTTATGGGTACCACAATAGCAACTTCCTTCCATAAAATAGGCAATCGTATAGTATTAATAATAACCTTATTGAATAGATTTCTTAAACTCTCTTAGGTTACTAAAGGACTCAGTTTCCTTTGGAGTATTGCCTTCTTTATCTACTGTAGATTTGTTTGTACTTTTGGTGTAGCTAACACGAGCACTGTTTTATATTCTTTATCGTGAGACTTAAAGGTACTTCTATAATCATTCGCTTATCTCTCCACACCCAACGCTAATTTTCCATTCGTATAAATGATTTATTTGGCTTCAGCTTTTTGATTGTTTTTCAAAGCGAATAGCCTGAACCTTTTCTTTCAAGTAGATGCTATCTGAATTTCTAATACGAAAAATAGTGTTTTTTTAATTGGGTTAAAGGGGCGAAGAACAAAACAAAAGACAATATTGTTTGTATAATAAGAGCAAATATCTTAATTGAACCTAAAACCAGTCTTAATTTTTTATTGGAATCATCCTGGCATTGTTCAGCATGATGTACAATGTAACAATCACATTAGAACTCTCTGCGGCTTTTATAAGAAAACTATCGCAAGAGTATACAAAGAATTCAACATTATTGATCAAAATTTTGAACGCAGTTGCGTTAAGTCTTACAGCTGTGGCAAGTGAATAGAAAATATTGGATATTTTAAAAATGGGAAAGCAGAGATAATTAAATGTTTAATCAAATCTTAACCAATTAAACGTCATTTTTCATTTGAATACGGTTTAGAGGGAAATTTTTCCTTCTTTTATTATTGTGAGTAGACTAACACCTTTAAAAATAATATATGCCACAGAAAACACTGCAAATTTGCTGTTTAACCAACCAGAAACACTTCAGCTATCAAATATTACCTAATTGTCGCTTGGGTGAATTAAGTTAGTATGAGTTGAATACATATACCTATCAGCTATTAAACCCGAACACAGAGAGCTATAGATAGAGTTTATGTGACTGGTACTCTGAGGTAGTGCTACTATTAACTTTTCAAAAGGGAGAATCAATGTCCAATACTTTTGCAGAAATCGTGAGATATCATAAAAGAAAAATTGCATGAAAAATTGTCCATTGTTTGACTTCTCCGAAGTAGTCGGATGCATCTTTACCCATCCACGTTGACAGAAATTTTGATTCTATTTACAAAGATTGCCAAGTATATATTTTTGAAATATGAAATGTAAGATTATTTTTTAAAGGTGTTTGCTTATTAAACATAGAATAAGATATTATAACAGTGGTGCAATCTACGAATATATATATATTATTGACATTAATACTAAGGAATGATTTCATAGCAAATATTGAGAGAAAAACTCAACACACAATCGTCTGAAATAACAAATTCATACAATTACCTCAGTAAAAGGTAGCAAAGTCAACAATATATTCTTTTTGATAAACAACCGAAATCACTTTCGAAATAATCTTCTTATTTCTAAATCCCGTGCGGAAGTTATTGTTATATGTGGTTGTGTATACATACCTATACAGGGATACGTATTGATTTTCTGCCTACCGTTGAAGTATCACTTTCGCATTTTTTACAAAAGAAATATATATATCCAAACCGCAGTGTTCGATTGCGGGAAAGAAGCAAGTGTTTTGTAACACACAAAAACGATGTAGCAAGTTAAAAAGGAAAAACGATCTAGAGAAAAAAAAGGCTAATGCCTGCTCCTCTTGATATTTGAAATCTGTCTTTCCCAAGATTTCTTTTATCCTTTTCAAATATGGAATTTAGAATTTGCTTGAAAGGATGATATGAAAAATAGTAATTAATATTGGATATACTGTATTTTTACCATTGTAATATAAACACAGTAAAAATATATGGCAATAAGCTTTTAATTACAGTTCTCGATACACAACAGGCTATTTCAGATCAACTATTTTTTTATATTAAAATAACACCAGATTTTGAGTCATTTTCAAGATTACATAAGCGGAAGTTTAAATGTAAATGATTAACGTCATATTATTAAAATATTTCAATCTTTAAAGTGTTAATGTTAATAATTCTATTATTAAACATATTACTAGATGAATGACGGATGACACGTGTTGACATATTAAAAAACTTCCTTTACTGGAAAAAAAACAAATTTCATCTGTAATATCCAGAAGAATATCGACGCTTGGAAAAGATTTCATTTTAGGTTCTAAATAAACATTGTCCTACGTGATTATCCTCCTAAGTACTATGGAATGCAAAAATCAATTCAGAAATTCAAGAAACTATTGAAACCGCAAATGGTACTCAATCTCTGGTACAGCTGCTTCACTTGCCGACCTTTCGTCTGCTTCTGAAGGAATATTCTCAAAATTATTGATTTTATCACTGTTGTACTGAAACGGAAGGCTTAATAATTCGGATTAGTTGTATGGGGTTGCTCCGGATCATTGGAACGTTATACTGATAATGGGGTGATTTTAAAATGAGAGTTTGCTACGTTGCATGAAAGGTAGTCATCATTGCAATTAAGATTGGCAGGATGCCTTTAAATTCCTATGGACTCGTGATCCTTGCGGTTATAATAATATGCCTTACAAGATATAATCTAAAGATAATTAAACTGAATTTGCAGACAGGGTCGCAGTTAACATCTTAGTCCAATGCATACTTTTCAGCAACATATGTGGCAATCAAACTCTTTGTTTCGTCAATGTACATATTAACGATCATGGAAGTTCATAAATACCAGAGGTTTCTAGATAGTTACCGTCTTGGACAGAAAGGAAGTCAACTTATGTGGAGCGAAGTTTTGATGTGCTTTAGAAAGACTCCGTTGATACGACTAGTTATAACTTGGATATAAAGTAAACAGGCATTGATAATAGAAGCGAGTTGAAAACCAGAAGTGAACAACCTTGAGCTAAGATGTTGATTTATGGTGCGCGTCATTCTGTTCAGAAAATATTCCGCAATCAATATTATAAGAGCCACAAAATCCATGAGTAAATGGAAATCCAAAGACATCTTGACAATTTCAATTGCTATGACAGCAACCCTTTCTACAACACATATCAATTCAACGCTCCGGTGCCACAAAACAACTCCTATAATACTCCTATCTAAACTAATGAATTTTAAGTTTTTATATTAGATTAAGTAGACTAACGGCAGCCTCGAAGATGTCGCTTGCAAGAGTAAACGAAACATCATTAATTCAGGCACTGTGCATTAGGTGGTAAAGCATCATCAAAGACAATGGCATATCCCTGGTTATGAAAATTCAAGTATGGTTGTACTTCCTTTCAGGATTAACTAAGTGAAGGTTATTCTGCAACATATTGAAGAGGATAGTCATGTAAGATATGATGAGATTCAGGCACCGCTGCACATATCTGGGACCTCAATGCATTCCATTTTGCTTAAGTAATTAGCCGTGAGAAAACTATGACCTCGTTATATATCATATCATATAATCAACATTCTAAAATAAGATAATGTCAATTGGTGCAAAGTGATGCTGAAAAATTCAATCATGGATAGTCTAAAGATGTCTATATCATTACGGGTGGTGGATTGTGGACACATTTCAACTAACCGGAAACATGGTAACAATCGACATCATACAGAAAATAAAGAATGGTATACAACAACTTGCTTGTTTGAAGTCATCGATGAGTGGTAAAACAACAACCACAGCTTGCTTCATTGTTTCGCTCATGTAATAGTCGATCATTTGCGTAGTAAATGTTTCGAATTATTGAGTCATGCAGCCAATAATTTGGCCTCACACGACTTTTTTCCATAACCAGTTTTTCCTGAGTTGAAGAAACCGTTAATGCATTTAAGTCACATATTTGGAGTATGCCAGTTTCAGAATAAAATAAATGATCCAGTTATTGGTTTGAATATACAAAGAAATGCACATAATATAATGGTGAATATTTTGAAGAACAATAAACTGTTGTATAAATATTCCATAAATTTTCAGATTGGCCCTCGTATTTATGTTATACTTTAAACTTGTATACAAAGAATTATTTTTATAAGCTCATTGTTCCTTCTATTTCTAATTTTACCTAAATAGCTAAAGTTCCGACTTCTTTCAAATTTGTATTTCCTTGTTTTGCTTTTTTCTTCTTTCGTTCCTTTTCTTCATTTACTGGTATCCTTACGGTTATAAAGAAATTATTTGCGATAAATTTTGCCGTTTTGTTTCGACTGTCCATTCGCGTCGATCGGTCTAATTAATCGTTCCAGCGTGATATTAAACAACGTCGAGTTTGCTCACCTGGTTCTTTTCGCTGTTTCGAAGCTTTTGGATGTTTTATTGTATCAATTGCGAATTATTAATCCGATTCTTTTAAATATCTTCACGTCAATTGTATTTACTAATATGAATGCCTAATACAATACATCGAATACTTGCTTTATCTATGAATAAGCACCGCAGGTTTCCTCCTCTAGTATTTCGAAGATTCGTTCGTTAATCCTACTAGTATCTTATAGTCAAATGCAGTTTTATTAACGGTGATTTTTGGAAACTCTTAAGAGATGTTATGTTTCGCGTGTATATCTAAGAATTCTTTTTATTACGTTTTTTATTTGTTTAATTTTCTTTTGAACAGAATCGATTTCGAAAACTTTTCTGAAACTGTTTAGCTTAAGACAATATTGTCGATGTTTCAAATATTTCCAAAAAAAATTTCTTTCTTTACTTAACTTGTACTATCATAAACTTAATCAAATTTTACGTATCCTGAAACAAACTTTCGCGTAATTCACTTTTTAGAACATTGTTTTTAGTATTGCCCTCGATTTATTTATTATTTATTATGTAATCTGCTAGGTAACTATTAACAAAAGCCCACTTTACCTAATTTTACTAATTATTCACTATTATTCTATAATGAATACATATAGCAGTTCATGTGACACATCATCCTAACGATAACTTATTTTGGAACCAAGGTTTTGAAATTGTAAACTGCCAATGCTTTACATAATATGACGTTTCTAATTATTTCTTAATTTTATTAACTGTCTCTTCTGAATTAGCATTGACCAGTATCTGGTTAAGTGCGATAATTACACTTCGCCCCACCGATTTCTTTAACAGACATGATCTTTTAAAATTCAAGGCAAACAATTAACGTTTGACTACTATCCTGTACATGTAGTGCTTACGCTGCTCAATGTCTATTACGTTTACGATACACAGAAGGTTTTGTTCAGGTATACTTGTACATACCAGGGTAGCCGTTTATATTTCGGCAGAGGCAAACAAAAAAAAATTTTATTATCGAAAATAGTTTTATTGCTTCTCAAAATATTCTCCTTGAAAATCAATACACTTTTGCATCCGTGTAAACCAATCCGAAAAGCATTGCTGCCACTGTGAAAGCGGTATCTTCAAAATATGGGTTTTGAATGCCTCAACTATTCACTCAAATATTCAATTGTTTGAACCGACCTGTGAGAGTTCGCATTGTTATGGTGAAGAATCATCTGTCGTTTTCGGTTTGTTTTCCTTATTTCTTCTAGAACTTTTACCTAACAAATAGTTTTGTACCATTCAAAAATGACCGTTCTACAACTCTCTAAAGGCACGGTTACAACGTGACCGGTTTTTATGAAAGAACAGGCGACTATTTTTTGGATGTGCTTTGAGCGCGAACAATTTTTATTGCTTTTTCTCATCTTGGAATACCCATCTTGGAATACCCACACAGTCGACTGCTGTTTACTATCAGGCAGGTACGTATAGGACCAAGATTCATCACCTGTGATGACTTTAAAAATGTCCTTTGAAGCACCATCGTTGTATTTTTGTGCATTTCTTGGCAACAATCGACGCGTGTCCTTTTTTGAGCGGTTGTCAAATTATGTGGTACCCAACGTGAACATAGCTTCTTAACGGCTAAATGTTCCTGCAGGAACTTATGCACGCTGGTGTTACTAATACCTAGAGATGTCTGGATCTCACGGTATGTCAGATGAAGATCTTGACGACCGTATGTCAGATGACGGACATTCGATACTACTTATCTACCAATTCTTACATGTTTTACCGTTTTTACATATTTTGTTACAGCCGTTGCATTATATATATATATATATATATATATATATATATATATATATATATATATTTAATACATATTATTTTCGTTTGCTAATTTTTAATATTTAGAACTTTACCATTTGCTATTTAATTTAATTAAATACAATTATAAGAATAACCTTGATATAACGTTAATAATTATATCTAAATATGTAATTATATACGATTAATAAAAATTAATGAAAATATTTTCTCTTATACCATCGTTGATTATAATCAAAAATTAATTAAAAACTCTTGCACTGGAGCAGGACTCGAACCCGTATCTAGCGCTTGCTAGTTAGGCCACCAGGCAGTACAGTTTCGAGTCTCTTTAATATGCCATAAATTACATTATGGAAACAGATCTAATAGTTATATCGCGCAGTCAGGTTTCTTCCTTGTTACTGTTCTCTTTCTTAATATTGTCTTTCAGTTCTCTATATGTATGCTCATCATGAATTAATTTATTAGTATTGGTATTTATTATGATACTTACCTTCGAAAACTCTAAACCACACTTATTTTGAACACGTAACCATTAATAATAATTTAATTCTTCAACGTGGAACATTTTATTTTTCTCCACGACTTAGCGCCGACAGTAATTTGGTTCCACGAGTGGGATATTTTTCTCATTTATACAGAATATCAATGTGATTGGGTTTATATAAAACTAGGTTTTGAATATTCTCAGCTACTTTACAATTTTTGAAATTTTATTAAAGTCAGAGGGTGCGAGTTGCCGAATTTCCATTGTAAATAGTTTTTATAAATAGAATATTATCAATCTCTAATTTTACAAATGACCTTCACATGTCCTTGCAGAGCTTTAATTTAAAAACATAAGTTAAACTGTAACAATGAAAAAATTAATAAATGAGACGCCCTTCAACCTCTGCCGGTTTCATATAATATCCTACTCTTTTCCTTGTCGTGAATATCAACAAGTTTTTCTTATATTGTTAGTGACACACAATACTACGTAGTTGTATTAATTTGCGTGACGTTGACTAGTGAAATGAGAAATATACCGAATGTCTGTACTTCATCAACAGTATTGCGTAGTTAAATGTTATATTTTTGTCGTGGATTTTGAAATACGTAAATTAAATTGGCTCTGCTACGAAATTAATACAATTAGTTTTGCGTGTATTGGTTATACATATATTCTTCAATATAGCAAAACCTTTTTATACTAACACTGATACCATATTGTAAACGAAGTAAAGTTCATATATAATCTCGTAATAATCGTTGTTGTAAATATTGCCAGCAGTTACTAGTTAAAAATAAATAATTTCCTTAAAAGTCTTAGTGTTACTTTAGTATACTTTTGTTTTACAACTCTATCAGTAATATTTCTACGAAATTTTTTGATTTTTTTTTTGTTTGCTGTCAAACAGGAAAGAAAGCATAGAAAAGATAAATTGGAGATTTTCCACGAACACAGAAACGGGATATATAAATCGTAAATTGAGACAGAAGGGAAGTAATAAAATGGGGATATAAGGTCGCTAAAAACGGTTATCTTTAAACCTGATACGCGCTATTTTCATAATAAACCGTCTTAATATTTTCCATGATGGATTGGGGGTGCTGACAAGCTCACACATCACTCTTTGTACACCCGGACATGGACAAAGTACATTATACGCCCGTCCTTATATAGACTGCATTACATTTAGCACGATGTACGACTGGAATTTTTATATTAACGAAAACGGGGGAAAAAAGAGAGAAAGAAGTTCTGCAATGACACGTCTTAACGAATTTAATTTAGTCGAGTGTCGTTTTATTGGTAGGGTTCCTTCCTACGCCACTCATACGAGTCTGGTCTTATTTGAATTTTTACAAATTTTGTAAACGCTTTCATAACGAATTTGTAAGAAACAGGTATTTATATTGCTTCTTTATTTTTACGGATTTATTTTTGTATTTGTATTTTGCTCCAAGAGTAATAAAAGTGCAACCTCTGGTGAAACTAAGGAGTGTCTTTCTTTAGTTAATTACATCGGAATACGAAAACTGTTATAGAACTTACATAATTGATTTTATAAACATTTTTTGTCGGTGTCTACATGTATACTCGTAACATGTACATAATATTGAAGAATAAGCGTCGAAGCCCTTGCGCCAATAGTTACAAAATATATGTATATCAAACATTATACTTAAAATATATCAGTAAATATATCTTAGGGAATCTTGACGTAATCTGGTAGTTGAAACAGGTTTGTTTTTAACCGCGGTAATTAATATTTATTTAAAAACCATATTACAATCTAGGTCACTAGAAAATATCCATCTAAATCTCTCGATTCATTGATTCCTATATCAAATCTAGGCCGAACGAGGTATTTTCTTACACTTTCAGGATCTGATAGTTAATACGAGATAGTTTGACAAGTAGTGTGAATGACACATAGGTGGCGCTCTAATTGGTAAAACGAATGCACTGTAATTTAGATTGCCTATTTATATGTTTACATTCTGATATTTAGATAAATCGGTTGATTAGTTTATTTTTGACAGTTGATTAAAGAAGAAGCAACACGTCGTTTTGTTAAAACGGAAAAAGCAGAGTATCGTGCGGTGATTAAATACTTCGTAATTAAGAGTATGAAAGCTACCGAAATAAAAGATGAGTTACGGGAACCATTAGGTGAATCTGCTCCATAATCCGCCACAGTAAGTAGATGAGTAAATGAATTTAAACATGGTAGAACAATCTGTGTTGATGAAGCGCGCTCTGGAGCACCCAAAATCGTGACTTCTAAGGAAATGATTATAAAAATCCATAATATTACTACGCAAGATCAAAGCGAGGGAGATAGCAGACATGGTAAGCATTTCAACAGAACGCGTACACCACATTTTAAAGAAAGAATTGGGCCTTTCCAAGCTTTCGGCAAGATAGGTGCCGCGATTGCTTACGACTGATCAAAAGTTCACTCGTTTGCGCATTTCCAGTGAGTATTTGGATCTTTATAAGCGGAATCCGGTTGGTTTTTGTAGGCGCTATGTTACTTGCGATGAAATTTGGATGCACCATAGTACACCCGAAGCTAAACAACAGTCGAAACAATGGTTAGAACGTGGTTCTGCACCTCCAAAGAAAGCGAAAACCACCCTATCGGCAAACAAGGTGATGGCATCAATTTTCTGGGATTCAAAGGGCACTTTTCTCATTGGTTCCCTTCAGAAAGGTGCCATAATAAACGGACAATATTATGCAGAATTTCTACAAAAATTGAATGTTGAGATTCGTGCTAAGCGGCCAGGAATGGCAAAGAAAAAGATTGTGTTTCACCAAGACAACGCTCCCTCGCATACCAACACAGTTGCGATGTCCAAAATCCACGAGTTGCATTTCCAATTAGTACTGCATGCGCCTTATTCGCCGGATCTAGCCCCTTCCGTCTTCCACATTTTTCCAAAATTGAAAAAGGCACTAGGTGGAAAGAAATTTTCGTCTAACGACGAGCTTATTATCTTCGTAAATGAATATTTTACAAGCCTTCCGGAATCGTATTTTGGAGATGGCATAAGGGCATTGGAGGACCGTTGGAATAAATGCATTGCTCTTTTAGGTGAATATATTGAAAAATAAAAAATATTTTGTATTTAAAAAATTCGTCTTTCTTATCCATTCTCACTACTTGTCAAACTACCCTCGTACTTGTAGGCGGATAAATGCAGAATAAAAAAGCATATATAAGCAATGCTTGAGTCTTTTAAGACATAGTTGATACGTGACTAAAAGTATCCACCAAACAATGTTGATATGTTAACACTGCAACTGGATTTGGATCAATTTATGTTTTTGAAGACCGTGTAATAAATCTTAATCGTTGAAAGATGTTGAAGACAGGATGTTTTATGTAAACGTAGGTTTATAATCAAAGAAAAACTAAATCGCGATTTCTGATCTACATGTGTATGTATATACATACATATATATCTTTTATTTTCAGACTTTATTATTTTGACGTATATTCTCTCATTTTTCTTAGGTTTTATATTAAAACATTCATCAATGAGGTTTTGACGCCTATTATATCACCCGTGTACTGCATGTTGGTCCTCATATAGTGGCGCTTGCTCATACAATATTGTAGTTCGTAACAAGCATCATGTCCGCGGAATTAAGAAGTTTGACATATACATATTTTCAGTAGGGGACGTGTACTCTCAAATATCGGGATACGAGCTTCCGTAATATCGCTAATTTATCGCAGTAATATTTTTTAATATTCATGAAGTTAAATTAACGATCAGTGAAAACGCAAATTTCGTCTTTCGTGAATGTTTCATATTTTGAAAAAGGTAAAAATACCCACGAAATCTTTGCCTAATTGCATGAGAAGCTATGGACTTGTATTGCCTTTGGAACCTAAGATGTTTATGAGAGAACCTGTTTGATATCATACACTTAGATGGACTACAATTAATGAAAGTATAAGATAAAGCCTTTCTGCAGCGAGAGCAAGAGAGGAAGAGGCCTGTTTATTCAGCTGAAATTAAAATTTTCTGAAAAGGAGGAGAAATCGAGACAAAGAGCGTTAGAGGAAGATAGTCTGCGAATAAAATAGCTTTCTACTGTACCGACTTCATCTGTGGCATATAATTTTACAGTTTCTAATGTACACGATCACTGCAATTTCAAAAGAGAAGTCAACTAAGACAGAGAGCGCACAGTTTATTGTGAAACATGGTATTAAAGATTTTATTCCTTCAAAAATAGCAACAACTTTAGATAGGTGCCAGTTGAATATAAGGGACGCAGCTTTCATTTTATAGGCAACAGTAGAAGTTCTTGGATATAATGTAGACGGTTTTTTATTAAAGAAGTTATCAATCCAATGAATTCGTACAGAAAGCAAAATGAACGCGCCAAAGACATCAAAAATTGATTCCCAATCAAAAATTGTTACTGAGATGATAAATTGTTAGTAGCTCCTTGAAGATCGTGGTAATAAAGAAGAGTATATTCCTATTGTAATTTAAAATGGAAACAAGAAACAACATACTGATGTTCTGAAATTGAACAATTCGTCCTGTAAAGAGCAAGAATAATCTATATGGAATGCGATCAGCCAATCGGGGCTGGGATCTCGAAGATAAAATGTAAATCCTCTGTGGTAATATTACCATCTCGAATACAGTTCGTATCAATAGTGTCTGTGTACTTTTGGAATAGAAATTATTTAGGGAATTTCTACTTTTTGCTTGCTCATAAGCTTGTATTGAAAAATATTTCGAAGCTACAATTCACCAACTTTCGATAAGATATTCCGCTTTTCAAAATGGAAATAGACAAAGCCTCCATTATGTGAAAAATTGTAGGAAACATTTTAAGAATTCTGAAATTGCTACAGTTCTTTGAGGGTAAACTATCAGAAAATATCATAGAAGATGTCTACCGAGAGTTAATCTTATTTTTGAGTGGTCATACTGCTCGTTGAAGATTGAAGATTACGACACAAGATGTTATGCGCTGCACGATATTATCTTAATTTCGACATATCGCGCTTATATATATATATATATATATATATATATATATATATATATATATATATATATATATATATATATATATATAATAGTAATTAAGATGCTACATCAAATCAAAAAATGTGAGAAAAGTGATTAAAAATAACATGATATGAAGCAAAACATTTGACAATAAAACGCCATATGAAAAAAAATGCAAAAATGGAAATCTAAAATATACAAGAGTAAAGAAGAGGGCATAATAAAAGAAAAATCAAAGTGATTCTTACTAGGATTGAAAACAAACGTAAAAATGTAATATTGCACACGTTAAAGCACAACATAATATTTGTAAAGTATTTAAAATCAAAACTAATTGTATAGATAAACAAGAGAATAATAATATTGTGTGCTGACATAGTTGACCTTTGTGTGGGCAAAGAGCTGATCTTAGTAGAGGAAGTTACGTTGCGGAAGAATTTAAATTTAAACAAAAGAACCGAAGAATAGAGTATCTGAAGAAGGAAAATTAATGCTACAAAAATTAAAAATTTTTACATTAAAGTAAGTGTTTGTAAAAATTATGGTAATCACATTAACAGTTTAAAGTGTACAGAAACACAAGGTTAATTATGTCAAAGCAGTAGTTACGTTTTCTCTTTAATTTAAGAAAAGTTATTGTCTGATTATATTATTATATATATAAAAAAATAGAATTAAAAAGTATTTCAATTTGAAAATAGTTTACAGAAAACAATTTATTCAATTTAGTGATAATACTAAAGTAAAAGTTTCACAGTTTAAAAGGCGCAAGCATTTATTTAGCTTTTCTATTAAATAATATATCAATGAATAATAATGGAGTTACAATGGCATCTGTTGACAACAAGTATTTACATTTACTGTCGTTATCGTCTGAACAATCCTAACTCTATTAAGAGACCTAACATACATCCACGTTAAAAAAACAAATAAATTTAAATAAGGAATGGAGTTATTAAAAAAGTATGTATACATTTTAATTTAATATATATTTATTTAAATATTAATTGTTATCATTAGATAAGAGACAAATATTTATTTTTAAATTTGATTTATTGCAATTTGACATAATTAAATGGGCATTTATTCTATTGCAATGTATACATTTATATATATAAAGGGCCTTCCAATAAGAGGTTTCATTTTGATATGTCAAAAAAACGAGTATTTTTAAGTGAAATCATCGGATCTTTATTTAATAGTAAAGAGGAGGGTATGCCATTAATAATGGAAAACAAATCGCACATTTGCGGCTGTATGTCCTCGATAACTTCACGAATTCCATCTTTGTGGTCTTGAATCGATTGTGACCTTATTTTTCACGTAGCCCCAAAGAGAAATGTCTAAAGGTGTTAAAACATAAGATCTCGGTGGTCAATTGTGATCGCCTCTTCAAGGTCAGGAAACTTTTCAAGCCAAAGAGCGATGGTATCGTTACTTGTGTGGCACGTAGCGCTCTCTTGTTGAAAATAAACGTTGTCCACATCAATATCTTCCTATTCCGGCCATACAAAATCATCAGTCATCGTTCAATAGCGCAATCCCTCATTTTCCAAAAAGTAAGGTGCAGTGACCCCGCCAGAGCAAAAACCGCACCAACAGTCACTCGTTGAGGATGGGAAGGCTTTTCAATAATAGTTCTTGGGTTTTCCGAATTCGAAAATTCTGCTTGTTAAATTAGCCTTCGCGGGGACTAGGGTCACTCAAGACGATTGTGCGATGAAATTCCGGATCAGTTTGATGCATTTCAAACGCCCAATCAGCAAAGACATGACATTGTTGATGGTCAGTAGGCTTGAGTTCTTGTGATAACTGAACCATAAGAGCCTTAAGACCTAAGTCTTTATGCAAAATACGGTGTAATGTCGTTTGTGGAATGCCCAATTCCAAAGATAGACGAGAAATGGACAAACCTGGGCTTTCCTCAACACTATGGGCTACAACAGCAATATTCTCAGTTGTTCTTGAGCGACGTGCACGAGTTCGATTCTTCACATCACTAACTTATCCCAACAGCTCAAAGTTTTCCACCAGTTTCACAATTGCTGGCCGAGTAGGTGCTTCACGACGACCCAAAAATGCTTTAGTTTTGCGAACTGTGACCGCAAAATTTTTACCATTTTTGCAGTGAATTTTAATAATTTCAATGCGTTGTTGAAGCATATATCGTTCCATTTTTATTAATGGCGTAATTTTTACTTGCCATCTGTCAAGTAGTTACAGGTTCAGTCATGAGAATTGTTAAAATGGCGGGCTATTGAATATGAAATGTCTTATTGGAACACTTTTTATATGTATATATATATATATATATATATATATATATATATATGTATACCGTGTATTCATTTTACCTTGTTACGAAAACTGTACCACATTATATTCGGGTCTAGCTGCCGAATACCGATCAGAGTGTAAAGTGGTTGGGCGCGAGTCATTTGATTCACGACTATAACAGACTACTGATCGTACTAGCTGCAGTCCCAGCACTAATTTGACTCTAGGCGTTTCGATATCGTATTAACGGTCATTCGTGGTTTGCATTTGGGAGAGTGTGTTACGGTAAGACCTTTAAATTTAAATATTTTTTTAATTACATTACTTTGATAATGTATACATTGGAAGAAAAAATTCATATGATAACATGGACTTTGAAAGGTAATTTTTATGGCGTATCTAGCACCTTTTCTCTGAAAAGTATGTAGATCGTCCCTTTCCTGCATTAACTACAATACCATTAGTAATTAAAAAGTTTAAATCAGAAGGTTGCATTTTGGGATCTAAATGTTATAAAATACGGAGAATAAATAACGATAAAGAAATGCAGGAAGTCATGGTGTGCGCAGTGGTCGAAGAAAATTCCAGTATTATCGTACTATATCTAAAATATCAGAAGAGATAGGTATTAGCGTGGGTAAAGTTCATAAGATATTAAAGAAAAGTAAATACACATCCTATAAATACCAAACTCATCAGGAAATTTTTCATGCTGATCAATACCGCAGAATGGAATTTTGTGAAACTGTAATAGAACGTGTAAATGCGAATGAACACTTCATTGAGACTATCGTGTTTACCGATGAATCCACGTTTCCGTTGCACGGTAAACACAATTCGTCGAATCTTCGATATTGGTATATTGAAAACGAGTATCGACAATTGAATACGGGGACACAGTATCCTGAAAAATTGAATGTTTGGGCTGGTGTTTATGGAAATAACATTATTGGTCCATTCTTCATCGAAGGAAATTTAAATGGGGAAATATATTTGAATCTTCTTCGAAACGACATTGTCCTTGCTTTGAGAACTATTAGTCCTAATTTAGAGAACGTATGGTTCTAGCATGATGGCTGTCCGGCCCATAGAACTAGAATTGTGAATGAATATTTAAATAATATATTACCACAAAGAGTTATATCTAATAATGATACAATTCGCTGGTCACCAAAGTCACCAGACTTAGCCTCTAATGACTTTTTTTATGGGGTTACATAAAATCAAAGTTATATGGGCATCAAGACGAAAGGGCTAATAATTTGGAAGAATTACGGGTTAATATCGAACACCAATTCCAAATTATTAATCCCCTTGTACTGGCCAATGTTCGAAATGAATTTTATAATAGATTGGGGTAGTGTTTAGCGCGAGCAGGACGGACATTTGAGAATTTAATTAATTGAATTTATTTTCTGTATTTAAAAAGTATATATAAGTTTATAAGTTTTGGCAAGTTATATTTATTTTCTGTTTAAAGAGTATTTTTTAAGTTCCGAGAAGTTATTTTATTTTTTAACTTCTTTAAGAGTTATTTTTATTTTTAAACGTTTTATTAGAAAATGTCTTTTCGTTCAATGCGAAACTTATTGTAAAAATACCTAATTGTACAGTTAAAAGTAATATAATTTATTAATTTTTGGACGTACACAATTTGGACAGTCAGTGATAGACCTTCCGCCAAGTACCACGAACAACTACTTAATCTGTAATCTGTTCTCAGTCGTTGTTGTGATTCGACTTACTCGCGCCCCACCACTTTACATTCTGATCGGCATTCGCTATCTAGACCCGAATATAATATGTTACGGTATTTGCAGCAATTTAGTATGAAAGCATTATTATTAAATAATAATGGAAACGGGCCTGTATTGCTATTTACATCAAGTCACCTCTGATATTTACGTTTGTCAATTGAAGTTCCTCATATACAATTGCATATACAAATGTAATACAAAGGATCTTTATTCCTCTGCGGTTGCTACAAATATACATACATATGTATTCGGTGTTTATTCGCTTGACCTTAAAAGCAAACGAAATATTTAGAATGAGATGCAAAGTATGAAATGTCTTTCATTTTCGTTATACTTCTCAGTTTTTGCTCGTCTTATTCTTCCGACTCGTTTACAGCGGAGCATAATAAACTCCGGTATATGTTTTAATATTAGCTCATGCGAGGGATGGATATGAGACCTTAAACATTTTTTATGCGCGTTTATGTTCGCACAATTTGCCAAGCATAAAATAATATCCGGAAACGATGACGACCGAATTTATTTGTTTTTTTAGGTACTTTATGGTATTATTATGCTGGCACGGAGGCGGCCTTTTTGTTTTATATGACTGGTTGTTATCCGTTTATGGCAAAATAATGACGTGGGGGTAAGTAGGCTGATCAGGGAGTATTTAGATTTATATTAAAATTTATATGAGTGGATAAAGGTAATTAGGCGAAAAACAACATTTGAAAGGTAGCAGGAGAATGACCTACATATATTTATTCACACAAGCTGTCTACTTTCATGTTTTAATTTTTTTATATGAAACTTGGAAATGTTTTATTTAACAATATTTCAATTATTTGTGGACTTTGAATATATGAGTGCTCGTTTTAATAATAAGTAAGTATTTGAAATTCAGCAATTTTAGTGTTCTGTAATAAGTAATTTTTTAAAATTTAACTCGCTTAGAGATGTATGTATATATATTTATTACAGGAATTTTAACGTCCCTCTCTACACCATTATGCCCCAACGTAGATCGTAGCGCAAAGTATCTATTGCTTACTTTAAAAAAATAATCCTTCGTTACTCCTAAGGAAGGATTTAACCAGTTAATTCGTATAGTAGCGGGGGTTTCCATATAAAACGTTCTTAGCATTAATCTCTAGAAGTATCTTTGCTAATGCTGAAACACATAGATTTTCAAATACGTGTCAACGGTAAAATTTAGGGCAACACAAAATAGAAACACTAAAGACGGTAATGGAAAGTTTCAATAATCAACAATAAGAAATTGGAAATCTAAAAAACAAAATAATACATGGAACACTTTATCGCCAAATAACACAAACACATATCGACAAATGAGCAATCAGCAAATGAGGAAAATGTTAAACATTTCTACAGAAACTGAAAATTTTATGATTGCAATTTAAAATTGAGTGAATGGAGTGAAAACCGGAAACTACATTAAATACATATATCATAAAACAAAACGACATGAAACATTTGTAGACATTGTCTCAAAACATCAGAAGCAATTCAACATACCACAAACGCAGATAAAAACCGCACATACGGAATGCATAACACATGACAATATATGTAAAATAATAAACACAACTCTTGTAAAAAAATACAAATTAGAGGACAAAATAACGCATAACCTTCAACAAAAATATACAGAGAAAAACAATAAATTGTTACCACTCAATTTCCACATTACGTATATTTTATCGTTTTCAAAACCCTGTATAACATGTGTATTTAATTATTTGTGTAAATTCGCATCAATTTATTCTCAGATATTCGAATTTCTTCTTAAATATTATATTTGGTTTTATGGGTATTTCAAATTATATTCAATAGCATTTTGTATTTATTAAACTTCTTATCGCTTTTTTTTTGCACATCGCATATGTCAGATGACTTATCTATCTCACTCCCGCTTGCGTCGTAACCCAGGTGTGTATTGGGAATCCTTGTGACGCTTATGTGGCAAATGGGCTTGTGATTTTTGCCGACGATTTAGGTTTCTTTATAGTCACCACGGTTCAGATCACCTATACGGTTGAGACTTATTCCGTTCTTACGTTTTGGTAAACTTCCCCGAAGGAGGATATACATATTAAAGGGGAAGTACTAATTGTACCTGTTTTGTATCAAGTTTAGCCTTTGATCCGAGGGAGAAATATAAGCCCGTAGAAATTTTTATTAACACGCCCACCAGCGAAGGTATGTGTTTTTCATTGAAACTATTTGCATGTATATCTTCTTATTGAAGCATATTTTTTTAGAATTTCCTTGTTGTAATTGTATTTTTACCTTTAACATATGTATATACCTCAACCTATACTCTGACGAGCCCGATTGCATATATTTTGGGTGTAGCTGTTCACGTTCGATCCAGTACGACTCCTTGGACGCCATCAGCTTAGGTGTCGTGAGAAAAACAACAGGTCAGACAAACACTTTAGTACCGACGATTTAAATAATATATAGTTAGTAATATCTCTTATATTCGTGAGGTAATCTATATTTTGGCTATGTTAAGGTACTCACTATTCTTTGCGTTAATAATTGAATATATATAGTAAATTTATAGAAAGTGATTTTGTTCTTCTAGTATTTTTGAATAGACGATTTTGTATTTCTTTTTACATATATATAGGGGGAACAAATTATTGTTTTGGATATTTACGTCTTATTACATATAACATTGATATATTTTTTCAAATTGAATATTCACAATTTTCCTTATATATTCACGTTCAATCATTCTATTTTCCTTATTATAAGAACCAATACAGGACTGAAATGACGCAAAAATTGAATCGGGTACAAATTATGCATTTAAGGAATTAAAATGGGTCTATAGATTATTTGAAAATTTAACTGGCTACATTCACAACAGGTTATTACATTACACACAAAATTTGCACTGGGTACAAGATGAGCATGTAACAAGATGTTAAATGATTCAATAAAAAAGCCTGTATTGGTAAAATTCGAATATTTTGTTGTTCCGTTTGATAAGTCAGCTAGTTCCATCTAAATTTATCTTATAAACGTAGTATAGGCCATAGCGTCCAGCTCACAGTCAACGCGGCCTACTATTGCCGGCTTTTTGTTGAAGCCTAGCTGACCTGCCAATAAAAAAGGAGAGATATGGCTATTGGAAATGTGATTATAACAACACTCAACCACATTCCGTTAATTTGGTACGTAGACTTCCGCGGTCGTGGTCCATGCTATCTGCTTCTGGGTTTCCGGGCTGGAACCGCGTCACTAGTATATCTGCCGACGTTTCGTACCCATTTGTATGGGACATCTTCAGGGCTGAACTACTGCACTGAAACTGCAAACAATTTCAGTGCAGTAGTTCAGCCCTGAAGATTTCCCATACAAATGGGTACGAAACTTCGGCAGATATACTAGTGACGCGGTTCCAGCCCGGAAACCCAGAAGCAGATAGCACATTCCGTTGTTTTCACTAAAAAAGAATTCGAAGAAAGTTATTGGAAGACGTCTCACACCTCTCTTATAGCCTAGATTTTTATAATTACCATACGGCCGACTTCATGTTTTGATGATGCATTAAAAATTATAAATAATAATAAAATATACTCAAATTTTTTACTGTACTAAGTCATCGCATATTATTATATTATATTTAGTTTATTGTATATCAACATTCGCCATTATTTCGCAGAAAATGATGTTCGTAGTATTAAATGTGAATGGAATTCTTTGTTCAAACATATGCCACCGATGAATTCCTAACAAGACGTTCAAATTCAATGGGTTTTAGGTATTTCGTAGCCACGATTATATTATACATATATGTATACAAATTTCCAATAGTATAATAATAAATTCATACGTATATCAAGAATTTATAAATGTTCTGATGAAAGCCGCCTTAAATAAAAGTTAGATAATTACTTAATACTTTAGAAGTGTTAAAAATCCATCGAAATTTTGAGGGTGGAACTGAATCACGTGTATGTGTAATAAATTGAGAACGAAAGAAAGTTGAGTACAGAACCAATTAGAAGTGAACACAGAACTCTTATAAACTCATATGAAAAATATATAATATGGGGCTATTGAATAATATTCGTGGAATATTAGTAACAGAAAGTGTTAGTTAGTGCTTAAATTGCAGATCTTCTAATGCAAGGTGTAAATTATAGGTAAATTGAACGATTCATTGTTTCCTTTTTCCATCATTTGTCTTGAAGGTAATTTTGATGGAACCTGTGGTTGATTAACTTAATCACTGAAGGTTGATCTATAACCCCTTTCCATATTAATTTTCGTATTTCTGTATTTCGACAACTAAGTTATTTTTATCAGCAGTTAATTAAACAGTGTCGCACTTGGAAAACTACGGCAAAATACCAGTAAGAAACAAATTCCGCACACGATCTGTACCGTTAAACGCCAAAACGCACACAGTGAGCGTTCTGGCTTTCAACATAAATACCGAAGGATATGCATGTATCATGTTTATCTTTTATCATTTATCTTTGATATAAATATTGCTTATTTGAATAATATGGAAATATACACGTGGGCAAACACTTATGACCAGTTTTGTTTTCAATTTAACTATAGTACATCTTCATAGATAGCATACGACCAACCTGTAACTGAAATGATACGAAAGTATTGTATAATATCAATATTTATGTTGTAAATCTAAATCAATATCTTCTTCTCAAGACACTTTTAGAATATGTGTCGATATTTCGTTTTAAGATGACATTTATTTTACTACCTTAACATGTTGATATTAGAACATATGATATTAGACAGATCATTAGATTATTAATCGTAAGATAATAGTATCTAATACTTTCGTAGCTTCTACTAGTTTCATACTTTGGCTATCAAAGATTTTTTTAAATTTTTCTTTGAAATCGGTGAAGTGACAATGTATTCAAATTGTGGTGATAAATACGGTGCTTATATTATTTTAAACACTTAAGGTTAATATGTAACCCCTTTTCACATTAATTTTCGTATTCTGTACACATATTTCGACAACTAAATTGTCACCATCAGCGGATAATTGAACAATGTTGCACCTGGAAAATTATGGCAAAAACCTCACGAGACAAATTCCGTATACTATCTGTACCGTCGAAAGCCAAAACGCACACTGTTTGCGTTTTGGCTTTTATTAACGTGGAAAGGGGTTATACATATATCAACTTTAAGTGATTAAGTTAGTCAACCACAGGCTCCATCAAAATTATCTTATATTATTTGCTTATATGTTCAAGAAGGTGGAGCGTTCTGACGGCAATAATTACTGACCTGTCAGTATCTTGTCAAATTTTGCTAAAATATTTGAACTGATTTTCAATGACGTTATTTAGATGTGTTAAACCCTTCTTATCCATTAGGCAGCATGGATTTATTCCAGGCAGATCTACTGTTACCAGCCTGATCGAGATCACTCGATTTATCGGGGAACTACTTGATAAACGTCAGCAAGTGGACGTCGTATATGTGAACTTCAGCAAAGCTTTCGATACCATCAATCATGGCATTTTGATTTCTAAGTTGAAATCTTTTGGCTTTGCTCCCAATATTACCAATTTATTTTTTTCCTATCTGCAAAATCGTTCCGCTTATGTACATTATAATGGGTATTCGTCTAAGCTTTTCGATATTTCCTCTAGAGTTCCACAGGGTTCCCATTTGGGAACCCTTTTGTTTAATATTTACGTTAATGATCTCTTGGAACGTCTTGACTACAGAGTGTAACTTTCTGAAGGCTCCATTGAAAGACTTTTGTAGTTCGTTTTATGAGGAAGTAAATAAAATAACAATTTAGAATTTGATATGAATTTTTCAATGACGGAATCATTCACATTTTTCCTTTAAATTTCATGGTATTTTGCTGGGAAATTTGTAATCGATATAAAAATGAAATAATAAAGGGAGAAAAAAGAATACCTCAATTGTCACGATAATGAATAAATACATCGTGTATATATTTTTTCGATTTCAACTTTTGAAGAGAATCGTTCAGTTCGTTATTTAAACATAGTTTATTTTAATTATTTGGTATTTTGTATTACAATATATTAATGACAAAAAGTAGATTATAATCCAAGTATTAACTTAAAATGTAATTTTCATTCGTCTAAAATAGAAAGAAAAACATTCTGTTACGGTTAAACGTTTGTAAAATTTCCCAGTGCCCATTTAACTTGAAACGACTTGTTTGAGTTCATTTCCTCTAAAATCACTGTTTGATTTCCCAGTTCTGTTTGTTTTAGCAAATTTGAAATTGGATATTTGTTATGTCAATAAAGCCATCGTCAAAACCCTTATATCTCTATGAAGTAAGTATGTGAAATTAAAACAAAAAGAAATCACCAAAAATGGAAGCAACTGCTTCTATTATTTGAGTTTTTTAAATAACTCTACTGTTATTATTGCAACGGGCTATTATGTAAATGAAATAGAATTAAAAAAATTGTTGCTTTCTACATATCCTGATGAAGTGAAGACACTTTTATGTTCGTTCTGTGTGAAAAATTTATAATACCTTGATTATTCGAAAATAGGAAATTATTTGCTATTTGATTTAATAAACTTATAACATATAACAAATATAAAACAATGAAGGAAGAGCAAAACGAAATTTTATCCATTATCTTAAAATCTGATATATATTAATAATAATATTAAAGCTCTATTGAATCATCAAAACGAAGATTAATTATTAAAGTGAGGAATATGATCTGTAGACCACAGGCGTGCGCTCGACAGTCGGTAAATAAAATAAAATAAATAGCTATTAATAATATAGAAAACGCGAAAGACCTTCTTAAGCAGCGTTTTCCATGTAATCCCAAACAGGAGAGAGTCGGTTAAATATTTGCAATAGCAAATATATTTCCACAATTGTTTAATCGAGTTCGCCATGCGGAAAAATGTTATATGATATAAAAAAAACTCGTTTATCTACTGATGTATTACTTCTATAATTCAATTAATTAAATAAATCTGCGTCTTTCTTTAGCACACTATCGACTTTGGCTGTAACACTAATATTTTTGTGGTCGCTGATAGCTTGTAGATGAACGAATTGTGTGATTTATCAATTGCTTTAACTACTCCTTTGTAATTGTTATAAAATTGTTTGCAACCGGCTTCAACTTCAGCATCTTGGAATTTTTTTGACCTTCTTCGATGGAAGTGGCTTTTTTAGAATCAAGTTGCGAAAATAGAGAATTTATTTGAAATACAGGAAATAGTTAAATGCAGCGGAGGTTGGCTGTGAGATTCTTGAAAACGTTTAAGAGATTTGAGAAACACTGCTTCCATGTGAGCTATCAAACCATTTACCCCTGGATAACAATGACGAATGATTTTTGCCACAAGAAGCTAAGCTTTTACATGTAACAGGTACGAAGTTACAGCAGTTATCATTAAGAGACTGCAATCAGGCATAAACATTAAGAGTTATTCTCTCGAACGTTCAAATTTTTCCAATATATTATTACTTTTGAAATATATTCAGCAGTATATACTAGCTCCTAGAAGAGTACAAGAATGAAATTGAATATGACAGTTAAGTGGTTGTATTGTAAAAACTAAAACATTAACGATAAATATTTTTTTACAATCTGTTATCTCGTCCATACATAAACAGAGTTATTTACTTTCCATTTCTGATATAATTCTATTTTTAATACGTTCATGAATAGATAGTATAAAATTTTGTAACATTTTTGAACTAGGTAATTTTCGACATTAGAATACACTGGCACTATTATTAAATGTATTGTTTGCAATATCATCATTTTATCCTACAGTATTTTTGTGTTTAAAAGACATGTTAATAGCAAACAACACCGACTAAATGTGCACCTTGATGTACCATATTATAGATTGATTTTATTTTTATGTTAAGTGTGCAACATTCCACAAACTATTGTAGACAATGGTGAATTTCGAAACTTTTGGGGGAAATACGTTCCAGAATGGAACACGATGTCAGATCAAATAAAAGCAGAGTTAAAAGGTCAAAAAGTTTGGCTGATGGTAGATAAAACAACGGATGAAAGAAAGAATGGTATTTTAAATGTATTAGTGCAGGCTTTAAAAAACGATGAGATTTCCCTGGCTCTTCTTTTACGTAGTAGAATATTACAAAAGTTAGACGCGGAAAGAACAGTAGAAACTATAAAACATACCTTTGGGAAGTTCAATATATCGGTAACTTGTAATGTTGGCTACAGATGGGGGTTCGCATATGGTTAAAGCTGGAAAGTTACCATAACAATTATATCCCCAAGTGCTTCATGTAACCTGTGTGCTCCATGCATGTTATCTTGTAGCTGATACCGAAATCCATACTCATAGAGCAAATTTCCGAAACTAATTAAATTGTTTTAGCTATTGTTTCCAAATTAGGGAACACCAAGCTGTCATTACATGAAGCGCTAAATATAGTAAATAACCTCCAAGCCTGGTTAGGAAATCTAACAGATAGTATAGGAATATTAACAACCGACAAATTGTGTGCGGTTATAAATAAGAATCCCGATTTTCAAGCTATAGTGCGTATAGACAAGAGTTCAATTCAAAACCCAGAGTGCGAATATGATGCAAACGTCCTTTTTAAATTTACGAACATCACATGATTAGACGTAGAAGGCTCTTTTTCCAAGTACACCAACATAATTTCATCTCGCCATAGGAGTATGACTGTCAGCACTACTGCACTGAAACTGAGTTTCAGTGCAGTAGTTCAGCCCTGAAGATGTCCCATACAAATGGGTACGAAACGTCGGCAGATATACTAGTGACGCGGTTCCAGCTCGGAAACCCAAAAGCAGATAGCATGGACTACGACAGCGGAAGTCTACGTACCAAATTAATGGAGTGTCTGAGTTGATAATGTAAGACCATCACGTGACACACCGTGAGATCGAGGCATCTTTAGGTATTAGTAACACCAGCGTGGATAAGATCCTGCATGAATATTTGGCAATTAAGAAGCTATGTTCGCGTTTGGTAACACATAATTTAACGATCGCTCAAAAAAGGACTCGCGTCGATTGGTGCCGAGAAATGCACAAGAAAAATACAATGGCAGTGCTTTAAGGAATATTTATAAAGTAGTCACAAGTGATGAATCTTGGATCTATACGTGCCAACCCGATAGTAAACAGCAGTCGACTGTGTGGGTATTCCAAGTTGAGCCAAAACCAAGAAATGTGGTCTCTGTTTTTTCGTAAACACCGGTCACTTTGCAACCGCGCCTTTAGAGCGTTGTATAACGGTCAATTCCGAATGGTGCACAACTATTTGTTTGCCAAAAGTATTTGAAAAAATAAGGAAAACAAACCGGAAACGACAGATCATTATCACACAATCAAACAATTGAAAATATGACCGAGCAAAACATTGAATTGATAAGCCATCCGCCGTACAGCCCTGATCTAGCACCCTTTGATTCCTTTTTGTTCCCATACGTGAAGAATAAACTTCCTGGTCAACGGTTTTCTACGTCGGAAGAGGCAGTTGAGACAGCAATGCTTTTCGGATTGGTTTAAACGAATGCGAAAGTGCATTGATTTTTAAGGAGAATATTTTGAAAAGCAATAAAACTATTTTCGATAATAAATTTTTTTTTGTTTGGTATTCCAGAAATATAAACGGTTACCCTCGTAGTAATTACAGATCGACAAAAAATACGCTTGCACAATCAGAAATAGGATTAGTTCTTCAACAATATCCGAAATATTTATAACTATTATTTGAAAAATTGGAATCCAGTAAAATCTTTATTAAACAAATTTAAGCTCATTATGAATTTTAGTTTTAATATTAAATAAACCTTTATTAGTGCTCATTATATTACAGTGTTTAAACACAACGAAATTTAATTACATTTCTTTTAAAGAAAACACATTCGGGCGCTATCGTATTTTGTACTATGCATATTAATGCAGGGAAACACTTTTTCCCTATTTATAATGAATCACGAATGTCATGATGAAAGCTTTGTTGAACATAAATCTGACGTCTTATGTTAGTCCAGAAAAGACTGAACAACAAAAAAATAAAGTTAAAAGAGAACTGAGAGGGAGTGATATGCAACTTCTCTTTGTATTATTGTGCAAAACCGTCTAGAAAGATACGTTTGAATACATAAAATGAAAGAATTTGAGAACAAATACATTTTTGCCATGTATTGTTTTATTTCAGGGATAGCAATTCATAGCAAAGGGAATTTCAGATCTTTTCGCATTTCCGTACTCTGCATACTCATACACCATATGTGGATGTATCGCATAGAAAGATGAACACATATATGTACGTATATGCAGCTTTGTTTAATATTTACAAACTTGTTGTTGTTGCAGTGAGTTGTTATTGACGATTTTTAAAAAAAATTGCTTCATTCTGTAATCTATTATCTTTGTTGTTATGTCTTGGAAAGGAGATTCTTTATATGCTGAAGTAGTTATTTACCGTAACAATACTAGATAAGATACATTTATACAGTTCGATTGATTCAGAAGGGATGGTGTGATCGATTATTACATCGACCATAGCGCGAAACTTAGAACACTGTATTATAATGAAAGCTGTCATGAAATTCAACAGAATTATATTTTTGAACAAAATAATTATTTTCGTTCATTATTATTAAGTACAAGCTGTGTATAAATTAATGGATTACATACATACATAACTGGTTTTCCAATAGAAACTTCCGAACTTTGACAGTTGATAGCGGCCATATTGTTGAAGCTACATTTGTCGAATTGGCTGTTATTTATTAGGTCCGTTTTGCCAAATCGCCATGGATGGATATAGCGTTCAACAACATATGCAAATGATAAAATTGTTTTATCAAAATGGGTGTTTTGTTCGGCCAACGTTCCACGCCCTTCGTCTATTTTACGGTCGCCATAATTGTCCTACCGAGAGAACTATTCGCAGTGTGCTGAATGAACTTGAGTTCACTGGTTCAGTAAACAATGAACCAACACCCTTAGGATGACGAAACGCGTTGTCTGTGAGAGTGTGCAAAATCCGAGGTAGTCGATATCAAGGCGCTCACAAGAACTCGGCTTTTCGCAGACCACAACTTGGTGAATTTTGCGTCGTGACTTGTAAACGATCAGAGACAACGATGAGTGTTCGTTGAATGGGCTCTGGAGCAGTTGGGAACTGCCCGATTTGTGGGCATGGTCATCTCACGTGGAGGTGATGTGAACTGGCCACCGAAATCGTGCGCTTTGATCCCGTTAGACTTTATCTTGTGGGGTTTTCTTAAATCACAGGTCTATGCGAATAAGCCTCAATAGCGGTCTTCAAAGCCAACATAACCCATGCCATCGGTCAAATTCAGCCTGACTTATGCGCCAGAGTATGGAAAATTGGACATTTCGGATGCGAGCCACCAAGCGAAGTCGTGGCAGACATTTGCACGATGTTATGTTATATACCTAATGGCATCGATAGGCCATTCAAACGAGTAAAAAATTTCGATGATATCTCATACACACTTTGATTTATTTAAATTTAAAGATAGGAAGCGGTTATTGAAAGACCCGTTATTATACGAGTGTTCTCGTGTAATTCGAAGTCGATCTTTAGTGACAAGTGTTTATTGTCAAGGCATTACTCAGAGTACATTTAAATCAAAAGTTATATAATTTTTGGCCAACAAGGCCAACGTTAACTGTAACTTAAGTCTCTCATGATATATGGAAATGTACTTTAGAACTAATGTATTCAACTTTCCAAGATATTTTAATACTTCTTTTAAAGTAAAAGTAAAGTAAAACTTTAGTAGTACTACGGATGTACCCACTTATTTTTACTTGTACAAGGGCAAAGTCATTTGACTCAGTTCCATAAATCAAGGTACAAAAATTAAGATACAAGCTTTCATCTTTGTTTTCCTGCTAACTTCTCTAATATTTCCAATAAGGGAAAGTTTACCTTCTTCTCAGGATTTATTTTGTTGTTCATCGCTAGATATGTTTTCATTTTTGTTTCCTCTGCTGTCTATTATCTTTCTTGATGGTCATATTTAACTCCTGATCTTTTTTGTCTATCTGTTTGTAGTGATAGCCATGTCAAATTTAAATAATTCCTTCTTTGTGTTAACGTGCACCGTTCTGTACACTTTTTTAAAATATCACGAGGGACGCTAATATTAAGAATAAGCTAGATGGAGTATGGTTAGTTAGTTGTTTACAGTATGACCCAAAAATCAAATGCAATACCATTGAAATTCTCGGGTTTTCCAAAAATTTATTAAACAGGGACAAATATGCAATTAATAATACTATTTAGAAGTGATGAAAATACGTACAATGAGATTCTGGTAGAAGAAAGCTAGAATTATGGTGCCACTAGTTGACCATTATCATGGTAATATTTGAAACCACAGTGCTATCATTTTTAGAAACAAATTATCTTGCTTGTCCGCATGACTTAATTTCCTGTGAATTTCTGGCTACTTTACAGAAAACAGCGAAAACGAAACTAAAGCAACTCTACTGCATTCGTGCGTATGGTGTATAGTATGCGTACTATATAATACATTTATATTGGTAAAATAAATACTATAAATACTTATGTACAATATAAGAAAATTAATATATCTAATCATAATAATAACAAAGAATAGTCGAATTGCAGCTACAATAAACACCTTCAAATGGAAAACATGTAGTAGTCTTGTGATGAATTATAAGACTGTACAAAGTCAAACGCGTACAGATCGAGGTGAAACTCATGGGCTGAAGAAGTACAAGAAAAATCTTCGTTATCCCAAGCCATGCTTTTATATTCTCCACCAGCATAACACTAATTATAGAGAGTTTTGCAGACTATAATTAAAATTACGGTCACGTTTGGGGTCCAACTTAATGTATTTGATGGATGCTGACATCACTTCAACAGAAGGGGAAATCTTCTCGGGCGTCAGGTCATCGAATTCAATACGGGGGCTTAGGATTTAAATCACATTATATATCAAGTGCTGTATCTTTGCAAATATCTATACAGCCAATGAGTTGAAGCATTAGGTTTTTATTATTTTTTAATATATTCTTATTGAACTTTGACACGCTTGAATCAACGATACTGAAAAACCAGTATGTCGTTTTTATGATCTTTCTCAAAATTCTTAAAGTGCAATACCGTAAAAATGCTGCAGTAAGTTTTCAACCGATCAAAACCTAACCTTTTTCCAGAAAAGTTTGAACTTGAATAATAAATAAAAGCCATTTGGAGCTAAATCTGGTGAAGCGACGCTGATTTGAAATCTCTGCTGATCCTATTTTTCGCGGTTGACTGGTGTGACAAAACGCATTTGGTCGTGATGAAACAGAAATTTTTCCAGTCCTTTTTTAGAAATGCACCTCTGAATTTATATACTAGAGTCCATAATACGATTCATTAACAGCTCGACGTTTTGCAAGATAGTCTATGAAAATTATCACATTGAATCACAAAAATTGTAGCTACTATCTTACTAACCGATGTAAATGTATCCGCTTTCTTTAGGCGAAAGGCTCCTGTAAGGTGTCCACTTTTGAAATTAGATTTAGAATCAGTTCTTCGAGTTTGAACACATTTAATTCTGTGTGAAAGTCATTTCCTTGATAATTCAAAACAATTTCATCAACCTTTTTGATAACTACCGGAGCTGTAACAGAATTTCATGGTTCTAGCCACATATCGTCTTCTAGACAAATATTAAAATGTATTTAGTGTTCTGGAAAATGGATAATGGATTGGCTCACATTATGATATTTAGGATTTTCAATTCAGACATTTTATTTATACTGCCATATAAATATGTCAGATATTAATCAAATTTCACAGAAAGTATAAGGTTTTTCCGAAAGATGGTGCTAGTAGTCGAGTTAAATTAAAGTCTGGCACAATAGCTTTTACATTTAGTCGACTTATAGTTCAGTGATAAGTCACTTACTTGTCACGCCTGGGTCTCAGATTCGAGTTCCATACCTTATGTGCGGAAAGGTATGGTTTCCCTTTTCCATTTAAGGGAATGCTGACAGACAAAGATTTTAAGTTGCACTACGAAGAAGGGTAATAAAGTCTGTTGGGGGATGCGGAGATATGGATTATTATTATTGTTAGTACATATCTTTGTAGCAGTTTTGTTACAATTCAGAAGAAACTTATAAGGTAAAGTGGGTAATTAAATCTGAATATATAACAAGAAATAAGATCCATAAGATTTACGAAAAGGAAACATTTGTGCTATAGCAGCTTTTTGTAAACAAATTAATAAAACGTTTTTAAACAATTTTTTTGTTAAGTTTCATATTCTAGATATCATATTGTGAAGTACATATATACTACTAAGAATAAAACGATGTAAAGTAAGCAGCACGTTCAATCAATATAAGGTATTCTCAATGTAATAGCAATTACTGTTAATTTAACATTTAAATTTTCACCAAGATACCATTAATACTAATTTTAAGCCATTCTAAAAGGTCCAATATTGTACTCTTTACAATCACAATCTTTTCGATATACGTACCATAGTAATTTTAAATGCAATTGGAATTACGTGACCGCGATCTTCATAAATTTTCATTGAATGCTGTATCTTGTCTTCTTCTATTTCATGCGCTCCTTCTCTTTCTCTCTCTCTTAATTTTCCCAATCGTTCGGTACGAAACTGCACTGGGAGATAATTTCCCTTATCTCGATCTGGCAATTAAAACTTTGCCGTTTTGCGTGCAACCATATTTTTCGATTTTAATTGGTCTACTATCGCGTTCCATTCACTTTTGATTTTACAGATTTTTCATGCAGATGTGTACAGCTTTTACGAAAATATACATAGATTCATTTGTATTTCGGTTTAATTTGCTTTCATTAAAATATCGAAGACGTCGTCATTTTCCTTTTCCTTTCATCTTATTCTTGTTAAATTCACACAGAAGTTTCAAGGCAAGATGCGAAAAGTTGATGATTCGGTATTGTTATGCTTACTTACTGATCGTTCTGATGCAAACGTGCTTGTTAAGTGTCTTGATTGAGACGTTCACGATGCCAACAATGTGGTAAATAAATAACTGAAACCGTATTTTATATGTACAGCTCTAGAATAGAAGTTTCTTTTGCTTTTGTTGTGAAACTCTGGGAGAAATGCCATTATTTTCATTAAAACTTTCAATTGATGTTTTAACCAAGCAACATTTCGTAGCAATTAGATTTATTGTAAAAATGTGCTTAATGAAATTTCATTCTCTTCTCGTAATCGTGTTTATGACTTGTACTTAAAAATAAAGTTAAACGGAAATATGTGTATTTATTCTAAGGTATAGTAATGTAGAAATCGTTAAGTAAAGCTCTAATTAAAGCACTCTAACGAATTATTAAGAGAATAAAAAATCGAATTCATAACTGAAATTTATGTAATATACCCTATTAAAAAGAGTGTTTCAAATTTCGCGGTTTTCTAAAAGAATAAATGAAACACATAATTTGTATTCACTTTCAAAAACCTTTTATTGGTAATTGAAGTATCAGTTATGAATTTATATGCGAAAAATAATATCTGTCAATGGCCTCCTCTTGCAGCTCCACAGACACCCAGTTTTTTGTCAAAATTTTCAATGACATTTTGACATAATTGAGGCTCTATCTCACCAATGACAAGAATAATTTCATCTTTTAAAGCAGGAATTGACTGTGGATTGTTTTTATAAACCTGGCTTTTCACAATACCCCAAAGAAAATAGTCTAACGGTGTCAAATTACATGATCTTAGTGGCCAATTAACATCACCGTTTCTCGAGATTACATGTCCAGGACATTTTTCTCTCAATAAATCAATTGATTCGTGTGCAAAGTGTATGCACCAAGTTCGAAATGTGTCTCATCCGCAAACATTATTTTTTGGAAAAAATCAGCTGGTCGTTCATTGATGAAATTGACAAATGAAAGGCGTTTTATTGAACCTTTTAACATTAATGACTTCAGTTCCTGTTATTTGAACCTTTTTGATCTTCCACGGAACCGTTCTCTTGAAATTTTTTAATAATTCCACTAATACTGTTTTTAGCTTTCAGATGGACGATTATGTAAACCATAAAATTCACGTAATTTTCTATAAACTCTTTTCACAGAACGCCGACTTTCATAAAATAATTCGACAATTTGAACGCGTTGTTGTACCGTGTATGAAGCTATTTTTATAAATGTCATACATCACACTTTTTAAACGCCAACGTACCTAGTCAAATCCAGTGCACCGTCTGTATTTTATTTATTCTTAAAAAAAAGCGCAATTTGAAACAGCCTTTATAAAGAATAACCCTATCTTAGACGTTTTACCGTTTCTCACTTTATCCCATCTGCACAAACGCAGATAGAATAAGAGTAATGATAATAATTAAAAACAATATTCATTTATAAATGAATTTATGTTAATAATTAATACAGTATAGTATAACAGAAGGTTAATTGAAGAGAAATTTTAATTATTTATATACAAGATTGTGCATAGTCTAGCCGTCTGTGAGAAATGTCTATAATTTTTGTATTATTCGACATATGCCAAAATTTGCCTACAAGTTGTAAGGTAGGCACGTGTGAAATGCATTATAAATCAATATGCGTCTGCACAAAGGGTTGATATTGTATAAATTTCATTTTAGTAAATATTTGTCGATTGCCTTAGGAATTTCGTAGAAAATATTGAGGACATCCTATTCTATCGGCGATTAACTATAAAATTGAGCAAACAGATTACGCCTTGGCTGACTTCGAAAAATTCGTTCAAAGAAGGATGTAGATCATGTATGTGAGGATGTGATTGGAAGTCTAACAACCCCGATAAAAAAGCGATCGACTCAGTTAGGCATTTTCCGACCGCTATTACAACAAATTTGGTGGACTTATGCCTGCTTCCTTACAAAATTTAAGTGACCCCAAAAATTCTGCCTATAGAACACGAAAAGAGATTGCAGCAGAGCAATGCTATTTAAAGTTTTGAAAATAAAATTGCAGAATTTTGAGAAAAAGTCAGTGACAAACGAAGCTCATTTCTGCCGAAGTGGAGTTTCAAAATCACAACTTTTAGAGTAACAAGAATAAATAAATTAATTACCAACTATCTATGGTTCTACGAGTCAAAGTTAATGGCTTGTGTGGCGTTAGTGCTGGAAGAATAATTGGACTTTATTTTTTGAGGATAATGAAATTAGAACCGCTTCCGAAAATAGTAATCGCTACAGAGCGATATTGCGAAATTGTTTGGTTCCACAAATGGAAGAGTTAGAGTTTGAAAAAATATGGTAAAACAGCGCATACAACCCGTGAGATAATGATCATTTTAAGGAGAATACATCTTGAGCGCATCCTCTTCCAAAACGGCCAGACGTCATATACGCCAAGATTCCCAGATTTTTCGACGCCAGATTTATTTTTATGGGACTAAATGAGATATCACGTTAGTGAATAAATTTAATTGTCAGAATATCATCTGAAACGTCTAGGAAACAAAAAATACCTTAAAAAGAGCTCACTATTGCATTAATGCTAGGTGGTGAGTTGTTTAGTTTTATTTTCAGTATGTGACAAAGTAAATTTTCACGGTCAATGTTTCTTCATTTCCAAAATTTATTTCTAAAGAGCATTATATGGAAATAACTAAGTTATAGTAATGCTAACATTTACTACTCAAATTTCTTTTTTCCTTCTATTGGTCTCTTTTGGGAGATGGCTAAGGCAATATTTCCTAGTTACTTCGATTGACTTGAAGTCTACTAGCTCCAACCAGTATTTACTTGAAAATGATCAAATGAGAAAAAACGTTTGACAAAAAAATGAAGACCTACTGAACTTTGATCATTGCTAACATTTTGGGAAGAAACTTACATAATGACATTTTTCACTTTTCACTAATGAATTAACAAACATAGATATACTCATAATGCTTTTCTCTATATTAGATTTTCCCTTATTCTCTATAAAATTAAAAATAAATTATTTTACATTAGAGTATATGTACTCTTACATAAATTTTTCTATGTAATTGCCTTTATCAGTCTCACTAGTACATTGATTAATATCTGTGATAATACTATTCTCAATAGTATCTATAATTGAATGAATTTTATCACTTAATTAGAAAGTCTTTTCCATATTACCATTCAAAACCACTTCCGAACTTCTAGCTTTAATACTTCTTACTTTCATATGAGATATATTTGTAATAATATTTTATATTATAGATAACTAAAATCTTTTCCATGTCGCTGTCGAACTCATTATTTGATTCTACTATCGAAATATCTAAAATATTTAAAGTTCTCTCCCACAAGCTACTCATATATATTTTACTGCATATACATTTTACTGCACCAGCATCATATACTGCACTAGTATAATATCTTATTTTATTGTATTCGCTTTTGGTTCATTTTCTTAAAACCTCGCGCTTACTTTTTAACATTTTTGACGTTTGCGCTGTTCCTTCTTTGAATGAAATATATTCCGAATATCTTCCCAGCCTGTATCCTTATCAAATTTATATGAAAGATCTGTTGCTTTATATTCTGTAACGATCGTATTTCTCTGGAAACACATGACTCTTTTATCCTACCAATAATATTTTTTCACAATCAAGATAAGATCGTTAATTTCATGAAATTAAAAATTCGATGAAAATGTTCATTTCTTTTCAGTTTTCGTTTTGTACCAATTTATTCAACACTACATGTATATAAAACTATGTATTAACAGGCAATTAACACAGACCAAGTTGATTTATAACACAGACGCAATAGGTTAAATTTTATACGCGAGCTAAAGAATAGTATTTAATAAGAGTAAGAAACTAGTATCTCTATTCAAAGTACTCAACTGCTAGTTAGCAAGTAAGATTTATACCACCAATTGTCCTTGGATTAACAGCAAGTTGGTATTGTAGGAGTCTAACCGAGATTCGTCTTCAATTTAGTACATATTTGGCGATGTAAGAACTAGAATACGAGGGTAGTTTGACAAGTGGTGAGAATGGAAAAAACGAATTTTTTAAATACAAAATAATTTTTATTTTTCAATACATTCTCCTAAAAGCGCAATACATTTATTCCAACGGTGCTCCAATGCCTAGGGGCTAGATACTGCGAGTAAGGCATATGCGGTACTAATTGGAAATGCAACTCGTGGATTTTGGACATGGCAACTGTGCTGATATGCGAGGAAGCGTTGTCTTGGTGAAACAGAATCTTTTTCTTTGCCATTCCTGGCCGTTTAGCACCAATCTCAACATTTAATTTTTGTATAAGTTCTGGATAATATTGTCCGTTTATTGATGACATCACCTAGTTTACCGATAAAGTGGTTTTCGCTTTCTTTGGAGGTGCAGAACCACGTTCGAAAAATTGTTTCGACTGTTGTTTAGTTTCGGGTGTTCTGTAGTGTATCCAAATTTCATCGCAAGTGACAAATAGCCTACAAAAATCAACCGGATTCCGCTTATAAAGGTCCAAACACTCATTGGAAATGCGCAAACGAGTGAACTTTTGATCAGTCGTAAGCAATCGCGGCACCCATCTTGCCGAAAGCTTGGAAAGGGCCAATTCTTTCCTTAAAATGTGGCGTACGCCTTCTGTTGAAATGTTTACCATGTCTGCTATCTGTCTCACTTTGAGTTGTCGATCTTGCGTAATAATATTATGGATTTTTATAATCATTTCCTTAGAAGTCACGATTTTGGGTGCCCTAGAGAGCACTTCGTCAACACAGCTT
This sequence comes from Dermolepida albohirtum, assembly GCA_031893035.1. Lineage (NCBI taxonomy): Eukaryota > Metazoa > Arthropoda > Insecta > Coleoptera > Scarabaeidae > Dermolepida > Dermolepida albohirtum. The sequence continues at coordinate 372,645 of JAVIWB010003149.1, forward strand.
GTTCTATCACGTTTAAATTCATTTACCCATCTATTTATTGTGGCGGATGATGGAGCAGATTCACCTAATATTTCCCGTAAATCATCTTTTATTTCGGTGGCTTTCATACCCTTAATTACGAAGTATTTAATCACCGCACGATGCTTTTTCCATTTTAACAAAACGACGTGTTGCTTCTTTTTCAATCAGCTGTCAGAAATAAACTAATCAACTGATTTATCTAAATATCGGAATGTGAACATATAAATAGACAACCTAAATTACAGTGCGCTTGTTTTACCAATTAGAGAGCCACCTATGTGTCATTCTCACTACTTGTCAAACTATTCTCGTATAATGTGATCTGGAACCGACCCCAAAATGAACAAGAAGGTTGCTATTTAAATAACGAAATCTTTATATATTTCGATTTACCATGAAATATACTGTATAAAGCCTATTTTCTCCTAGTTATGAATATTTTGGTCAGTGTAATAAAGTATCGCCAAACGAGCAGGTAGGAGTCTAAGTGAGGTGAGTGAACCATTTGAAGAAAGTGCATCGAGAAGCTTGAAAGTGAGAAACAGAATTTGATTTAAAATACCGCAAATTTTAAAAAAAGTAACAAAGAAAAGACAATTATGCAGCAGTAGAACCTACTGAAAACCAACAAAAAATTATTGAACGATATAGAAAAATAAGATAGTCCTTTAGAGCTAGCGGTAGAAAAAGAATAAATTGTTTAGATACACGTTCGTCCTTTCGTCGTTTATTAGACTATTATTTTATATCTTTACTTTAGGGAAACTGGAGGAAAAAAATAATAAAAAAAACATTTTGTACATTTTTTAAATAGCAGTCAGTCCCTTTCCAGTGACCGAATAATTTTACCCTAATTTACATAATTTTATCCTTTCGATTTAAATTAGGTGAAATTTATTTAAATATATTATTTACATAATCGCGAATCCGGACACCAACAATAATAACATTACGTTAAAGGTGCCAACCCATAACAGTTAATTAAGGATGAATTTAATGTTGGTGTAAATTTCACAGAATGTACGCCTGGTGAACACGCAAACGATATTTAAAATACCAACATAACTTTACCAGTTAAATTGTGGCATAGCGTTGGTACGAAACAATTTAGACTTATCTAATGTTTTTATATCTTATATAGTTCTGGAACAATTCGGATTAAAAACGTTTGCGAAAACGATTAATCTTTGCCAAGTTAATTTGGATTACTTGAATTATGTACGTACAGTTAATTAATTCATTTTATTTTTTAGTGGAGTTTTAGGAATTGTTTGTATTAGTTTTCTGCTGTTATTGGACTAAATAAAGAAATCGCTTTATGCTTAAGAAAATTAAATAAATTTAACTGTGGAAAAGGATTGGTACTAATAGTTGAAACTTATACTTATCAGTAAGGCTACTTGAACTATTACGATTACTATTAGATAGGAATCCGACCAAGAAGAAATACCATCAAAATTTTAGGTTTAAATTTAAAAATTACAAGTGCGGCGCTGTAATTTTTAAATTTTTTTTACATTACTGAGGACTCGATTAAAAACTTTTTAATAACTTTAAGAGCTACTATAGATTGTACATACGAGGTGTGGCTATTAAATAACGAGACCGACGCTGTAAAACATTTTATTTTGATTTCATACATATTTACTTATTATCACCTTCAATATACCCCTCCTCTATCCCTACAACGCTCTATGCGAATCTTCCATTGTTCTAAACAGTGCTGGAATTCATTTTCTGTCAGCTCCTTCAGGACGAGTGCCGCTTTCGCTTTCACAACTACAACGGACTGAAAGTTTGTTCGCTTTAATTCAGGAAACAGATAGAAGTTGCACGCCGCAAGATCCGGCGGACCAGTCGGATGGTCTAACACTGGCATGCTGTACTTGGCTAGAAACCCCTTAATTGACAATGCCGAATGAGCCGGTACATTGTCTTGGTGAAGAACCCATGACTTGTCTTTCCACAATTCGAGTCGTTTTTCCTTATTCTTTCACGGAGTTGAGCAAGAACGTGAAGGTAGTAATGTAATCCCATGAATATCGAAAAAATCATTGCTTTGAATTTGGGCTTGTTCATTCGAGCTTTTTTGACTCTCGGTGAAGATGGCTCCTTTCAGTGCATGGATTGGCGCTTCGTTTCAGGATAATTAAAAAAAAACACGATTGGTCACATGTTATTATTCTTTCAAATAAGTTCGGGTCGTTTTCAATGTCATTCAAAGTGTCAGTACAAATATTTTCGTTAGTTTCTTGTTTTTCAGACGCAAGAGTTTTAGGCAACATTTTGGCACACATTTTTTGCATATGGAAATTGTTATGTAAAATTTGCCGTATGGATTTTTTATCAATTCCTATAGTTTCAGCAATCACACGAATACTGTCATCCATCTATAACCTGGAAGGGCGACCCGACATCTTCAACGTCTTCTCGGCCATCTTGAAAGCGCTTAAACCACTCAGAAACTCGTGCACGTGATAAACATTTATTGGCATACCCTATTTTCATTATATTATAAGTTTCAGTAGCGGTTTTTCCAAGTTTCATGTAAAATTCCACAACAATTCGTTACTCTATTGTTACACTTAACATTTTTCCGGCGACACAGAAAAACAGCTCTAATGCGAACGAAGGCTACGGCTATACTGATTTGTTTACAGAGGCGAGAGGCACCACATTCGAAAGAGAAGGCTTCACGATAAATAGCTGTCAGTCGTTGGTGTTTAGCGCATGCGCACTTCTTCTGTACAAGCGTCAGTATCGTTATTTAATAACCACACCTCGTATACGCTTAATTAGTTACTAATTTTGTGACGTTATTCTGATTTGAATAACTTGTTTGCTAATCGAGTCCTATGTTTAATTTCATCCAATTCTTTTATTTATAAAGAATAAAATACTATATAGCTTTATAAATGTATGACTCAATTTCTAAATAAAGCCTTGTAACTCATTAATACATACATTAAAATAAAATAAATATTTCCATAAATATACAATTTTGAGTAAAATACACTAACGTTTCTCATTTCTAATAAATCGGCGTATATACACAAACATATAAGCAGATTAAAATACCTTCTGCGTAGTGGGTTCGCAACTTGCATAAGTATTAATTCTTAACAAAATTCTGACTGTTTACAGGTTAATGTACAATATATATGTTTATCACTGAAAGAAGTTTATTCAGCTTGTTCGCAGTTATTTTCTCATTATGCGTATGCACTTTGTATATGTATTGTTTCGTTTGTGTAAGTATATGTATCACTTGCACATGCGAACTTAAGCGAAGATGAATCTTATTCGATGGCGGATTATGTATCCTCTTTGCTTTAATAGTTTAAGTCATTAGAGTATACACTTGTTGGGTAGGAAAAAGCAGCAAAATGAAATTTGGTTTCAGCCTACAAGCAATTGCAAGGGAATGTTAGCATGTCACTGATAAGCGTTTTAAGCTTAGGGCATTGTATATCTTTCGGAATTCTGTTTTCTTGCTTTCTCTCAATTTTTCCTTATTTTATGTATGAATGTACTTAACATATTTTCTTTTTAAGTGTAACCAATTGATATATTAATTTGGAAATACTAAGAAATATAGGACTGTATTAGATCGAAAGATTTGGTATGTGAAGAATTTGAAAGGAATGACAAAGGAAAAGAATAATGGCTCGTAATTTCCTTAGTGACGAGGGGATTCCTGCTGAGTTTTCCCCTGGTGCTATCTTTTGATCTGAAAATTCTCTTACTTGTATTACAAAGTGAGAACATGCACCATCATATTAAAATATTAAATGTTATTCAAAATATCGATTATCGTTTTCGATGATATCCGTCAGCATTAGACTGGCTGTGTCTTCCAGTTTTTTACCTAGAGCTTTGAAAGCTCTAGGTAAAAAAGTTCAACAATACAATCAATCTAAATAAATGCCCACCCGTACCTTTAGTTTGTATTGAATTTGAATGCAAACTTCACGAAATATTTTTTTAATTGGTTTCACAGACGTAGAGACAATTTTGTCGAATGACTGACAATTCGAAAGCATTCGTCCGAGAACTAAACGTTGTAAAAAACTGTTGATTGTTATTTATCTCATAGGTCATTGTTTCCTAAAATTGTAATCGTCAATCAGAAATATCATCTGCTAATTTCTTGGAACAATTGAATTTTAGATGGATGAAATTTAAATCCCTTTAAAATTCTGTGGAGACTAGTACGTGAGAAATCTGTCAGATAATTTTCTTGTTTACAATGCAGGATTCATATTATGTGATGTATTGCTACAGCAATCGTTTCATTTCTTACAGTATTTCTAATATGGATTTGTTTATTAGCACCGGGTTCTGTAAAAATTTTTAAAGTAATTCCAATACGTACAAATGATTAACTTATTTCTCTTCACCCTAGCAGATTCATTGTTTTTAAAACATAGTGCAACTATCTTAATTCGTTCTGCGATAGAGCATACCAACTTGCAAACACCGAACTGAACTAAAACGCTATTTTTACTTTGTGAAACACTGACATTGCTTTCTTATAAAAAGGATCTACGAAAAATACTTTCATCGAAGGTTTTAAATTGAAAGCGTACCCATATTAATGTTTCTGTTGACATTTAATCACCGCATCAGTTTAATTCATGTAGTTATGCAACTGCATGGATGTGATATTACATAAATATTATATACACAATAATCTAACGACATAATCTCTCCTAATTCTTTGAAATGCTAGTTTTCAAAAATTAGTACTTTCAAAAACGAAAAACCTCTGTAACAATGAAATTATAGTCTTCAAACGTATTGCTTAGTCACTACTTCCATTTAAAATTATTGAGTCTAAAATCACCCGCACTTTTTTTAAATTTATTAAATAGTCAAAAAAATTAGCTTGACTGTTTTCGGTGGCTCATCTTGTATACAACGTGATTAGCGACAGATTACTTGAATATGTACATATTTAACAACTTTCCTGTTCCAAAAATAGTTTCACATAAAAGGCAAGCATTTTTCTTTTGATTCCGTACTCTTCTTTAGCGAGAATAGGATGCAAAGTATTTAAAAGTAAATATAATGAATTAATCTTAGCGTGCGGATTTTAAAATGGGAAATACTTTAAAAAATTTGTTATGCAAATTGAGCGAAAAGTATGTGGAAAATTGGAAAAATGTTTATAAGAAATTTTCCCTGGCGAAAATACAATAAAATAGAGATTAAAAAATCTCATTACAAACTTGGTATCGACAACTTCCATTATTGAATTTTTAATATGCAAAGTTATTTTCTTTTTCTTGAGAAGATGATCAAACATCGTTTATATCCCGTTCGGAGTTATTAAATATTCTTAAATATACTTCAAAAATATTGATAAAGTTTTCGAAAGAGGAACGTCGAAGTCATTAATTATTTGATAATAGGCCTTCGCTGTGCAATTTTTGCACTAGCGCGAAAGTTCCTTATAATTTTATTTTAGCTCAAGGGCGGCAATAGGACATGACATTTATTAGCTATTCATTAAATGCTTTAATAATACGTTACGAAATATATTCTCATTATGTACGGGAAAAATATTTTATCGAAAGTTGGTAATTCTGGTAAAAACGTAAAAGTTTTTTAATAAAATAGAGTTTATTTAGAATACAAATACAGTACTGGACATTTCTAAGAAAACGTACACAGTATTTCAAATAAATTAAACAAAGACTCATTATTAGGATAAAAACTGTAATAGTTCTATAGTTTTGTTGTTTCCATTTCTTATAGGGACTGAGTAACATTTTATGCTACACGTAGTGGGCAGTTTTATGTTAACGTTGTTATTCGAAGTGTTTGGAGTCCCTAACAATTTTAAATGAAACCTCCTAGTGCAAGTAAAGCATATTAACCCAAATGATATTTGTTTTATTACATTTCTAAATTCATAAACGTCAAATTATAGACATTCGAGTGAGTGAAATTATAGTCTAAAACTGTCAAAAGAGATTGAATCAAAACGAATTAGTAGAACAATCATTAAACAAAGAAGATGAGAAACGTTTTCTAGGGAAGATGTTTGTATTATTAGAGAAGTCATTAGAGACCACACTGTAACGTCGACAGAATTTCAAAATTCCCTTAATTTATTAGTATCGTCAAGAATAATTAGATAAAGACACAAAGAAACTAACTTAGTTAATAAAAGTGTTGGAAGAAACAATTTATCAGCAATAAGAACAATGCTCGACGACTGGCATTTGCAAAGGAGCATATAAAAAGCCCAATATCTTCTGGCACAAGCCTGTAGCAACGAATCAACAATTGTTTAATTTAAAAGATTCAAAAAAACGTGGCGGTCCAAATCTGAAGAAGAACGTTTTCTACAACAAATGGTCAAGCGTAAGGAAGGAATTGTGATATTAAAGGGCTATTTCTCCAAAATTAGATGTTGGAAATCTAATTACAATTGAACGGGTGATGAAAGTGTAAGTGCACATTCGTCAAAAAAATTTACGGCCATCTATAGGAAGAAAATTGGTTTGTAAACATTTACATTTATGCGAGATAACGATTCTAAATATAAAAATAGGTTAATCAACTACTTAATAAGCAGATTATCTGCAATATCATTTACAGATGCTTTTGTAAATTAATTTTTGAACATTTTGCATACAGTTTTGCATTGCTTGCAACTTTATAACTTATACATATATGTTTTCGTCTACTTTACTGTTGATTAATTAACGAACGTTAGAACGAGATGGTTTAAAACTTTATTTTCTTAACACAATCGTAATTTTAATTAATAGGCTTATTTTTTCCTATCGTAAGCCCTTCCCTTCTGCCTGAGTTTTGTTGAAGTTATCAATTCCTTCCATCCGGTTCAGTCGAACGCAATTTTGTCCGCCTTTTTCAACGACATGTTACTTTTCTCCAGGAATTTTCCTACTCCACTGCTACAACTTCTGTGAAACTATTCTCTTTCCAATCACTATAACTGTCTTCTCTTCACTTTGTCGCCCTTTTAACTTTACACCATTCCTATATATAATCGTTTGCGTATCTATCTCTCGGAGTCACTTCTTTTCTTCATTTACAAGTCTTAAGAATAGACCTAAGAGTCTGACTATGTCATGAACGACATTTTGGAAAATCGTAATAATTTGACATATCTTTTAACTCCGAAATACTACAGTAAAATAAAATAAAGAACACAAAGGGTTTATTTGATTATTTAGGACCCAGGAACTAGAGTCGATGCAGTGATAAAAAATAAAGAAAACTCATTAATAGTAAAAGGTAATATTGCTTCAATTATTTAAAAAAATAAATTGAAATCAATACATAAATTAATGCTAAGTTAGAAAGATGAATAACATCAAATACAAAAAAATTAAGAAATCAAAAGTAAAGGGTTTAGTATTCTAGGTTCTATAACGCAATTATTCTAAAAGAAAAGGCATTAAGTGAGCTATTCCGATACTGGGCTAAGTTCAGTTTACACAAAATTTTTCATTCGAAATGTCTTATGTTTATTCCACATGTTAAATTAAAGAAAAACAACTAGAAGATTTCACTTGTGATAGTAAAAAAAGTAATTCTTGGATACACGTTAAATCAATTACATAAAAAGCGAAAGGGAAGAAAAGTGTAGTAACTAAGGTCTCTAAAATAAAAACTCGTATTTAACTGGTACCAATACTTTCACTAAAACTCGTACTTAATCCTTACTAAAATGTGTTCTTGAACGTATACATAAACTCGTACCTAAACTTATACTTAAAATTGTACTTAAATTCGTACTTAAGGCTCTACAATAACAAGGGACAAAATTTAAAAAATTCTAAATCATGTTCAAGATCGCGATTGAATAAATGACATATTTTCAATATCAAAAGCCACCAAAAGACTCCGTTACGACGGTGTAAGTCTAGTACGGACTTTATGCGGACTTTTCCATGGCTCCAGGTGCGACTCTCTAAATAATTATCTGCTGATAATAACAACTTAGTTATCGAAATACGTGTACAGAATACGAAAATTATTATGGATAGGGGTTATCTTAACCTTAATTGACTAATTTAATCAGCCGCAGTCTAATAGTTACCATGAAAACAGGCTTACCATACGATATTTGGAAGAATTCGAGGTTCAGTTTTTAGACCGGTCACCCCAGTCATGAGACTTGAACGCAAAAGGACAAAATACCCTAAACATGGCAAAAATAATCGCTGTAGTCTTCTGAATGACGTAAGGACACAGTAAAAGCTATTACCGCTCTTTTTGTCTTTTTGACAGCATCACATAGCTGTTCTTCTGTAATTGACAAGAAATGAGTTATTTTTCTTTTACTGTATTAAAAATTATTTTGTGAAAATTTTAGCCAATGTTAAAATGAATTATATTTTTGTGTTTATAGCACATGTTGCTTGGATTTTACATATTTATTCGCTATGAGAATGAATTCATTAGCGTTACATTTACAATTACATTTTCTTCGTTTAATATTACGTTTATTTACAAAAAATATTGAAAAGCTGTTTGTAATATTTATACCGGCTTAAAATAGAACAGACTATAGATAAATCTTGGTTTGTTAGTAAACATAACTGCAACATCTGTGCTTCCATGACGTATTATGCAATCTTTATTTTACTTACGGTTTTCTTTGTTGAAGTTATTAGTTTACGCAGCGTCATTTTTAGAAGCGGTCCATATTTTACTGCCTAAATAGAAGGTTTAATTGCTGCACACTATTCATTCCTTCAAAAATTATCGAATTTTCAGTTTTGTTTTAAATTTTGGTTTCCAAATTCGTTTCTGTTGAATTTGATTTCAATCATTCACCACCACTTCATTACTTATTTAAAAATAAGAGAGTACTGAAAACTCTTCATTCTATTTAATCCAATCAATGGCATTTGGGAATCCTGAAAACTCCTCCAAGTACTTTTAGTCTTGGCAAAGGTATTAGCATATTAGAGTTCTCACACACCTTCGCTACTTAGCCTGGTAACCTGTCACAGTTTGAATGCATTTCGCCTATATATTTTAAATCCCGACTTAACAGCTGATGCTGTTGAATTTGTTTACATATAATTTAGGGAATGTCTTAGTGTACCGAACATAGTTTTCAATACAATTTTTTGGAATATTCCTGTATTCAGATTAATAGATGTAAATTGGAAAACAATACTAAAATAATGAAAACCTAGGAAGGACTTATGTTGTTATAATTTAAAAAAATGCAAGATAAGCTGGTACTATAGGCATGTTTTCTTGAAATTGGTTAACAGCGAGAATATTTTAACCAGTAAATTGAAACCGACTGGCTTATAGGTTTAATAGAAGTATGCCTGAAGAGAGTCTTAGTTAACAAGGTCAGTGAGCCATAGTTCAGAACCCTACAAGCGAAGCAAAAACTATCCTAACAAGCGAGTGCGATAAGTGACTTTTGACAGAAGATCTTTATGATATTGTTTTCCCCTTTTACGATTACATGAATAATAATAATTCCAAAATTAGGGAATTTTTGTGACGATTGTGGTATTTGAAGTCAATTCAAAATAAAAATTGTCTATTTTACGTGAAGTACCTGATGTCCTCTTTATTAAATTTATTGCAAAATAAAGTAGAATTATTCATGTAAATCACCTAAATTACAAACATTGTCAACAACAATTATTTGATGTTCAATTGAGTTCGTTTGCATTTAATAATTCGAAGTCACATTTTTTGTCACTTGAATTGCATATGAAATTTCAGGTGTATACTTCTTAGATATTAAATTGCACTAGAGTAAAACACTCCATTTATGGTGTATAAACGCATTGTTTTAGATGCTTTAGTAGCGTTGTTATAATAGCAAATTAGAAAATAGTATATTAAAACACTATTTTGTATATATGTAATTTTTCTATTTTGCATTTTTTCGCTTAAGAATTTTGAATGATATCATTTAAAGGCACACGGTTTTATTTTGATCTGATGTAGTTGGTCACATATTGATATTCAAATAATTCAAATACCCCAGGCTTAGCGTATTATTAGTTTTCATTAACATTACCTATGTTATGTTTAGACATATAAAAATGAGTAATATAGAGAGAAATACTTGCACACCCCTTGAGTTACATAAAGGCGCTGATAAAATAATTGAATAGAGTTAAATGTATTAATAAGATATTTACTTCTGTATTCAATAATGACAATATCAAAAAATAAAAAGAGACATATCGAAGTGAACCTCTTTTCCACACTGTTCGCTACCTAATGACCTAATTATTAATTCTAAATAACGGTTCTATAACCAAACGGTTCTAGAGAGTTAAATTAGTAGATGAAAATCGGAATGCTTTCTGTTTTTTTGTCAATTAACATACTGGTGCGCATGAAATATTGTATATAACACAAGGAGATTATTGCAACTCCACTGTGTGTCAAAACATGTGTTTCTGTTTTAGTGATACTAATACTCGCTCGAATATATTATTTGAAATGAAATATGTATAAGATATATAGTCTGCTACTTTAGTAATCTTACTATACTGTTGAGGATGACCTCATTTATACAAAGATATACTATGTGACAAAAAAAGAATCACACAATAATACTGTATACTCTTATACTAAATTGTAAAAAAAGTTTCATTATATTGAGAATAATAGATTACGTTTTCATTTAAAAATTAGGACCCTTTGAAGAGAAATTTAGTAATGGGTTGCCGCTCCACCTAAACGAATACATTTAGCTATTGGCCCAAGCATGCTTCTCATAACAGTCTATATTTATGAAGTAGTGCATTCAAGTACCAAGAATTCAAAAACTATCAAATTATCGCCAACTGAATTTTGAAAGGGGTCGTATTATTGGACTACATGAGACGGGTACCGTATTGTGTGAAATCGTTAAGTGGATGCACAGAAATATTGTTACAGTTATTGGTTGTTGTAGTGATTGGACCAAAAAGGTAGGTAACATGGTAGAAAAGGCTCTGGATCACCTTTATAGGAGAATTATCGATCAGAAATATAGAAGACTAAGACTACTTGCCTTTAAGGATCGGTAAAGTACCTCGAAGTTTGTGCCGAATGTTCTTATGGCAGAGATAGACCATGAAACAACGATCACTTCCGTACGTTACTGTATTCGTTCGTTTGGGTTGGATATCCCATCGTTCAAGACTAATATCGCCTTTCGCTTGACGGCATCATGCTCTTACACAATAGTGCAATGACCTAACAAATAGGGATAAAGAGTGGAACAATATCGTCGTTTTAGAAAAATCCTATTTTTGTCTGTGGGCCCATAATGGTGGTAGACAAGACAGATATTGAAGACGAGAAAATCAATTTTCGAATTTTTCTGTGGGATGGAAATAGCACGAGTAGGACTCTCTTATTGTTCCTCCGAAGTCATTTAAATGCTTAAAGATACGAAGCTTTGGAACTATTAGCTTTACCATGTATCCAAAGGCTAAATAATGTCACATTTCGGCAAGACAATTGCCGCCCTCATGTTACAGCTGCTACATTACGATTCCTTCAAGAGGCCAACATCAATATTTTAAATTCGTTTGTGCGGTCGCCAGACTTATCGTCTTTAGAACATGTTTTCGATATAACAGGTCGAAGTGTTGGTATGCTTCCTAACCTTCCAATGAACTTATTACATGATACCCTACAAGTTGCTTGGAATGAGCTTCCACACGAGTCCATATAACAAGAATCGGTAGCACGCCCGGGAGAGTAGCAGAATGTATTCGCTTACGTGAACCGATGATTCATTATTAAACTTTCTGTATAATGGATACAAATTTTTCAATGAGCTTTTAATCACTTTTTATCCTCAACACTGTAAACATTTGTACAAAATTTGGTTGAAATGTACTTGCTTTTGCTGCCTAATAAGCTTTTTCTTTTTTTTGCAACATAGCATATATGTCATATGTCATATGGGTAAAAGTGTGAATAATTCAATAAAATCTAAACAAAAGTGTATTGTTCTGAAGCTTCTATCACTGTGTTTATAAATATTTCACGTACAAATAAAGCGATAATAATTGCTTTCGTGTTTTTATTTTTCAGTATGATGGCAGTCGTATTCAATGTGTTGTATGTGACATAAACATTGTAGACTACGATGTATTCAATTACAAAAAAAATGTATTAAAGAACAACCGTCAACCAAATGCTATACATTAAGGCTAGGGTATATTTCTAATTAATCTTTCACAATTAACGCTAGAGGTATTTCTAGAAAATAATTTGTTTTTCTACTACATTATATTCTAAACTGCAGATAAAATAATTAACATACAAGTAAACAGTTGCACTTTCAGTTGTTGTGCTTTTAATTAACTTAATAATTGCATTGTTATGCTTGCTTCTAGGACCGTATCCTTTCTTTGCTCTAACCCAGATATGCCGTTTACGTAACTTCCTTAGATAACAGCGAAATCAGCAGATTATCTGCAATATCATTTACAGATACTTTTGTAAATTAATTTTTGATTTTTTTGCATACAGTTTCTCATTGCTTGCGACTTTATAACTTATATATGTTTTCGTCTAATTTACTGTTGATTAATTAACGAACATAAAAACGAGATGGTTTTAAAACTTTATTTTCTTAACACAATCGTAATTTTATATAATTTGTTTATTTTTCTTATCGTAAGCTCTTCTCTTCTGCCTGAGTTTTGTTGAAGTTTTGAAGTTGAATACCTTCCATCCTGTTCAGTCGAACACACTTTTCTCCGCCTTTTTCAACGACATGTTTCTTCTCTCCAGAAACTTTTCTACTTCACTGCTACAACTTCTAGAGAGCTATTTTCTTTCCAATCACTATAACTGTCTTCTCTTCACTTTGTTGGCGTTTTAACTTTACACCATTCCTATACATAACCGTTTGTGTGTCTATCTCGCGGTATCACTTCTTTTCTTCATTTACAAGTCTTAAGAATAGACCTAACAGTCTGACTTTTTCATCACTGACATTTTGAAAAATCGTAATGATTCGACATACTTTTTAACTTCGAAATACTACAGTAAAATAAAGAACACAAAGAGTTGATTTGATTATTTAGGGAATAAGAACTAGAGTATTAACCACGCGGTGATAAAAAATAAGGAAAACTCATTAATAGTAAAAGGTAATTTTGCTTCAATTATTTAAAAAAATAAATTGAAATCTATACATAAGTTAACGCTAATTTGGGAAGATAAACGATATCAAATACAAAAAAAATTAACATATCAAAAGTCAAGGGTTTAGTATTCTAGGTTGTATAACGCAATTATTTAAAAAAAGAGCATTAATTGAGCTTTTCCGAAACTGGGCCAAGTTCAGTTTACATGAAATTTTTCAGTCGGAATGTCTTATGTCTATTCCACATGTTTAATTTAAAAAAAAACAACTAGAAAATTTCACTTGTGTATGATAGTAAAAGGAGTAATCCTTGGATACACTTTAAATCAATTAAATAAAAAGCAAAAGGCAAAAAGTATAATAACTAAGGTCACTAAATTGAAAACTTGTGTTTAAACTGGTACCAATACCTTTTTCTTGACTTCCGGGCTGGAACCGTGTCACTGGTATAACTACCGACGTTTCGTACCCACTCGTATGGGACATCTTCGGAGTTAAACTACTGCTACTATTTGTTGCACTGAAACTGATAGCAGTAGTTGAGCCCTGAATATGTGCCATACGAATGCGTACGAAACGTGGGCAGTTATACCAGTAACTCGGTTCCAGCCCGGAAGAGCAGAAGAAGATAGTATGAACTACGACCGCGGAAGTCTACGTACCAGATTATTTACCAATACTTTTACTAAAACTCGTACATAAACTTTACTTAAATGTGTTTTTGACGGTATAACGAGCGTTCCAAAACCATTTGAAGGAAGAAACACAAGCACCTCTAAACAATAAAGGAAAAATGCAGCACAATAGCTATTATAAACTTACGAAAGATATAGTTAAACAAACGAAATTACAAACTAACCTCGAAGCAACCCAAACCAAATAGATAATAATAGATAATACTTCACAAAAGTAAGCTAATAAAACACAACTTAAACGATATGCCAGAAGGCACAAGGTTCACAAAACCCTTAAAACAAAACAATAATCACAATAGCACGTGAATCGAGAAGAAAGTTGTTAAGCCTAACAACAGTCAGAAAACATTGACTTGAAATACATTGCATAATTTCACTGAGTATTTTAAAGTAAAACATTCTTTCAAAATTTCACATAAACAAGAAATCTTTGACTATATCTAGAATGTAACGATATTCAATACACATTAAAGAAAAGTAAATGGGAGTTAGTAGACATAAATAATGTTAGTTTGAGTTCTTATAAAAATTGAGTCAAAGTGGTGATAGAATAGTAAAATTCAATAACTAATTATCCAGTTATACTTGAAAAGTTACCAAATACAATATTTTAATTTTCAAGTTGAAATAGAAATGAAAAAATCCACCATATTATAAAATACAACGTTTATTTCAAAAGTTTAGAACTAATTTATGTAATACTCAATATATCTTTATACAGATAAATAATACATTAATAATTTCATGTTACAATATGTATTCTATTCACCATATTGATACATCTTATACCGTTTGTGAGCCTTTTCCTATTTCCTGCACTTCAAGAGACCAAAATCATCCATCAACCAGAATCAGGGATGACATCATTTATGTTAGTCGATCTTATTATATCATTATTTCTATATTGTTACCTAATAACATTCAAATTAAAATTTGTGCATTTGTACTTTCATGTCTTAAATAATAGTTACTTAACAAAAGTCTATATTTACTGAAAGGAAAGTTTAGATAATATTGTTATTTAAAAAATCACATAAATACTTGTATAACTAGTTTGTAAACTTGCTTAGAAAATAGCCCAATACATTCTTTATTGTCAGAATTATTTTCATTTTAAAGCTTTCATAATGACCATTAATTTATTTCATTCCTTAAAGTTGCTTAAATTTCAATTGGTTATTTAATTTTCTTACAGTTTAAATTTATAACATTCTAATTGTTCTCATGTAGAAAACAAGCCAATTCTACTGCTTTCGTTACCAATTTGCACATTTGACCATTTGTTAACATTTTTCGATGTAGTTGTGTTTTATGTATTTTATTTTTTATTGAGTCTTATAGCCTTCAAATGTAAAAAAGCAAATATATTGGAAATTCGATATTGTTATGTTTTATGTATTTTATTATTCATTGAGTCTTTTGACCTGCAACTAAACATATGTATTTGGAAATTAATGATTATTATTCTAAGGGTAGTTTATTAATGTTTAAAATAGGTCGTACTTACAGTTCAAGTACATCATTACAATATATGATTACAACAATTATGTTCAACTTCAATGTGATCCTTATCGAGTTTGTGTTTTGTCAAACAATTCATATAGAAATAATTAAGGTAAGTCCATAAATAGAACTTACCATGAGGGAAAAGATCTTTTACTTTGTATTAGTTTTAAAAATAAGTTAGTAAGATCATTGATTTTATTTTATTATTATTTTCTAAATTGTGGATATTATTAACTTCTGATAGTGAAACTTGTAGAGATGATTTCGAAAGTTTATCAGATTAGGGGCTAGTAGAGTACACAAATAAATGTCTGTTTATTTTTTCCTTTATGTACCATACTATTGAATTGTATAATAACGTTTATATATTATTATTAGATTTACTTTACTGTAAAAGAAACAAAAACAGGTAACTTAAAAGATTACTTTACCTACAAAAAGTCGACGATGCTTCATTTCTCATAAGGAGAACTTGCCAAAAATTCCTTCAATAGTTTCTGAAATATATTCACCAAAAAGAAAATAACGGAGAAAATTTTAAGGCACGCTACTCCTTGCAAGCATCTAGTCGACAGGCCCTTGCATCTAGTGCGGCTTATTTCAACAAATATCTTACTAGCAATACATATTGTAAACGCTACTAATTACTTTTTCTAACATACTTGACAACTTTTACAAATTCATTATAATAATTTGTATGTCAACCATATTTTTTCTTATAATAATGGTTTTTTAATTTATTTTACTTAATTAGTTTATAGATACACCAACACACAAATGAGGAGACGGTCATGGAAGATACTTCCCTATTAGTATTAGATATTTGAAAATGTGAAAATTGTAGGATTTACGTCGAAATTGGTTTTTAAACAAAATTACTTGATTTCTCTAGGAATACGGAGCCGACCTTCGTAGTCAGCACAATGAAAATGGATTCTGTTATTCATGCGTGCAGAAAAAATTACATATCAAGCTTTTAGTAGTTGAAAACGCTTTTAGGAACTGCAAAAGACAAAATCGAAGAAAATAAAAAATCGGGAATCTATCGAATTGAATGTTTAGAGTGCAATAGAAAATACATCGGCCAAACTAAAAGATCGATCGAAACCAGGTATAAAGAACACCTTTCGCACATAAAATTCAACCGACCGGAAAAATCGCGTTTAGCGAAACATGTATTAGAAAATAACCACAGTGTTAATATGGATTATTTACATCTGATAAAAAACGTGTATAATTATCGAGAACTAGACACGTATGAAAGCATGCACATCTTAAAGAATTTAAACCATGTGGTGAACAATAATGAAACTGGCCCCGTACAATCGACCCTTTTTTCCCTACTTAATGTCAGAGGACGAACAATATAATAAATTACAGGCAGGCACTTGACTGCCTTGACCGTAATTCCCTTTTTCAATGTAGTGCATGTTAGTTTAAGTAAGAATAATTGTTAAAAATCTTGTGAAACAAACGCAGTGTACATCTTGGTTTTCAACGGTGTGGATCGCGTACGGAGTTTTATTTTCGTGCGGTTGTTTTTCGCCGTGTTTTACCAGGTGCGACACTTTGAAATTATCTGCTGATGATGACAACTTGGTTGTCGAAATGCGTATACAGAATTTACAAAAGTTAATGTGGAAAGGGGTTATATATCAACCTTATTGATCAAGCTTTTAGTGTATAATGCGGTTCTAACGTTAAATATATTAATACCATATTAGAAATAACTACATAAACAGTCTGCCTCACAGAAAACGGATCGTTTTTAAAATAAAAACAAAACTTACTACTTTGGTAAAACTCATTTATTTTATTCAAAGTAGTCACATTCGGCTTCAATACAACGTTTTGCACTGTTAATGAACTTATCGAATAAATTTTTGAGTTCATCTTTAGACATGTCCTTCAAGATCGCTGTCGATACCTTTTTAATGACCGACGTCGACATAACGCTGTCTTTTCATCGGCAAATATAGTTTGGAGGATAGATAGAAATCACAGGGGGTCAAATCCGGTGAATACGATGAATGGTATATGGCTAAATTGTCATTCGTAGTTAGAAAATCAGTGATAAGCCTCAAGCGATGACATGGTATATTATCATGTAATAAACGCCAGCTACCATTTTCATATTGAAGGCGCACACGACGAATACGCACTAAAAGACGCTTCATAATACCAAGATAATATACAGGATTGATTGTTTGACTAGTTGTTACAAAATCTTTGTATACCATGCCTTTCGAATAATAAAATAAAAAAAAATTGTTTCCAGTTGTGATTTTTCCAAACGCCTTTTTTTCCGGTCTTTCTTTGCTTGGATGCTTCCGTTCAGAGCTCTGACGCTTGGTCTCTAAATCATATTGAAAACATTACGTCTTATCGCCAGTTACAATAGAACACGTGAAGTTTTCGTCCTTTTTTGTCTTTAATCAAGTCTGCACAATGTTGAATTCGGAGCAATTTTTAATCACCAGTTAGCTTGTCTGGTACAAACCTTACAAATGCGATGAATCGAATCTTTGGAAATATTCAATTCCATTGCCACGTATCGCACTGAGAATTTCGGCTCATTTCTGATAATTTCACTAAAAAGTTCGATGTTACTTTCTGTAACCACAGATTTCTTTGCATTTATGTCCGCACGACCGTTCATACGAGCGTCTCTAAATCGTTTGTATCACTCATACACATTTGTACGTGATAAACACGCATCACCATACACTTGTTTCATCAAATTAACGTGTCAGTAAACAGTTTACCGAATTTAAAACAAAACTTGATATTCGCTCTTTGTTCAATATTCATTTTTCGACCAAGGCTAAATACGCACCATTATTTTATGCCCAAATTCTCTGCTTCTAATGATGCAAATGTCATAATATTTTGATATAACATTGGTGAAAGATTTTTTTTGATAGATGGTGCCACTAGAATATAACTGTCGAAATAGAGATTAACTATTAATTTAACAACAGTAAACAACATACGAGGGTAGTTTGACAAGTAGTGAGAATGGAAAACAAAAACGAATTTTTTAATTACAAAATAATTTTTATTTTTCAATATATTCTCCTAAAAGAGCTATACATTTATTCCAACGGTGCTCCAATGCCCTTATGCCATCTCTAAAATGCGATTCTGGAAGGCTTGCAAAATACTCATTTACGAAGATGATAAACTCGTCGTTAGACGAAAATTTCTTTCCACCTAGTGCCGTTTTCAATTTTGGAAAATGGTGGAAGTCGGAAGGGGCAAGATCCGGCGATTAAAGCGCATGCGGTACTAATCGGAAATGCAACTCGTGGATTTTGGACATCGCAACTGTGCTGGTATGCGAGGGAGCGTTGTCTTGGTGAAACAGAATCTTTTTCTTTGCCATTCCTGGCCGTTTAGCACCAATCTCAACATTTAATTTTTGTAGAAATTCTGCATAATATTGTCCGTGTATTGTGGCACCTTTCTGAAGGTAATCAATGGCCAAAATGCCCTTCGAATCCCAAAAAATTGATGCCATCACTTTGTTTGCCGATAAAGTTGTTTTCGCTTTCTTTGAAGGTGCAGAACCACGTTCTAACCATTGTTTCGATTGTTGTTTAGTTTCGGGTGTACTGTAGTGTATCCAAGTTTCATCGCAAGTAACAAATCGCCTACAAAAATCAACTGGATTCCGCTTATAAAGGTCCAAACACTCATTGGAAATGCGCAAACGAGTGAACTTTTGATCAGTCGTAAGCAATCGCGGCACCTATCTTGCCGAAAGCTTGGAAAGGCCCAATTCTTTCGTTAAAATGTGGTGTACGTATTCTGTTGAAATGTATACCATGTCTGCTATCTCTCTTACTTTGAGTCGTTGATCTTTCGTATATTATATTAATATTAAGGATTTTTATAATCATTTCCTTAGAAGTCACGGTTTTGGGTGCTCCAGAGCGCGCTTTATCAACATAGCTTGTGTTCTACCACGTTCAAATTCATTTACCCATCTACTTATTGTGGCTGATGATGGAGCAGATTTACCTAATGTTTACCGTAACTCATCTTTTATTTCGGTAGCTTTCGTAGCCTTAATTACGAAGTATCTAATCACCGCACAATGCTTTTTCCATTTTAACAAAACGACGTGTTGCTTCTTTTTCAGTCAGCTCTCAGAAATAAACTAATCAACCGATTTATCTAAATATCGGAATGTAAGCATATAAATAGCCAACCTAAATTACAGTGCATTTGTTTTACCAATTAGAGCGCCACCTATGTGTCATTCTCACTGCTTGTCAAACTATCCTCGTAGTTTGTACACTCATAAATACCAATAAAATAAACAACAATGGCAAATCAACATTTCGTTATTCATATTTAGCTTTACCTTATTCGTTTAAAATTGGTTTGAGAATAATTATTATTTCGTGCATGTATTATCTTAAAATATGAAGGAATATACCATTCTTTGAAGCTGGCCAAAGGAAAGCATATATTTCTAAAGTTCAAATTAAAAACTCGTAAGATATAATTTTCCGGTCGCACGTACACGTAATATGGAGATATTTTCTATTACATTCTACAGTAGTATATCACTAATAAAGTCGCTATGCTGTCAAATTGACTACTTTATGGAAAGCTTCTGAAATTATTACATTTATGTTTCCCGGATGCCCGCATAGTGTCTAAAGATCGTTAGTTCTTTCTAAAATTACATAGCGTGGAGCCTGCTCTAGAAGTGTTTTCAAATTATCCTTGGAAAACTCTGACTGTAGGTACACATAAACGAAAATGTCTTCTTTTTCTCGTTAAGATACAAAAAAGATTGCAGTAAAAACGTTGAAATCTCAGAACTTTTGCAATAAAAGATTTGACGAGTGTCGTAAAATGTAGGAATATATTTGGTTGTCCTTTATTAATAAAACGACATAAATGTAAAATCAATTTTTTCATTTCAAAATATCGCTAGACGACTGCAAAGAACTATCATGTCAATGTTATATATAATGCCTGTTTATATTAATTATGTGAAATAATTTCCTATTTATTGATCAAAATTGCGTAATTGAAAATTTGAGAAGACGTAATTATTGGACTAATCATTAATTAAACTTTCATTACATATGTAAAATACATTCTTCTCTACAAATTAGAATAGAGAACATAACTCGTGACGTGTGAGAACATTGCAATAGAGAAAATGGTTGCTACATTTAGAATGACTAACTAATTAACTTCTTTATGTACAAATACTTATGCACTTATTACATTCTATGTTACGTTTAAATTGTACAAGCAATTAGTAAACTGATAAAACAGATTTAAGTAAAACTGCTCGCATGTCCAAAATTAGCAACACCTTGGGTAAGTTTCGAAAGATTGAGTGAGAGTACAAAATTATAAAGGAGTATGTTATGAGTGGCACAGTGCCTACATCTGAACACAGAGAAGGATGTCCTGGTATAATCATATGATGAAGCAGTTTAGCAGCTTGTGCGTCGAATAGTGCATGCTTTCTTCTACAAGAACGAATTGTCTACTTTGAAAAAAGAAATGTCCAGATTTACCACACAAATGTGCCATTCATAATTGTACAAACTTACGAAGCAAATTAATTTCAACCACAGAAAAGCACCGTAAAAGCATTTTTATAGAATATGAGGAAATTAATTTATTATTCAGATTAAACCTTAATAAAGGTCATATAAAGCAAGAAATCTAGATAGAGAGCACTACTGAAAATCGAAGTCAACATTCAATGAAGGATTAACAAACCGGTCAGGAAAGGAGAAGGGGCTTTGCACGTTGGATTTGAATACGATTTTGTCGAAGGAGGGTTGCTACTTTTTGAAGGTAAGAAGGTAAGAGAACTAGAGACTATCATGGGAAGATGGATGCAGCAACATGTGAGAAATAGTTTGATATTTAATAATGATAAGAGCTCTCGTAAGCTAGGTAGACTGAATTCGTAGAAGACATGCTTCTGTCTGAACTTTTGAATATAATCAAATTAATGCAAAATAATACAATTTATATGTGACTGATGAAATGACAAAACGTAACAATAAAATTGTATTATTGCGAATTGAATCCAATAAAATTGATGTGGACAAAAATAAAAAATGAAATGGCATCTAAGACCAATGCGTATAAGTTGAGAGAAGTGAATGGAGTTAAATTGCAAGCTGTAGAAAATATTCAAAATGTTAATTGGAGAATTTGTATTGAGCATATTATCACAGAAGAAACAAAAATGCGCTCATTATATGGGATAGTAGGTAATCTGATTAGACCAATCATTATTTCTGTTGGTGCTGTTAGTGACAGTGATAATTTTTGAGGTAAATCGGATGTAGGTTAGACATTTTTTATTTAGTTTATCTTATGTAACTAGTGTGTACCGATAATACCAATAATATAATAGAAATTTAAATATATCATATCCTTCACATCATGATATGTTTAAAGAAATATACACTACCGGACATAAATAAGGGATTACCTATTATCGGCAGAATCGCTTTGCTTTTATACCTGGGTTTCGGTAGGGACAATTGGGATGTGGCAATGTGGAAGCGGGTTCTGTAGACGGACGAATCTAAGTTTCAAGTAGGTGGAAGTAATCGGCGCGTTTTTGTTCGCAGACGTGTTGGCGAAAAGACGATACCAGAATATGTTGCGCCAACAGTGGAGGTTCAGTTCTTGTTTGGGGATAATCTTCTTTTAATGGTGGAGATTTGCATAAAATTGATGAAATTTTAAGAAAAGAAGGATATTTGAAAATTTTAAAGGAACACACAATTCCGTTCGGAATTAAATTAATAGGAGAAGGTTTTTATTTCCAGCAAGATAATGACTCCAAACATAGTTCTAAACTTTGTAAAGACTGTGTGAAACAAAGAGAACTTCTGGTAATAATGGTTTGGCCCGCACAATTTCCCGATATGAATCCTATCGAGCTGCTTTGAGATGAGCTAGAGAGAAAAATGAAACATACACTGAAAATATTTAGTACAGAGTTGCGTTTTACAATGCCCGAGACGTAAGGATTTGATATATATTTTTTCTAATGTAAATAATTAAGTATTATTATTACTGCACCTTTAAAACATGAAAAAACTATGAGATAAAGAGCTTTCTCATGTTTAACTGATTGAATTGAAAATAGGAAATCCAAATGCAGTTTAATATTTGACTGCATTTACGTATTTAAAGTGCCTTGGAAAGCTTGGAATTTTTTAGAAATATATCATATGAACATTTGTTCGATTTAATAAATTTTTTATTCTTTTATTTTATTCTCAAACTACATTTCCTTTAATTGAAATGTACTCTTACCTGAATTTTATTAAATTTAAAAATTGCAATTCTTGGAAATGTAGAAATATTATTGTATATTATAAGCTACCGTTCCAACTTTTACGTTTTGTCATCTACGTATTATATTCTCTGCTCTCAAGGCACTTATTAAAAAAAATCTTATAATTTTCGTATTAAAATATATGCTAATTTAAGAACACAATAATAAAGATTCATATTTCTAATCAATTTTTACAATAAGTTATTTCAAAAGTCATATTTTATTAGTATTATTAGGAATATGAGCAAAAAGCAAGTAATTGGAAACATCGACAGCTTGTCATATATGTATTTAGATGACGGTCTCGAAGTGAATCACAGTTTATAATGAAATCTGATAGTACTCAATAGCGACAGAACACACGAAGAGGGAACTATTCTCGTGTGTATATCTTATTTATAGGTGATAGTTAATATCGTTTTCTATGACCCTAACAGGTTTAAGATCCCCTTATTCCCGATCTAAACACAATTATCAGTTGATGTATTGGGGATGATCAGTATCGACCCCGTAAGCAACAAATCCGGAACACATAAGGTCACAATAGGACCACTTTGGTACTTTGTCAACTTTGACACCTATAATTTCCTACGAAAACTTTCTCTCTCGGTAATGTTCGCTTAGGTATTCCTAAATCTCAGAACATTGTAACTGACGCACCAAAGAAAATTCCGGATAAATGTTATTGACTCCTTGCAGAACCAGTGTTTGACATATCAGTGTTATAAATTACGTTGGAAATTTTCTCTGTCAGATTTTTTACGACAATCGCGTTAGCTTTTATTGAAAAAGTTTTTATTACTTTTAATGCAGAGTACGGCTTCAATTTCTCCATACGTCTACATATTTCATACTCCTGTTATATATTCGCATAAAAATATTCTACAAAGACGAAATCATTTAAAATGAAATTTATTACATTGTTCGAATGTAACTATATTTTATCAGTGCTCGTAATAATACGGAAAAGTTTTATTGCCGTCATTCTGTTAATTTAATTAATGGACAGATCTCACTTAAACAATTTATTAATGTTTCTAACAAATAACTAAGTAAGCTTCTTAATAGTAATGAAGAAAACTATGTCTTTTCATTAATATATAGTCTATTTTGCACATTCGGGAATTGAGATTCGCTTGTACTAATTAAACATAATCTTAACTGACCGAAGGCTATCTAGAAAGTATCTCACGTTTTGGTGCAGCAATTTGAGGGCCGTAACCGGCGCCGCCATCTTGATGTCAGGGTATTCCCTAATTGAATACCCATTCAGCTATGGCTGTATGTGGTTATGCTGTTTCTGCTTTGTTCATCGCGAATTTTTAAAATTTGCGGTAATCAAAATTGCCGCGAGTTGCTAAGTACATTCGATGATTAGGTTTCCGTTGGTGAAAACTCCCAGAGAAATTGAAATTAATGGGCAACTTTATGAGGTGCACGAACACGACGTAATGAGAGAAAATCACTGTAAAGTTAGTGAAAACCGCCGCTTCATAATTACAGAGGTCTCGCTTGAGTTTTCTCAATTTTCATGAAGTTTATTACAAGAAATATAACGAAAAAGCAACGCTACCATAAATTTCATGCGAAATGAATCTGAAGCCCTCGGCGGAAGACCACAAAAGACATAGCATGTTAGAACCGTTGACATTTCTTGAGACTTCTGAGAATGGTGGCAACTTCTCGATGGTAATTGGTGACAAAATTTGAGTAAAACGTGTGACTTATGAAAACAAAAAGCACACGACACTAAAAACTTTGTATGAAATAGGGATACACAAGTTTTTCCAAAAAACTATGGAAACGTTTACAAATTCTGTTAGCTAGTCAAAAGATTTTTTTGGGACAGGGAGAAGCGCTTCTTGTGGATTGTCTCGAACATGATTCAATAATAAACTCTGGGAGATATTGTAAGAAATTGGAAAAGTTAAGAATAGGGGACAATTGAGTTCCAAGGCTTTGTTTTTTTCACGACAACACCTGACACACTTCCAGCGTGAGAAATTTAATTTTCAAATTCTACTATGTAATAGCTGTAGGCGCTCTCAGCATATCTCGTCATTTTTTTCTTTCTCACATTAATTTGATTTGACAGGATATGAGAACCATTTCCATCGAAGTTTATAAATTTCCACTTCCATCTTTGAACACTATTGTAGTATAATCTTCGTGCATTTTGGTAATAAATTGCAATAAATTATAGTTTTCGTATTTGAAAAGATCCGTTACAAATTTCCAAATTTAGTTTTAAGGACATGAAGATTAAGATTTATTTATGATTTATGATGTTACATCTTTTACTTCGTGCTAATAGGTATTTGTACAACATTATTGTTTGGGCGTTGATAAATCAATCTGTCTTTGTGAGTTGCGTAAGTCTAAGTGCGAAAATAAATAGAATACATCAATACTACAAGTAAATTTATAACAAGTGTATATACATATGTTATTATCTTATGTGTTATGATTTTATTCATACTCTATTTATGGGTAGAAACTAAAGATGACTACATGAAAATATAATATAAATAATGTAATATTAATTTATAAAAATTAATATATATATATATATATATATATATATATATATATATATCTGTGTGTATGTATAGGCTGACTGGTTTAAATGATGATATGGCGGTTAGTCATTACTGTTAACATGAGAAATTTGGTGTTACTAACAACTCGCTTCCAGCAAAACATTATTGCATATTCAAGTCCAATTTAAAATGAATACTATCCTTGCGTCATTTGTGCAGTTTGTATTTATTGTTACGCCCCTCTCTTCACTAGACGCTAGTGTAAATCGTAGCACTAAAAGCCCGTACTGCTTACCCTAAAAAACACAGTCCTTTGTTGCTCCTAGGGAAGGAACTAGTCAGTTAATTCGGTGAATAGGAGGGGTTCCTCTACAAAAATTCTTAAGGGGCTCCACAGCATTAATTCCTAGAGGTATCCTTGCTAATGCTTGGCTGCTAGAATTGTACATATTATTTTTAGTTTGGCGACTAAGAGCAAGACACAGGAAAGAGTCATACCATCTCTTTTTTGTGCTGCATCCTTCCAATCACGATAGTATAGATATTTCTCTTTTGATTCTTTTCGTCTTTAATCGTCGTTGATTTTTCTCACATTTTTGTTGCCAGTTGCTTTCTATTTGTCTCATTTCTGAATATATGTTGTTCATTCCTATATCTTTTCCGATAATCCCCTCTGTGCTGGGTTTAATCTGCTTCTACCTTTTTCTGTGGTAGTCTGCGCATATTAAAATTAATATTATCAGTCTTTTGATCATTGTCATTTTTGCGTGTTCTTAATCTTCTGTTTTTTCGAAAATAATTTTCTTTCATATCTTTAAGGTTTCATCATATTTTCGCTTATTTTTCTTCTGTTATTTTTCCAAGTATTTTGAAACATTTTATTTGTTATGTCCTTTCCATTTTATTTACTTTGATATTATCATCGCTTTTGTCTTTTCTATATTGTGAGACATGTTTGTTCCCTTAAATTCTCTGTTAGTTATACACATGCTTTCTGAAGCTCTTCTTTTCCTTCCTGCTATCACCATGTCACCGACGAACACTATGATAATACGTTAATGCTTAGTAACCTCTAAGTTCTTTAACCTAGTCAAGCGGTGTTGGATATTATAGATATTACAGAGTTGTTTTACATTCGTTTCTAGTAGAGTGTGGGTTAAAATCACTTTCTCATTACTAAATGATTTCTTTTTAATTACTCGAATGTTTGGGCATTAGTCACACATTGTTTTTGACTTTACTGATATGTTTCACAACTATGGGAAGCTTCGGAATACCCCATAAAGAATTTTACTAATTTAATGAGGTAATTCACCGTAACTACAAGAAATAAAAATAAAACTAACTATTTTAAGCAAAATCGTGTCATTCCTTTGAAGAAGGAGAAATGCCGATTGTATTACACGTCTTCTATCCCTTTGAGATTTTAAATTTAATAGTTATATCTCATATAGTTAATACCCATATTGTGCATTTTATAACCTCTAAACTACATTCTGCATTAGATTTCTCTGCTGACGTTTAAACTTAAATTCATACCAACCGACGGTACCGACAAATTCACGTTGAAAGTTGTTTTATATTTTCTTCATAGCTGTGTTGCATATATGTATGCATATACGTTAACGTGCGTACATAGAATTCAAGCTAAAACTGACAAATTGACACGACATGCATTCGTATTTCCTGCCCGCGCATTCAACAAACTTGGCGTTCTTTTACATTCACGGTGACGTTATTGCTTGCTCGCTGATGCACGTACATTATATGTTGAGGTATCTACATCTGTGTATAGAATACTTAAAACTTGCTCGCTACAGCACGCTTACATTAAACTTAAGCTTTTATAACAAAATTCACGATTCTAGGGGTTTCAGTTAACAATTAAAATTTACTCGTTATTGAATATACCAAAATTTGTTTAGAATTAAGGCATTCATATAAATTTCTTAGATATCTTTTCTCAAGAAATGTACAATTAATGCTTAATAGTTATTTAAAGATGCCAACATCATGAAAGAAAATATAAAATGCGTAGCTGAAGATTCAATCATAAGTTGTACAAACATAAGATTTATAATAAAAAGGTAGTGCCAACCGAATATCTGGGTGTAATACTAACAAATAAAAGAAATGAATTGAAAAACAGAAAAATGCTAGGCATGCAAAAATAAGAATCTACGAATGCTAAATGACAATCTAGCAAAGAGGCATAAGTGCAGCAAAAATCAGCCTGTTAGATTTTTGCTGTTTTTACTCAAAACAAGATTCATCCAAATACATAATTTTTGAACTTCACCCATGGAATGCAAATGTATTATTATCCTCCAAAGTTCGATCATCTTCCTAAACGCTTGAAGCAGGTGAATTTTTCTGTTTCAGACCGAACGAAGTCAAGAGAAGACGAGGAGCGGACTCTCATCGAAATATTGCCAGAATAGGCCTTCTAAGAATCAGCAATACGATACCTGAAAGGTCAACAATTCATATATATATATATATATATATATCGTTGGCTTCTTGGGTATCGTACCTGTGTTCTGTCGGTCCTTAGAAAAACTAGTGGTGGTTTGAAGAGCTCCACAAGGGCTAGTTTCCTTTGCTAACATAACGAAAGGCCTGATAAAACGTTTGCTCCATAAAAATTAGTTTGTACTCACAAATTGGTAATAGAGAATGGACTGGTGCACCCATCAAATGTAACTGTAGTACTCCATAGAATTCTTTGCAAAGAACTGAATATTAAATAAACAGCAGTGTAACAACCAAAACAATAAGAAATAGAGGGCATGTAAATCAGTCAATCGGTTTTGCAAATACTTAATTATGATGGTTATGGAATTATTTATGTAATTAAGCGGTAGAATCCCTTCTCTAATATATGTACATCTAGAGAGTACCAGTATTTGGAATGGGACCAATGCCGGCAGTACGAAAAAGCAATGATCGACGAATAGAAGCGTACGTCGTTTTTTTCAAAGGTACTGAACTGGTTGGTTTCATTAAACTAAAATGACAGCAGTTCATAGCGACATCCAAGTCAATCGATATTGCCTACATAGATTTTCCCAAAACTAAAGGAAAAGCAACATTCAGTTGCTGAGCGCTGGCAATTCACCTATGTTTGTAAAACATAATTTTTGATTGTCATTTAAAGTCAAAAGCTATTTACAAGATTACTATGTTACGTTAGAGAAAGAGGGCGATATAGCTTAAGGAAAGTTTTGTCACTCCACTTCGAAAATTGAAAAATATCTACATATAATGGCTTAAATTGTGCTTAGTAACTCTCAATTACATAAATAAGTAGAATTTTTATTTATCTGACAAATTCTGTACACGATTTGTACCGTTGAAAAGCCAAAACGAACACTGTATAATTGTTTCACATAATTCTTAAACAAATTATATTCTAGACTTAAACTACCTCGAAAAAAAGTTCCTGCATGTGTTTTACTACACTCTCCCTTGTCTATCGTGTAAGAGATGAGAGAGATGACTTAAGGTTAGGGCCCATATCAGTCACATAGTCCGTATTCTCCAAAATGTACATGCTTTCATATGTATCTAATCCTCGATAATTACACATATTCTTTACCAAATGCAAACAATCCGCGGTTGCACTATGATTACTTTCCAACACATGTTTTGCTAAACCGGATTTTCTGGCCGATTGAATTTGATGTGCACAATATACTCTTTATACCGAGCTTTTATCGATCGTTTTGTTTGGCTGATGTATTGTTTACTGCAATCTAGACTTGATGGAGTTAGTGGATCGAAATATAACATTAAAACCGCGCCCTTTAAAAACACTATTCAAATTTTTCGTCGAATGGTAAAAAGGTAAACATGTAAATTGCTTGTCTCGATTACTTTGAGGTGACAAAGATGTAATACCCGAATTGCCTTTCTTATATTAGCCTTCCTAATTAATCCATTGATTATTCATATCACTTCCTTGCGTTAGAAAATTGTAATAGTATTAAACATTGTAATTGTAGGTAAATAGATGGAATCTGTGGTTGATTAAGGGAACTGAATGTCTAGATTGCAGTAAATAATACATCGGCCAAACAAAACGATCGATAGATATTTGGTATAAAGAGTATATTGCGCACATTAGATCTGGCTTAGCAAAACTTGTCTTGGAAAGTAATCATAGTGTAATGACGGATTGTTTGCATTAGGTAAAAATTTGTGTAATTATTGCGAATTAGATATATATGAAAGCATGTTCATTTTGAAGAATAAGATCTATGTGTTGAACACTGATATGGGCCCTAACCACATCTCATCTCTCTTTGAAATCTTATACGATAGACGATCGAAGGGTGTAGTAAATCGCATGCAGGTACTTTTTTCAGGGTAGCCTAAGACAGGAAGACAATTCGTTAAGAATTATTATATATGAAACGAATATACAGTGTGCGTTTTGTCTATCGACGGTACAGATCGTATACGGAATTTGTTTAGTGTGGGTTGTTACCGTGGTTTCCAGGTATGACACTGTTTAATTATCTGCTGATGATGACAACTTACTGTCGAAATACGTTACAGAACACGAAAATTAATGTGGAAAGGGGTAATATATTAACCTGAAATGATTAAGTCAATCAACCACAGGTTCCATCAAATTCACCTATAATTACAATGTTTAAACTATAATATTACAATTTTCTAACGCAAGAAAGTAATCTGACAATCTGGAGTAATGATGTCGAAGGTTTTCATGTCAATTGAGGAAAATTGTAGGATGTAGTTCCCATCACATGAATGAAAATTTGTTTTATGCATCGAATTGATTTGATTTAAGTAGCTTTTATAAATTATTTCTTATAATGTCGTTAATAAAATAAGTACTTCGAATCCCATGAAACACACATTATTTTAAAAGAAAATACAATTTTTCAATTTATTTAAATTCTCTACGTTTACCATTTACAATTACGTCAATAAAGAAGCGAACAGTAGATAAAAAAATCATTAAGGGCGTCTTCGCTTTATGAAGAACGCCGTCTTTTTTAGCCCTGTTCAGCACGATAATAAATTGTTCAATTTAATGCAAAGTCACAAAGGAGAATCAAGGAGGATATATAAGTAAGTTGGACTTGTTATGTCTCAACACCGTGTACGGCGGGGAAAATGCTCTGAATTACTGTTGGGGCAGATTAACCAACACCTTTATTTGTCTCCTGAGAATGCCTGTAAGGCGACCTCGTGTATCTTAGAATCTATAGAATGAAGTAGCATTCGGAGAGGGGAAGTAGGTGGGTTTGAAGATTGCCTCCGGAGCATAGGCAGCGTTCTTGGATTACATTAAAAATCGCAACCACAGAAGATACAACGATAAAGTCGGGCTTTGTCTTCGGAACGCGGAGGTTTTCGGATACATTAAGTTTAATTTTCTCTTTCTCTATTGCTTTTTTTTTCGGTTAATATAATTAAAAGGAAATAAGACAGTAAGTTTATGCAATGCTGTAAATATTTTCAGTGTATATACATATATATATATATATATATATATATATATATATATTATATATACACAATGTTCTTTCCCATCTCTATATATATAATGTAAATATGTAAATTTAAAAAGTAGTTAACGCATTGTAGTAAATGTAAGCAAAGTTTGCTAAATAAGCTGCTCTCAATTAAAATAATATTGATTCGACAAAAGCAAATAAAATATGTGGTTCATTAAAAGAAGCACATAAGAACTTGCGAAATACGAAATAAAATTATTTGTTGTGAAGTGATTTTCATTAAGAACGTTCTTGGATCTCATTTGTGAGGATGAATGTTAATGTATTATACGTTTTTAATTCAAGATATTATTTACCTACTACTCAATTGTAATGATATCTTACAGAATTATTTATTTAATAAGAATTAGAGTTACAAGTATTCCACATGGCTTCATTCACATTCTAAACAATACGTTAAATAATTATATAATGTTTGAATAGATGTTTGAAAGTTAGTTTCGGAGTTACCGGACCAAAGCGAGCATTTTTCGCCAAAAGGATCCGAATATCTCGGGAACGAAAGGAGACAGAGAATTCTAGTTTGAAGCACCGTAACTGTTGTCTCATGATGTTTAAGTGGACACGAAAAGGAAACGACTTCTGTGTGTTATTCTCAGGTAGAAGTTATGCAAAATTTTCAATTGTAGGTCTGGTTACCGCTACGATAATAAATACTTAATAGAAAATCCGAAAGTATTGATGTTCCCTTAAACTGATTTGCATCATTCATGTAAAGTACCGAATTGTAATTATATAATTATAATTTCTTTAGTGTTATTTTATGAAAATGAGTAAATTGTAATATATTACATTACGATGATCACATTAAGGCCTGTAATCTGGTTTGTAGACTTCCGTGGTCCTTCCCTATGGTAACTTCATCTTGAATTAACTGCTGCTACTGCTGTCGTTGTTGCACTGAAACTGAAACAGTGTCCGTGCAACAACGTTGCACAGCTATTGCTATTGTTTAATATATATATATATATATGTATATGTGTGTTTGTGTGTGTGTTCTTATGTATGACTTGTTTTGTTTTGGTGTTCCTTTAAGTTTACACTATTACGTTTTATTTTGCCTCACACTGGATTGTCAAATATTATGCAAAATGAGTATTCTTTAACTTTATTATTATGCGTTTTAAGTTTATCTTTAAAGTAATATGATTTACCTGTACAAAATATTGTATAATAGAATTTTTTTCTAATGCGTATTCAAAATGAATTAATATATAGATTAAAATTTACTTGTAATTAATCATAAGCAATTGTGTGTAAAATAAAATGCATTAATGAATTGATACTTATTTTCTTCTTATATATTATTTTGTTTTATAATAATAGTAACTTTTCATTTATTTTTATTCTTTCTCAAGATCTCGATTTGATGAGATATAAACTAAGATAAATATATAAAAAATCAAAGTATCTACCGGCTACACCATTTAAAAAGTCAAATTTAGGGTCAATTAAAAATAAATGCTATATATTCTTCTGAGCATCTGGGCTGGAACTGCGTCACTGGTATAACTGCTGACCTATCGTACCCACTCGTATGGGACATCTTCAGGGCTCGACTACTGCTACTGTCTGTCGCACTAAAACTGCGGTTTCAGTGACACGGGTCCAACCCGGATGCCCAGAAGAAGATACTATCTTCTTCTGGGCTCCACGCTCGCGGAAGTCTACGTACCGGATTAAATGTTATATAGTTTAGATCAGGAATGTTTTCCTCTCACGTGATCACTGTCGTATGAACTAATATGTCGACTGGAAGTGAGGGTGACAAATTAAATACTTTATTTATGTTGCTGTCAGGTGCGATAATGTACTATATACATAACCTGTAAACCTGTAAGCGATAAATGTAAAAGCTGTCTATGTAGGTTACCTAAGTATAAACTTACAAGGATGATGAAATGAATACTATAAATTAGCTGTTAGAACGTTAACAAATAAAAGCGGTAAAACACAAGGAATATAACAATACCGGTACCGTAGAAAAGGCAAACTTCATAAGTATTTCATGCTCTGCATGAGTCTTTTCTATTTTCTCAAGGTTTCTTGACAAGACGTAGCGAGTAACTCTATTAGAAAAGCATTTGCGTCCTTTCTTTCTTCAACACATGTGACTGCCGATGAATTATACAAATGCCAAATGGCATTTTACAGCGTTATCGATACACCGGCAAATTTTCGTGGTTTATAGTATACGTTTCATTTCTTTCTTCAAATCTTATTTAGTATCTTTAATGTAATACATTACGACTGTGTTCATTTTGTATATACATACCCATAGTACAAGTTTTGGTCATTTCTTCTTATTTTTTGTCTTGTTTCTAATATTTTGCATTTATTTGCGTGCCTTCCAGTAATTCTCTCTTTTCATCATCACTTCAATCAAGTTTTCTTAGATTTCGTTGTTTCTTCCTCACCTTGCTCTCTACTCTCACATATCCGTTTAATTTGGCTGGTATTATGCATTCGGTCAATATATACAAATAGTTTTAATTGGTTTCTTTCGAAACATCAAGGAATCTATTTAGTTGACTCTAAATCGAGATCTTAGTTCGTCTCCTCGTTTCTTTATCCGTTCAATTTTGTTCTTTATTTAATTATTTTTAGGTACTTCATATCATAGTTCTTCTCTACACATCCATCGTAAAAGATAACATGTGTATGTTTTATGTATGCATTACTTTTCTATGTGAAGTTACGGTTACTTGAGGTGGCCACAAAGCTTATTCTACTACGAACTCTTTAAAAATATGCGGGCCTCATATCTCTTTCGAGACTATTACCTTATTTGGTTGTTTCTAGTAAACTTGATATTGACTATGGCTGTTTTAGTTTCTATGAAATTGACCCTGATTTACCTGTTTTTGCACTTAAATCTTAGAAATTCAAGGTCGTCCAGCTGATCGAGTTCCGATGTCGGATATTACATAAATTACCTCTACGGTGTTTACCCTGACAGTTCTATGTATTTCTTTCAGTGTAATTTTTGCCTTCGTGGCTTTTTGCCCATAGGGCTTCTTACTTTGCACCTTTGAATCCTCTTTTACTATTTTGTTTTTGGCTTCTGCTCTGTACCTTTCCAATACTGTTCTCATGTTTTTATCGAAATTATAATAGTATTTCAAAATAAGCTGAAGATGTATATATATTTAAATCTGTAAACTTCAAATTTGTTTTAAACTTCGAGAACATTTAAATTAAAAAAAATGGATTTGTCCCGAATTTGTTAATATTGAAGGGGAGACATCGTTTGAATTCCAATAATAATACAATATTCAGAAATGAGGAACATAGAAATGTAAATAAAAAAGAAATGTAAATTTTAAAAATACATGAAATACAAGAACTTCGGATATTCCTGAATTTATAGGCGGAAGTTTCTGAATTAGAAGCACTGATTTAAATGAAACTCGGACAACTTGTAGAACTTATCAAGAGTTATAAAATCTGCTTTCAATACGTGCGGAGTTCCTCAGCAAAGATTCAAAATTGATCTTCGGAATTTTTAGGATTCATGTTATCGTGAAATACGCTTCTCGCGTCGGTGATAAAAATATAAATTATATATTATATAATCATTCCATCGGATATGTACTAACATATGTATAATACTACGATCAACTCAACAGACCTTACGTGCATACGAATTACACATTTCATGTTCAATATGTAGTATATATATAAAGGCAGTTTTTTAAGAGCTTGAGAACTTTAAATTATAATACAAGACAGAAATATTGTTGGAATGAAATTTTTTTTATTATAATCTCGTAGATCATTTCATGGCATTTATTTTTAAATATGATTTCCGGCATCTGTCCGCCACGGCTACGGGTCACATGGTCCATTCGATCAGTCCAATTTTTGACTACTTTTGCCAATAAATCTGGCCGTATAGCGTCAATAGTGGCTTGAATATTGGCTCCCAATGTTTCAAGAGTTGTTGCTTTGTCGGCATAAACCAGTGACTTAACATAGCCCCATAAAAAGTAATCCAGAGGCGTTAAATCGCAGGAACAAAGGGGCCAGTAAGCAGGACAACTTCTGGAAATAAAGTTGTCACCAAATTGATTTTACAAGAAATCGATTGTTAAGCGCGCTGTATGGCAAGTTGCGACGTCTTGTTGGAACCAAATGTCGTCCATGGTTAGCTGATTAGCTTTTGGAAACAAAAATTCAGTCAGCATGGCTCGATAGTGCTCGCCATTCATCGTAACGGCAGCTCCTTCCTC
This sequence comes from Dermolepida albohirtum, assembly GCA_031893035.1. NCBI lineage: Eukaryota > Metazoa > Arthropoda > Insecta > Coleoptera > Scarabaeidae > Dermolepida > Dermolepida albohirtum. The sequence continues at coordinate 407,653 of JAVIWB010003149.1, forward strand.
ATTTCGAAAAAAGTAAGGACCGATGATGCCGCCAGCGTGTAAACCGCACCAAACAGTCAATTTTAATAGATGTAATAGTGATTTGTTAACGGCTTGAGGATTGTCTTTGCTCCAAATACGGCAATTTTGCTTACTGAGAAAACACAATTCTTTGATAAAAATGCTCATCTTCGGCCAGTTTCAAATGAGCCCAATCTGCAATAATGCGACGCAAACGATGGTCGTTTGGCTTGTGTTCTTGCACATTTCTTTGTCTTGTTGATGGTTTTGAATCGAGAAGAGTAAAATTAGTGCCAAAACGATCAATAACTGCACGAATTGCTTGCGCGCTAGGCCAATAATGACCTTAAAATGGACGATGTGTTCTATGAGCTTCGCAAAGAGACTTATTTTTTCAAATTAAATTTCCACAATTTGAAGGCGTTGTTCTGGCGTTAAACTATTCACGATGACTTGCTAAACCATACTGAACAGAAGTGTCAACGCAGTTTGACATTATCAGCTGTCAAACCATAGTTATTATATCGATAAATTCTCATATATATATATATATATATATATATAAAGCTTGAAAAAACAATCATATATATATATATATATATATATATATATATATATATATATAAGTACAATTCCCGTGAATAAACTACAGAAAATCGATTTAACTTTGTAGATGTGTTATTAGACACAATTTAAATATAAACAATTCTACTATCAACGAGATCTTGACTGAGACGCGTTTTGTCTATCCAAAGCTCTTTATTTAGATAATCTAGTACTTTGGGTAATATTTCGTACCAAGGCAATACGCCTAGGTAACGAACAAAACCTATACTTCCAACTTTTGAAGAGAAATGGAACAGTCAGAAAAATGTAAAGCGAATTAAAACTTGAATTGCAGGTCGGTAAATTACTTACAAAGATACGGGAAAGAATAAAATGGTTTTAATATATGTAAGCAAAACAAACGTTTATGGGAAAGCTATAGATAATAATGAGAGCAATTAAAGGAAAAAAGCAATGATTTATAACTAAGAGCTTCTAATACGCAAACGTGACAACGTAGATGTGAGATTCATTAACTAACATTCTAGGTTACATGATATAAACGGATGCATATAACATAATTAACAAGAGCAAGTAGATATAAGGATAATACAATTAATGAAAGCAGTACAGAAGTAATATTAATTAGATAAAGACTGGGACAAATACGTATCTATAAAAATGTATCAGTTTAACTAAAAAAAGCTTCTATATTACTGCTATTATCAAAAGGGTAAACTATTAAACAAGTATACGGAGTTTAAACTATATTAAGTAATTTGTGCCAATTTGGTACCTAACACTGTGAGAACATTCATCCTGGAGAACTTCACTGAAATAAGTAAACTTACTTAATGTTGGAGAATTATGCAAAATCAACTGATAAAATTGTTTAGAAGGGTAAGTATTTTATACTGCCTTAGAATCAAGGCACTATCTAGGTATTCATGCACCGCCTTAATGCTACAATAAGTTATTTATAAAACACCATACAGAAAGCACACCCTCCTAAACAATGCTCTCAGGTGCTTTATAGGTAACTAGATAATAAGCAACCGATGAAACGATGTGTACATTTATACATGTATATATAAACAGTTTGAATATACATATGTGTACATATATATATATATATATATATATATATATATATATATATATCACTTATCTAACACTGTTCAATATAATATATTATAATAACCTAGTAACGTAATAACATAGTTTGGAGGGCATGTTTTCTTTCTGGCGCTTCATAAATAGCACATTGTAGTATAAAATCGGCATGCATATATACATACATATATGTATATATGTATGTGTGTACCTAAATTAAGGGTCTTCTAATCAGAGGTTTCATCATCGGATGTTTATTTAATTGTAAAGAGGAGAGTATGCCATTAGTAATGGAAAACAATATCAGCCAAAAGGCCGCCGCGGCTACGCTTGCAGGACCATATTCTTTTCATGAAGTTTTCCATCACCAATTCGCACATTTGCGGCTGTACGTCCTCGATATCTTCACGAATTCCATCTTTGAGTTCTTGAATCGATTGTGGGCTATTGGCATAGACCTTATCTTTCACGTAGCCGCAAAAAAAAGGTTAAAGGTGTTAAATTACAAGGTCTCGGTGGCTAATTGTAATCGCCTCTTCGAGAAATCACACGGTCAGGAAACTTTTCACGCAAAAGAGCGATGGTATTATTACTCGTGTGGCACTTAACGCCGTCTTGTTGAAAATAAACATCGTCCGCATCATTATCTTCCAATTTCGGCTATACAAAATCATTAATCATCGTTCGATAGAACAATCTGCTCACCGTAACAGTCGCTCCTGCCTAATTATCGAAAAAGTAATGTCCAATGACCCCGCCAGACCAAAAACCGCACCAAAGAGTCACACATTGTGGATGGAGAGGCTTTTCAACAATAATTCTTGTGTTCTCCGAGCCCCAAATGCTACAATTCTGCTTGTTATCGCAGCTTCCTAGGTCAAAGTGGGCCTCATCACTCAAGGTGATTTTTCGGTGAAATTCCGGATCAGTTCGATGCATTTGAAGGAGCCAATCAGCAAAGACACGACATTGTTGATGATCGGTAGGCGTGAGTTCTTGTGTTAACTGAACTTTAGAAGCCTTAAGACCTAAGCCTTTATGCAAAATAGGGTGTATGGGGAAACGATTAAGCCTGGGTTTTACTCAACACTATGGGCTACAACAGCAATATTCTCAGTTGTTCTTGAGCGACGTGCACGAGATTGATTCTTAACATCCCTAACTTGTCCCAACAGCTCGAAATTTTGCCACTAGTTTCACAATTGCTGGCTGAGAAGGCTTTTTACAACGACCCAAAAATGATTTAGTTTTGCGAACTGTGACCGTGAAATTTTCACCATTCTTGTAGTGAATTTTAATAATTTCAATGGGCTGTTAAAGCGTATATCATTCCATTTTTATTAATGGCGTAGTTTTCACTTGTCGTCTGTCAAGTAGTTACAGGTTGAGTCATGACTACTATTAAAATGGCGGGCTCTTCAAAATTAAATGTCTTATTGGAACACCTTTTGTTGCCTTAATTCTGCCACTCTACAAAGCATCACAACGCTTCATTACTTGTCTATTGTTAAGTTTCATTGTGCCACGATGAATGTTATTGACAATCCTGTTTAGGTGACAATGCGCCAGCTTATTTATAAATTATAACTTTTAAACAGGTGCTTATTGTTTCTTTCTTATTTGACATTACTTGTTTATTACAATTGCTGCAAAGCGATGAAGGTAACAATCGATGTGATGGGGAAACTGGCGCCGCTAGTAATATTCTATAGTGGAATAATTTAAATAATATTTAGAATAAACATCACAGCAGTATCAAGATTTAGAGATTCAACAATAATTTCGTTTTTTGAAGAGGCACAATGTATTTTTCTGAATACATATTTAGCATGAATAAAAAGTAAGAAACTCTTTCTTTGCTGTACCGTCTTATACATTATACACATTTTTGCTACCCATCAGCTAGTATCTCATATAAGAGAAGTTAAGAAACTGCCTAAGAGCATTTCATTCATACGCATACCAATTGAAAACATGTATCCATTAAAGTAGGCGGTGGCATTTAGAGACTTGTCCTAATAGATTTTCAATAAAACACAATATATTGTTTAAATCTGAATATTTGTAACATTAAAGGGAACACAATAAAATTAACTTATCTTATTTATAGTAGACAAGGAAATATTAATGGAGTAAAAAAAGTAAAAGAATGCTTCGTAGTAATCACCGTTTAGTTAGTATGGTATTGCTATTTTTAAATGAATTTTAAAAACTCTTATATTTTATATTGAATGCAAAAGGACATATATTTCAGCAATAAACTTTCCGCCAATTAAAATGGGTGCAAATATTTCCCCCTTCTATAAATCACAGTTTTATTAAGTTAATTTCTAAGATATAATAGATTTCATGAGCTTAAGGGTGTTTTAAAGTCATTTAAACCATGTTTTCTGTTGATTCATTTCAACAACAAAAATACCTAAAGGCTTTCAATCAAAATAACACAAAATAAATAAAACTTAATTCGTACTCAAATTCTAATAATAAAAAGCATTTCAGATGTACACATTTCTCGGAATTATATTGAATTCTGGATAGCTAACGAGAAGCATGTTTTTAGGTAGTAATTCTGTGTAAATATTACGCTTCGAAGATATTAACCTTTCATGCAGCACTTAATTGCTCACCAGGAAAGAAGTAAAATGGAAATGAGTGTATTCCGTATAAGAAAAACAAATCTGCTGTACTCTGCTTCTATTTTACGTTTCTCAACATGAAACGAAGTTTTATATATATCTCATTTATTTCAAAATGTTTATTTAAGAGCGTAATTCTAAAATAACACTCTTATTTTTTCTTGGGGAAACTCTGTTTTAAAAATTTCCATGCCGATACGTCTTGATATAAACGACACGGATGTTAATTCGTTTTTTTTATTATTTTTATACTCGTTTGTGTTTCTTTTAACCCTCCTTGAAGTTTCCGTAGCTTAGAATTATGTTAATGAATAATTAATAAGGTAATTTATTTAATGAATTTTATCTCTAGTTTCTATTTTTTTTCGGGATTTAAGATATTTTGTAGCTTTACATGATTAGGTATACTTTTGTTGTAATATGGAATAAATAAAACACAAGGAATAAATGGAACACTGTCTAAATTTCATACTATGTTATATATTTACTGCGATTAGTTTCGTCTGTTAGGACATTATGTCATGAATATTAGGATATTATAATATCCTAATATACCGCCTTTTTTAATGTATTCACGTCTACCATTGGTATGCGTATGGATGGAATGTCCTTTAACAGTTTCATAACTCTTTTTATATGAGATATTATCTAGTGGGTAACAAAAACGGGCCCATATAATGTAGAAGACGGTGCAGCAAAAAAAAAGTTCCTTCCCTTTTATTCACGCTAAATATCTATTAAGAAAAATACATAGTGCCGCTTCAAAAAATTAAATTATTGTTGAAACTCTAAATTTTAATACTGCCATGATGTTTATTCTTTTATAGGATATTACTAGAGACCTCAGTTTCGCCTTCACTTCAGAGTTGTTACCTTCGTTGCTTTGTAGTAGTTCATATAAACAAGTAATGCTAAGTAAGAAAGTAACAGTAAGCACCTGCTTAACCCATTAACCGCCAAAATAAAACGAGAAACGATAATTAACAATTAAGTTTTTTTTAACCATTGTATACAAAGTTAATATAAAATAAGGAAATAAATTTTAAACAATAATAAATAGACTGAGTGGGATGGGTGTACCCAATTTAGTACAGGTGAAAATTTTAAATATTTTTTTTTCTATGCATAAAGTTTTTAAACATTTTTTGCATTACTAGTGAACTCTTGTATGACATGAAACATATCTTAATCGCTTTTCTACTTTCTTGGGGTAGTGACCTACATATACGATCTTGAGGTAACCACAGTACCAATGAAGATATAAGTCGAGCTTTAGTTTGCACATTTTGGCATAAATAGTACCTTGCAATGGAACGTCTAAATAAAAGTTGATCCATGCTATCGCTGTAACTCATTACATATAATCGCCAAGCATTTGAAACGACCATATCTATTATATAGGTAAACAACACCCACCACCATTTCTTACCACTTCCGCTTCGTCATTGTCCGCAAGATGAATGTTCTTTTTAATATCACGATATCTTTGTCTAGACAGTGATACCATTTCCGTGCCAACATCTTCATCGTAAAACCAGTATAAATCCTCTCTGAGTAATTTGTAATATCCAGATAATATCAGTACACCTATAAATTTTTTTAAGTTGACGGGGTCAAGTTGAAAGTTATGCTGATATTGCTGATAATCAAACTAGCCACTTCTTCATGAAATATTTTCTCGAATACTTGTACTGGGTGGAGATTACAAACAACTTTTTTATATTTTCTTCGATGACGAGCACTTACGCCAAGCTGGTAGATGACTGCGGCTTCTCCTGTCAATACACTCAATTCCGGCGTAATAATTGCAAAATCATGTAACGAATCGTTATCACTATCTCCCAATATTGCGTTAACAGCTTCTTGTAATCCTTTGAAATCATTACGAACTTTAAAACGTTTAGTATTCATCATAAATTTTGTATTCTAAACTTATAACCACAACACAACTTAAGGATGCTAATTTTTAACACTTAATAACTTTATTCGAAGCAGACACAACGAGTAGAATTGATACTTTCATATTCTCGGAATCCCCTTCCTACACATGTAGATAAACGTACAAGTATGCTTTACTATTTCTGTATCAATGTTGCTACAATTTTTATATGGATTCTTCTGCGGTACTCAATTGAGTACAGATGTATTTAAAATACGATAACTTTGTAAAAGTAGCTGGCAGATGATTTCTTTTTTGCTTATTTTCTCAAAAGAAATGTTCGTTTTCAGAAAAATAAAATAGAAAAGAAATTAGCAATATAGTAAAAGCTGAAAAAGGGTAAAGTCTGTGCTTATCTCGCCATATCAACTTTGTGTCAGATTAACACTCCATTTTTTGACAGTTGATATGTATCTAGCAAATTTTTAATTTTTTTAAAGGGGTATAGGTTTCTTTTAATATATGTACAAATGCAAAAAATTCGGAAATATTTTCAAATTTTTGAAAGTGTTTAGTTGTACTGAAATGAGTACATCGCGCCAAATTGGTTATAACTTAAGTTATAACTTATAAATTAACTGCATTATCGTCTAAGCAAGCATATTAATGACATTCATCGTTATAGGATGAAACTAAACAATGGACAAGCGGTGAAGCGTTGCGATGATTTAGAGTCGAAGAACAAAGGTATTGTGTAGGTATATGCATGCCGACTTAATACTTCAATGTGCTACTTTATATATTTACTGCGGCTAGTTTCGTCTGTTAGGACATTATGATGTCCTAACAGACTTTATGGTAATGATTATGGTTTTAAATTTTCTTAGTAAATATATGAGGGATTATTGATATATAGTTATACTGGAACCATTTCCAGTAGACAGCTGAATAGGGTTGCTAGGGTTTCAACTGTAATGTTCTATAAATAAGTTGTAAAAGTTTGTCATCCATAAGTTTAAGGGTAATAAAACAGTGAACTTTCGGACATAACATATCTGAGAAAACGCAAAATCTCGAAAAATCGAGTTTGCGTAAGTTATTATTTATTTTGTAAAAGGTATCGCACAGACAAATTTTTGTTTATATGATAGGAACCTTGGAAGATCTATGTCCTCCGCACGCTACTATCAAAAGCTGTGTTGCGAAACCTAAGAGAGAAATATCATATATCAAAAGTAAGCACCGTTCTGGAAGACCAATTTCTCTAACCAATTAGAAAAAAATTGTTCTATTAAAGGATTTGGTTTTAGTTGATTAATGGCTTCAAACGTGTCGCAGTTCACAAAGGTATGCTCTTTTTGCAAGATAATGCTCTTGCTTGCGATTTGTCTTTTGTACTATAAAGAATTGATTTCAATTTGGTTGATTACCTACTCTATTCTCCGCATTCAGCACCGTCAGATTATTGTTTGTCCCAAAGACTCAAAAAACGTTTGAATAATAACAAATAACCAAGCCATTTCTGCTGTTGAGAAGTACTTGGTGTAGACCAAAATACATGCTTTTTAAAGACTTAGGTTTATTTCATGAACTTTAAACGTGTTACTCTACTAAACGGAGATTATTATTATTAGATTACTATTTAACGCTGAAACCTATCCTGAATTGATAAAAAAAAGGAAATTTTATAATGGAGAAACTAGAAAACTGGTTAAATGATAATATTCTCATACTCCACAAGATATAGCATTACATAATAAAACTTATAACTTTGTAAATAGTGTCCCATTCCTAGGTATAACGATCAATGACTCGTTAACTTTTATTGAACACGTCGTCAAACTAACCAAGAAACTAAATAACACTAATTATGGTTTAAGGACACTGGTCAAGAATATAAACAGGGATATAGCTAAGCTATATGTAAATGATAACATATTATAGCTTAGCTATGGGGAGCCCTTATCAGTAATTTAAAATCTTTGTAGTTCAAGCAGCAAGCAGTATGAATACTGAATAATATGAGACATAGAGATAGCTGCTTTCAAACGAGAAAATATGCTAACAACTGTAGCAGTGTATATATATGAATGTATTAAATTTGGCTGGGCTCATCCAGAAATTTTTGAATCCAGAACTGTAACATTAACTTACAATACCAGGCACGGCCTAAAATATTTATATCCTTGCCATAGACTGTCGTTATATCAACGTGGAGCATACTACTCTTGCATGAAATTATTTAACGAATTGCCCAGGGAAATAAAATATTTGGAAAATTACAGTGCAAGGAACGATAAATTGTATAAATTACTTTGCAGTATAGAGCCACACTCAGAGGAATGTTACAACTATTTAATGGTACAGTAGATCTGGAAATGCTTTGTTACTTTCTTTTTTACTTACTTTCGTGTACAGACTTTAGAATTTAAAATATTGTATTGTCAGTTCACTGAAAATTAAGTAAATGACTATGACTATGACTGTTGAATAAATAAAATAAAATTTTGTTTTGAAATCTTCTGGTATTTTATATGGTAGACTAAGTAGTTATCACAATCCCAATATCCAATATAAAGATGTGGATTATAAAATTTTTACGTGTTGGACAAAATAGAAAAACGAAATCAGTATACATTTAAAACACTACAATATGTTATAATATTTAAAAACGAATTTATAACTTCAATTAAACCAAAAGAATTATGTAGTATTCTAGATAAAACAGTCGACAGAAACTAATACATATTTTCAAACATTATATAAGATAGGAATGACTAAACAGTTACAGAGAGCTATAAAATGCATTAACGGGGTATTATTTTTTGCCAGAGAGTACGCGAAAAAGGAAGGGAAATAATGTGATGCGAAGAACAAACATTTTTAACCATAATAATCCCGTTTATTACATAATATACAAAAAGTCCATAACCGTAAAAATATTTCCTTTAATTATTTTGAAAAAAATAATCTAGCGATGGTAAGCGCCATTTAATGAAGCTTGGGAAGTAACAGATAAATTATTAGCCCTTTCGGTACTGAAATTAATATCGTTGCTTTGGAAATGAAAATTATGACACCGTAACTGTAAAAAACATATATGTACATTAACATAACAAAATAATTTTATTGTAGTTTACATTAATTTATTTTATGCACGAACCTGGATAAATTTCGAATAAGGAAATTAAAAATATCCAAACTGACGCAAATAAATGAACTCGGTCCAATTTTTTATGCTGAATGTTGTAATTAAATATTATTTTTCTTATTTTCCGATCTGTTTCTTTTGTTAATTGTATTTTCAAAAACGCCCAAAGTAAGGGGGTTTAGCAAGTAATAAAGATAAATAAACACTTACTTCTTTAACTAGCGTTTTCAGTATGCAGATGAATAAAGCGGATAAGATCGGTTAAATATTTGCAGTATTAGGTATGTTTAAACAATTTATATATGTAGCCGTATTCGCCGTGAGGAATAAATATTCTTTTATGCAGAGAATGACTGTTAGAAATCTATTGCTGAAACGCATAGTTAAAGTAGCCGTATTAACGAATCTGTAGACCTACTATCATCAAAAATTTTCTTTAATTTAGTTAATTCTGAATATTTCGTTAACATTGTTGAAAATGCCTGTTTTTTAATTAGTCCGTCATTTAGAAAATAGTTTTTTTGTAATTAAAATTTATAGGAATTTTGTAAAACGACTAGAACTCTTATTATCATTATATAACAGTTATTATTAACATACTTTAATTTAAAGGCTAGCGATGAAATAAATATTGTATATCCTATATCTTATTTATAACAACTAGTCTAACTTAATGTTTAATTTCTTCAACGCTTAGCGACGTAGTTTAAGAGCACATATGTACTTATCCGTTTTTACTATGTTAAAGTGAAGAATTCTAATCTAAGTCCAATTTGTTTTAAATTAAGAATTTTGTACAGGTAATAGAATCATCCAGAACCAGATTTGAATATATAATAGTTACAGAATTTGGTGTTCTTGTTTTTAGTTTTGTGCGTATGTTTCTGTGCATTTTTTTAAAAATTGGTAGAACTTTATATGTATGCTTCATAGGAAGGGTTGTAAGTAAAACGTTCCTTTGAAGCACACGTATAAAGCTCTACCAATTTTAAAAAATCTAACAGAAAAATACGTACAAAGTTGAAGGAAACAACAACAGCAAATTCTATAATAGTAGTATAATATAGTATATTTTCGAAGCTGGTCCTTCAAATAGATATCTCTATAGAGCCCAACTCTTTTTGAAAGTTATCATTTAAACATTGCGCACAGGGAAGCGCGTATACAACTTCATTTTAAACGATTAAAGGTGACGACACGCAGTGAAACCATTGTTCTTTTATTATTCAAACGTACAAAAACTGAAATCATATGTTATGCATTTACGTACAAGTTTCCACTATGTAAAATATAGAACTTTAGCGAAAACGTCAAATCTATGCATATGGAGTTTATGATTTTTTTTATTCTGTACAACTTCACACCACGATCACAATAAAAACATTTACCAAAACACGTTCATTGATATGAGCGTGTATGTATTTTATTCTTTATTTAGATTGTGATATAAAATAGCATCCGTGTATATTTCTCGAAATCGTAAAAAATGTATATACTGCAATTTAAGTTAAGTTAAAATATCAAATTATACCAATGCATTTAGCAATTTAATATTATAATATATTATTTTTAATCTCTTATAACCAATTGGGGTAAATTTCAGCAACAGTTTAAGCATAAATATATTGCTTATAGGTTGATGGAAGAACAACTGATATTCCAAAGAAAGGCCAGCACCAAAATTACAAAACCATAAGATACTAGTTAGTTTTCATTTCTTCACCATCACACACAATTATAGCCTTTAAAATATAATATGATAGAAGATATGTTTAAGATTGTCAATAAAAGACAATAGTTTATAAAAATCAATACCTTAAATAAAAATAATAGAACTGTACACAATACTTGGCAGATGAAAATTCATTAATATACGAGGGAGCGTTTTTATATTCGCGGAATGGGGGACAAGGGGTGGAAATAAAAAAACCAAATTATTTTTCTTTTTCAATATATTCACCTGCAAGACGGATACATTTTTCACATCTTTCAATTAATTTATTTATACCCTCATAAAAAAATGATTTCTCTTTATCTGCAAAATACGCCGAAACTGCCTCCTTGACTTCATCATCGGCAGTAAATTTTTTACGCCGCAGCTCTTTTTTCATTTTCGGAAACAGGTAATAATCACTCGGGGCCAGGTCTGGGCTGTAGGGTGGGTGATTCACAATTTCGAAGCCCACCTTATGCAGGGCAGCTAACGCTACGCGGCTCTTGTGGACGGGCGCGTTGGCGTGCAAAAGCAGAACACCTTTTGTCAATTTTCCCCGTCTTTTCTCTTTAATGGCTTCTTTTAGTCGCTCTAATATTGAAGCGTAATATTCTCCGGTTATAGAAACACCTTTATCTTTATAATCAATCAACAATATTCCTTCCGAGTCCCAAAATACCGTTGCCATGAGTTTCCCAGCTGATCGTGACACTTTAAATTTCTTGGGAGGTGCTGTGCCCTTTTTATGCCACTGCATGGAGTCCTGTTTGGACTCATGTTCATAATAATGAACCCAAGTTTCGTCTCCAGTAACAATTCCACTCAATACACCATCCTTGTCTTCATTACAGTGGTCCAAAAATGCACGCGAACACTCTACGCGCTGTTGTTTTTGCGGCGGCGTGAACATTCTCGGCACCCATCTTGCGCTGACCCTAGACATGCCGAGATGATCGTGTAGGATTTTAAAAATTGTTGTATCGGATACTCCAACCATTTCTGCGAGTTGTTTCTTCGTTAGTCGAGCATCTTCGAGTACAATTTGTTCAACTTTTTGGATAAGTGCTGGCGTGGTCACCTCAATGCTCCTGCCCGGCCTCGGGTCGTCTTCAAGGGATTCCCTTCCTTGTTTAAATAAACTATGCCACTTGTATACCATGGTTTTTCCTGGACAAGAGTCGCCGTAAACCAATGACATCTCATTCGTTATGGTCGCGACTGATTTTCCTTGCCTGGTAAGGAACTTTATAACGGCAAGATATTCGATTTTTTCCATATTTCACTTTTCACTCCTGATTATGTTACTTGGTTGACGATAGCTCAAAGACTAACTATCTAATAACAATGAAACTTCGTATTTATACTAATCATGAGTCGCTGCACAGGCCACGCCCCCAATGCGCCTACTCACCCCTCTACAACCCGCTCATTCCGCGAATATAAGAACGCTCCCTCGTATTAAATTTTTGTGTAATAATGTAATTTAGTAAATAATTTGTTTGTAGACAGACATTTAATTCTAAGTGAAATAATTTGAATTGAAAAAGAATACTGTTTTCGTAATTCTTGATAGGTTTTAAAAAGGGAAACAAAATAATTGGACCGATGACGTGGTTGACATACTGATTGTGTGTAAAGTACACAGCCAGCCTTAATGATTTAATGGCTGTGTTCGTGTGTATGTAATCGCTGAGTGGACTGTATTTGTTTTCTTCGAGGTTCACATTGGTGTAAATGAATAAACTAATCTTACTTACGAGGTATATATTGAATATTTTAGGTTTCAATGGTAATAATAACACTTGCTACATTGACATTACATTATTCATTTTCGTTCACTGCGCGCATGCGCCTACTTCCTCCCTGGTGGTTAAAAATAAAAATAAAAATGCTGTAACATATGCCGCCCACCTTGAAAGGTAGCTTTCAATATTAGTAAAAATGGTAAAAATATTGTTCTGACATATAGGATATAAAATAATAGTACAGTTCATTATAAGTCCAACTAGTCATTATTTTCCTCAAGGGGGATAATACATATTTTCGACACTGAGCGTTGAAACACTTTACCACTAGGCGTTTTCACAGACACTACACGATTGATGTTGTCTAATCCTGGATGGAGTTTGATGATCCTCGCCATGGGCCAGTGTAGTGGAGACAAATTATCTTCTTTCAAGATGACCAGTGTGCATTCCTGAAGTGATGGATGTGAATTTGTCTTCCATTTGGATCTCTTCTGTAGTTCGGTTAAATATTCA